>OZ024743.1:23270057-23435057 GCA_964016885.1 Eledone cirrhosa | reverse complement strand
GACCATATGAGTTCTGAGAGTGCCGTGTTAGTTCTTTTAAGTTGGTATTTAAAAGACGAATTGTGATTATAAAATCTTGCTTTAAAGGAAGTGGAAGTGGAACCAAAATAGGTAAAAGAATTAGTACCAGTTATAACCTTACATTCATACACTAAATTTTTATCAAGACATTGGTTACTAAGAGGACATTTAGTTCTAACAGGGCAATTACAATTACGATTAGAGAAATTACCAGAGTTTTTAACAAGTGACCTAGTATTATTTATAGAAGGAATTGGATATTGAAGAAGTTATTTACGATAGGTGCTAAAGTTTCCTGATTTAGATTGGTGTTATGAACATTCGACAAAGTTACGTTTGACGTCGTATTTAAATTTAAGGAATCTAGCCTAGAGTTAACATTGACGGCGGGTTTACTATTGCTATTATTATGACGCTCAGTGTTGGATGGATATAATTTATTATTTAATATTTTATTATTATCTTTAGAGATAATGTTAGAGATGTTGGAAGTGGTGGAATAAGAGAATTTAATTGTATGTTTGTTAAAGATCTTACTATAGATATGCGAGGGAGGGAAGCATTTATCTAAGGCCCTAAAAATAGTTTAGGAATATTACTAGTAATAGATAGAGAAAAAGGAGCGTTGTACCAAATCATATTTTTGTATCTAGGTCTTTTCTTTAAGTTATTGGAATGTTCATAACTAACTATTTTACTATAAGTCCCTCGATGATTGGTTTCTTTACTTTATTTAATTTTGTCAGGATAACCGGCTTTGGAAAGCGCATTATTATAATAATTGGCTTTAGCGTCGAAGATAACTTTATTAGAGGATAGATTTGAGATTATTTTTTCAACATTACTGACTATAGCATTTTTAACGTTAATGGGCTGGTTAGATTTAAAATTAACATAATTTAGATTCTCATTGTCTCTATGGTAAGGGGAATATAGGCCGGTGTCAAGATTAAGGGATATATCAAGGAAGTTAGCTAGTTTGATGTTGTTTTCAAATTCAATTTTTAGGTTATGGTGCTTAAATAGATCAAATATATTATTCTTAATAATATTTAGGTTAACTAAGTTACAGTTTAAGACAGTAAAAAGGGCATCGTCACGATAAAATCCACCGCGAAGTTAAGGAATTTTCCGATTTAAAGAATTCAAAATAAAGATACCAATCAAGTCCCTCAATTGCGCTGAATCCGACGAACCCATTGTGATATCAAAATTGTTGGAAGTATCAGCTCTAGTCCAATATTCGTTGTTGAATTCCAGGATAGTTTTTCTTGCGATGAGAATGATGTAAAGTTCATCTGTGGTAATGTCAGAATATTTAAATGCGAAAGATAGAGCGCTGTTGAGGAGTAAAGGCGAAATAGAAGAATAGTAATTGGCAATGTGAAACTGAATAAATTTTTGTTTGTTTTTATTATTCAGGTTATTGAACCAGTTAATTACATCAGATGTACCAATCCATAAATTTAAGTTAGAAATAGAGCAATTAGAACGAACCTGTGGGATAATTCTATCCAAGATGGATTTACTAACAACCCCCAGATCTGATTTAGAGGGGACGATTAGTCTAACAGGCAATTCCGTTCGAAAGTTACTTTTGTGATCCTTAAGATTTATCCTCGGAGTTCTTGGGAAGAATGGTTCGGTCTTTTTCTCGATACCAAGTTTAGACATAATCTCAGAAGTTTCCAAGTTTATAGATTCCAGATTCTCATGGTTAGTTTTACGATAATTCTTCCTTAGTTCCTTAAGGATAAGGTTATTATATTTATCTTTAGATACACCATATAAATTATTAGTTTTGTCGGAATGGACTAAGACTTTTTTAGAGGAATTAAGGTCCGAAATCGTATTCCTGAGATTTATAAGGTGCTCCTGTCCTCTATAAGGGTTTCTCTTGAATTTAAGTCCTCTTATAATATTAGTTAATACTTCCTCAAACTGTGCTAGATTTTTATTGAAAGGAGGATTTCTTCTAGAGTTACATAAATGATCAATATTGTTACGTTCCTTAGTATAAAAATTTCCTTTTAAGCGCTGGTCGTGGAAAAAAGCGATCCATCCAAGCCTTCTCACAAAAGAGTCAGTTTTTTCAATCAGAAGTTTAGTGAATTCAGATTTACCAGGTATAGGAATGTCTTTAAGCGAAGTTGTTATGTTGTAATAATCCATGTTATAGAAGAAAAATTAGAGACCATCAAAGGTATCCGATATAAGAGTTAGCGCTCAAACAGTCAAGGAGCAAGTTAATGTAGGTGGTGAGTTTTATTGTAGCACAATAAAGCAATGCAAATATCGGATAAGTAGCACTCAACAGTTTATAGGACTGGAGTATAAATAATATAAGATCAAAAGATGGTTAAAAGAGTTCCATGTATTTTATTATGCGCATTTCGAAAACAAATATCATCATGGGATGATATTTGCGTTCTCATCAGATAAAATAGGGAGACATGATATGAGGCTTAAAAACACTTGCGAGCAGTGAAGTGTTAAATCAACATATGAAAAAAAGATAAGATGGATATATGAGATTGGGAAAAAAGAAGGTAGGGGGAAGGAAAAGGTAAGGAAGAGGAAGAAAGAAAATAATAATTAAAAAAAAAATAATAAGGAAAGGATGACGGAGGAGGAGTATAAGAAGGAAGGATGAGAGAGGAGGAGAAATGAGTGAGAGAGAGAGATAACCTTTAATACTGAGAAACACTGTCTCACAGAGAGAAATAAAAAAAAAAACCGTTGTAAGATAATACATAATTAAAAAAAAAATTTGAAATTAAAAGTTAATGAGGTTTATGAATGGTGATGTTTATGATTAAAGAACAAGGAATTAAGAATAATATTTATTTAAGGTTTATATATTGAAGGATTTAATAATATGTGCGAAAAGGAATTTATTAAAATGTATTATTAAAATAAAAAAATATTAAGGAGATAAGGTGAATGAAGAAAAGGTTGAATGAATTATGAACTTATAGTAATAACTTATCGTAATAACAATAAATCGAAATGTAATTGTAGAAATAGATCAAATTGCTCTCTGCAAAATAATTGTCTGGATAGCAATCTGGTCTATAAAAGCAAATAACATCACCTACAACTATATTGGTGCAACTTCATCGACATTTAAATCAAGATTTTAGAATCACAAATACTCTTTTTCGAATCCTAATAGGAAATCTTCGACTTCTTTATCACAACTTATATGGTCGTTAAAAGACAAACATTTAAAATACTCGATTTCTTGGTCGAAGATGTGTAATAGTCGAATCTACTTGAATTCTTCAATATCACCTAACTGCAATCCCTGTACTATGGAGACCCTATTAATAATTACTAATTATGAAAATTTAATTAACAAAAAAAGTGAATTATTCTCAAATTGCCTTTATAAAGCTTCCTCTACATTCCTAGCCTCGCAAAAAGTCAGGAAAAAACACTAAATAAATAGATTCTAATTTTTGACGTCTCTTATCAACTAAGTGCGTAAAATGTTATAACAGATTATAAAACCTTATAATAATTTTTTATTCATTTATGATATGATTAAATTTAGATTAAGGGTTCTATATAAATATATAAACATATAGATTGTTAACATGATCTCTTGATGAATATGCATATCGTTAGATTGTGTAGATACATTTATTTTGACTGGAATTCTTGTATTTTTTTAAATATATAGCTTATATGGCTAACAGTTATAATGAACCGTAAACCATTCATGCATTTATGTATTTATTCTTTTGGAGTATCTTAGTTTTAAGTTTCAGGATGTTTGATTTATATATTTATATTTATTTATGGTATATGCGTCGCACACGATCCTAGTTGACAAACTTTTTCCACTTAACTTGATGTAAAACTTCAATTATAACTTTACTAATAATGATTGTATTTATTATTTATTATATGTATATGGATCACTAATATCGTCTTGAGTTCCGAACAGAATACTCTGTATATATTTGGACAAATGTATATATCTAGTTTAATAATATGCTTCGAGCTACATTTATAAGTACTTTAGATACGTAAGGACATTCTAGTGTTATAATTGTTAAATATCTTCTAAATTATATAACGATTATTATTTTTTAATTTAATTTAATTCGGGTTACCTTCGGGTCGATGAAAATCTTAAGTTTTCTCTTTCTCATGTTTGCAGACACTTTAAATATCATATTATACTACAATATAGATCCTTAAAAATTTTCTTGTATTTTTAAACTATATAGCTTAGATAATTGGCACTTTTAAGATCGCAAACAATTTACTTTTTTTTTTAAAATCTGGTTCTTATCCTTATGATTCATGAAGTTTGATTTGTATATTTATAGTATATATGTATTACATGATTCTAATATAATAATTGATCTAAAACTTTAATTTTAACAATATTAACAGTAACTTATTAATTATATTATATTATATTGTGTATAAATGACTAATATCGTCTTGAACTTTAGACAATATA
The DNA here is from genome assembly GCA_964016885.1 of Eledone cirrhosa. Lineage (NCBI taxonomy): Eukaryota > Metazoa > Mollusca > Cephalopoda > Octopoda > Eledonidae > Eledone > Eledone cirrhosa. The sequence continues at coordinate 23,430,559 of OZ024743.1, read as the reverse complement.
CTCTTCGTATATATTTAGACAAATGCGTAGATCTAATTTAATAATACCCCTTTTTAAGTCTAATTATAAGGCCTTTAGATACTTTAGGGCATTCTAATTGTTAATTTTTAATTTTTAAAGTTATAATTGTAATTATTTTCTAAATTATATAGTAAGAATTATTATTTTAATATAAATTTTTTTTTTTTTTTAATATAATATAAAATAATTGTTTCTACGTTAGGCACAAGGCCAGCAATTAACCAGTGCATTACTGGTACTTTATTTTATCGACCCCGTAAGGATGAAAGGCAAAGTTAACCTCAGCGGTATTTGAACTCAGAATGGCAAGGGCCGTAATTCTATACGTCAAAGCATGGCGTCCGACCCTCTCCCAATACTGCCAATCCACCGCCCTATAATATAAAATAATATAATTTGATATGGATTACCTTTGTGAGGATGAAAATATTAAGTCTCTCCTTTCTCATGTTTGCAAATACTTTAAATATGATTTTATAAATTAAATATGATTGTATACTTTAATATTTATATAGATATTTATAAATTTTATAGACTGAAATATTATACCTTTAGATTAATTCATTATTCTGAACTAACATAAATGATTCGAAATTTAACGGTCAGCCGGATACGTTTGGATATATATAGTGTATATAATTAATTGTTAGTATATTTCTAATTAACTAAGGACTCGAAATTAAATCCTCATATTATTACACCCAGATATATTTAATATTTAGATTGATGGATACTTCTAGATAATTCAAAGATTCGAGTTTACTCTTTCACAAAGCTATGCCCAAATGTATATTCATATTTATATATATATATATATATATATGTATAGCATAATCTAATCACACCCTATTCATCCACGACGATACAAATCTCCCTCCTTATGCTTTATATTATAAACATTTTTTTCCTCCTTGTCTCTCTATCCTTGAGCAATTCTCTTTTGTTTTCTATACTTCTAGTAACTATATTTTTTCCTCATCTGTTTCTCTCTGTCTTTCTGTTTTCTTTCTTCTTTCTTCAATAATGTAAATTATTTGAATCTCTAACAGTTATGTAAATTAATATAGTATTTTTAAGCTTTCTCACAGGCACCCTCTGTATTATATGTAAGTTTTTTCATGTCTCAATCTTAACGTATATAAATATTGAGTTTTGTCATATCTTATTCACTACCATGACTGACTCTTAACCATCTACTAAGTCAGGGTATGTCATGCATCATCTTATTTTATCTGATGAGGACGTACTGTTGAAGATAGCTCAGTACCTCTGAAATATGTATAATAAAATATACTTGATCACACGAATGTCTATTTTTGTTAATATTTTGAATTAATATTAATAACTCTCGAAAACCATTCTTGTTGAGTGCTTCTAATCTATTTTAAAACTCATTCTTTGATTTATTCATTGAACATTGTTTAACCTTTATATATATATATATATATATATATATATATATATATATATATATATATATATCTAATATAGAAATGACTTCTACATGACTAGAATTGTTTCATTCAGGAGAAATCATCAGGAAGCCCCGATGATTTCTAGTCCTGTAGAAGCCATTTCTATATTAAATATTTATACTCTGCTATGTATTGAGTACCTTACTTACTGTGGTTACCCCGATTGAACCCGGGATAAACTTATATATATATATATATATATATATATATATATATATATATATATATATATATATATATATATATATATATATATATGTTTGTTTGTTTGTTTGTTTATATATATATATCATCATCATTGTTTTATGTCCATTTTCTATGCAAGCATGGGTTAGACAAGTTGTCCTGATGTGGGCAATGCTAGGTCAGGTGACCATGTCTTGCTCATTCAGGACGTATTATACAGTTTACTCAGCTGTAGAAATGAGATGATAGGGACTGTGGTCCCTATCATTCCACTGCAAAGTGGTCGTGGAGGCGCCACGGCAAAAAAGCACTCAGCACTCACTGTAACTGAGGTTGGTGTTAGGAAGGGCATCCAGCTGTAGAAATCAAGCCAGAATCAGTTCCTGTCCCACCCTTGCAAGCAGGGAAAAGCGGACGTAAAATGAAATGAAAAATGAAATGATGATATATATATATATGTATATATATATATGTATATATATATATAAACAAACAAACAAACATTGTGATACCAAACTTTATTCCAAAAGTAATTCATAGGCAATTATATAAGTTTCTATAGTTACTTTAAATGTCCGAAAGGTTGACCGTTTTTAAGCACATCACACATCATCATCATCACTACTGATATCACAGCAATTGCTACCAACACCATCATCGTCACCATCCCTATGGCCATCGTCATTCTCCTTTTTGTTTTCCACCTTTCTATCACCATCCTTATCTCCTCCTACATTTCCTCATCATTACCATCACCACCATTACTAAAATCATCATCTTTGTCATCATCACCACCCACTTCAACCACGATGTTCTCCACATCATTATCATTCTTACCATCATCACAACCAACACCACCAGCACTGTCACTGCCACCACCACCACCACCACCAGCACTGCCACTGCCGCCACCACCACCACCACCAGCACTGCCACTGCCGCCACCACCACCACCACCAGCACTGCCACTGCCACCACCACCACCACCACCAGCACTGTCACTGCCGCCACCACCACCACCACCAGCACTGCCACTGCCGCCACCACCACCACCACCAGCACTGCCACCGCCGCCAACACCACCACCAGCACTGCCATTGCCACCACCACCACCACCACCACCACCACCACTGCCACCACCACCACCACCAGCACTGCCACCGCCGCCACCACCACCACCACCACCACCAGCACTGCCACCACCGCCACCACCACCACCACCACCACCACCACCAGCACTCCCACCACCACCACCACCACCACTGCCACTGCCGCCACCACCACCACCACCAGCACTGCCACCGCCACCACCGCCACCACCACCAGCACCACCACCACCACCACCACTGCCACCACCATCACCAGCACTGCCACCACCACCACCACCACCACCAGCACCACCACCACTGCCACCACCACCACCAGCACCACCACCACCACCACCACCACAACCACTGCCACCACCAGCACTGCCATCACCACCACCACCACCACCACCACCACTGCCACTGCCATCACCACCACCACCACCACCACCACCAGCCCTGCCATCACCACCACCACTGCCATCACCACCACCACCACCACCACCACCACCAGCACTGCCACTACCACCACCACTACCAGCACCAGCACCACCACCACCATCACCACCACCACCACCACCACCACCACCACCACCAGCACCACCACCACCACCACCACCACCACCACCACCAGCACTGCCACTGCCGCCACCACCACCGCCAGCACTGCCACTGCCACCGCCACCACCACCGCCACCACCATCACCACCACCACCAGCACTGCCACTGCCGCCACCACCACCGCCAGCACTGCCACTGCCACCACCACCACCACCACCACCACCACCACCACCACCAGCACTGCCACTGCCGCCACCACCACCACCAGCACTGCCACTGCCACCGCCACCACCACCGCCACCACCATCACCACCACTTTCTACCTTTGTTAATATTAGTGTTGGTTGCTGTTGCAACTAATGATGATATATGAGTGTTTTTATACATATAACTTGTAATTCTTGTTTCAGTGCCACACCGATGTAGGGGCACCGAAGACATAAGCCTGTATAATGATACTTTTGCTAGCTGTAATTTACAATTACCTGAAAGCGGAATATTACAATTATGTAAGAAAATTTATCTATATCCATTGGCTTAATCTTTATCCCCCAAAAAGAACCTGAATGTGGTTACTCAACCTGCTAGAAATAGTAGCCAAATCTCCTTCAAATCATACTTCACCTGCCTTTCAAGAAAGGGAAAAACACATTGGATAATGTAGTCTTAAATACACTATATCTGAAAAAAAGTTGGACTGATAAGTCTGTTCAGTTGGAGATAATCTGTGCAAAACAACAACATTAACAACAAAAGCAACAAAACAAATATAGTAAATTCCTGTATGTCATCCACACACTCAGAATATAATGCTCTTCATGATCAGCTAATGCTACTAATGTATACCACAACCCTAACTATTCATTGCATGCTTCTATATATTTGTAAATAAAATTTGTACAATAAGGTAAGCTCATGTGCAGTGGAAGGAAGTTAGTTCTGTTACCCTGTATGGGGCCTTTGAAGAGATATTTCTCAACTTTATTCTCATCCTCCCAACATACATTTTATTTATACATCATGTCATTTATTTTGTCAACATAACCGTCATCATAATATTACAAATAAAAAGGAAAATAAGAAAAGGTAAAGGAAAAAAAACCATACAAGCGGGTAATACATACATCTAGAACCGCTGCCAGAACAAAAGATAACGATATTGCGAGGAGCACTGGAAAACCTCTCTTAACAGGTCTCAACACATTTTTCCCCATGGCACATGAATGTATCTTATTTTATGTATTTTATCTATTTATGTGTTGCTGGTGTAGATCAGGTCTTTCCACACTTTTTAAATTGAGAAATAAATTTATCGACCATAACCGTTCTTAGTTGTGTCATTTGAAGTTTTTGGCACAGTTATTATTAAATATCAAACCTGTGGATTTGTTCTTAAATGTACACTCACAGACCTGCCAACCTCTAAAAACCTAAACGGGGATTACCATGAGAAAAAGTGCTCCAAAACAGGGAGAAATGTTGCAAAATGGGGAGACTTTACAAAATGAAAGATGTACCCATTTTCACAAGAGAAGACATCTCTCACCCACCCAAAGGAGATCTCCCGGTTTGACGGGGAATCTCCCAGGTCTGCAATCAGGAAGTATCATTTTTTGCAGGAGAAATTTCAATAACCAGCAAATAACCAACAATAAAATATAACATTAAAAAAATCATAATTTCACTCGAGACCTTCTCTTTGGGAAGGCTTGGTGTATATCATCATACATTTTCTAGGTTACTATTTTCTTCTTTTTTCTTTTTCTTATAAATTTATTGTGTTGCAACATCGTAAATTATCCAAATTTATATTGTACGAATCTATGGCTAATTTCATATTGCATGCATTGGCATATTAATATTCATTAATTCCAGCGCCAGTGACTAGCACCAGCGGGAAGTTTTTTTCTGCCGCCAGCTCGCTCTTATATTCGACTGCAAACTTTGGCTGAGGCCAATTTTGGCCACTCCTGCTGCCTCCAAGTCATCTGACTGACAGCTTATCATGTTACTTCTCTTACTTTCTCTAAATCCACCTCCATGTCATTAGCCTATCTGTTTCTCTTTCTTACAAAACACCCCAATACACACCAATTCTGTAGTTTCTAATCATGATTCACTTATTGTTAACTTTGAGATTTACACAAAGATTTGAAGGCAGTTTCAATCTAATATTGATGAAATAAACTATTCTATGTTAGACAAACAGATGATTTTGTTTTCTCTGTTCACTTTTGTCAGTCTTTCCATCAAAAACCCAAATAACTAGCATAGAGTGAGGTATTGTGAACCTCGTTAAAAACAAGGTGAAAATGTATGGCAGTAAGTATGAGATTCACAATGTTTTATTCAATGCCTGATATTTACTGATCTTCTTAAGGAATAGGGTTCTTATTGATTTAACATATCTCACCATATTGATATTTGTTTTATTGACTTGTTGAGATGAAAAAAAAACAGGAATAGTTTGAATTTACAACTTGCACCTCTCTAAGACAATGTCACTGGACTGAGATCTTTGGCGCTACGCAGTAATACAGAAGACCCGCCTTGCCTATGTACAAAGCGAAACCTACAGTCAGTAGGCACCTCTTAACCAAATATACACCCCAACCCAGTACCCCTACTCCATCCTCCCACTCCCACCAACACCACCCTCACTCTGCAAAGTTGGTACCACAACATCCAGTCCAAATAAATGAGATCGAGATCGAGATCGAGATCGTGTAGGTGTCACAACAAAAAGACACACAGTCCATGCTGTAATGTGGCCATGTAGGTAACACGGTAAAAAGTTCCCAGTTCCACACTGTAAATGTGGTTGGTGTTAGGAAGGGCATCCAGCCATAGAAAACCTGCCAGATAGTCCTATATGAGCGAGACACGGTCACCCGACTAACCTTGCCTCAAGTGGGACAACTCCTGTCTAACCCATGCTAGCGTGGAAGATGTACGTTAAACGAAGATGATGATGATGATGAACTAAGAGAGAGGTGACTAAGATATCTAGTCTGTGGCTCGCATATTTTTCTTTTTAGGTATCAAACAAGGAAATTTTACTAAAAACTTAACAGTCAATATTAATTCGTTTTGTATGAAAAATCTAATAGTCCTCAGACATTCATTGGTCTTAGCATATTTGGCAGGAAATTTGTTTTCTATCAGAATTATATACAATATCTACAACAACAATCTGAAGGTATGTTGTTTTTTAAACAGGCAAAGCTAATTATACAGTATCAACAAAAAGCCCAGAAACCTCATTAGCTCCAACAACAGCACCACCAACAACAATATTAGCAACTACAGCACCACCAACAACAATATTAGCAACTACAGCACCACCAACAACAATATCATCACCAACAACAACACCAACACCAAGAAAGAGAGGGAAGATAGAAAAAGGAATGGCAACAGAGACAGTGCCACCAACAACAAAACCAATGACAGGAATAACAACAAAAGAAACAGCCATGCCTGGATTGTCAACTTCATATATAAAGAGTATGTAATTTAATAATATTCCTTTTCCAAATTTCACTCACAAGATATTGGTCAGCCCTAGTCTACAGTAGAAGACACCTGAACGAATCTAAAACCACATGGTATCTCTGCCTCCCTTTTAACCACACAACCATGGCCATACCTGTAATTAATTATAAATATAGGTATTTCTGTTATTTATTTCATTCAGGTATAGAAGTAGTAACCACCAAAACATGTACAGCATAGGGTTAGTGTATAAATTAGAAGGGTTTCAGGGTTTCAGGAAGTACAAAGAAGACAGACAAAAAAAATATTCTATCTAAACTCGCTTATATATAGATCTTCCTACCGTGGTTTCATATGGGGTAGAATTCTTATTGGTACCACCAATAATTGAAGAATCCACTATACTCTTCAGTAAAACGGTTAAACGGTGATGATGATGATGATGATACTTAAAAATCTCAATGAGAGGAATCTCTCAGAGAAGCACTGAAGAGTATGGTGATTTTTAAGTATGGGAGACTAATTTACCTTTGATTAATATTCAACAACTCCTTAAGTTGTTCAGTTTTTCCAGTCGGTCTTTGGCTGCTATTTCTAACGACTTTATAATCCTGTCACATAGTCCTAATATGTTAGGAGATTTTTGATCATTTAATGCTACATGTTACGCATGTCTTTATGCCAGCATATTACCTCGGCAAATGAAACGGTATGTATGATTTCTTGGTCAATTTTTCTTAGCTTTTGAAGAATTAAATTCCCCTGAAGTGTATGGCGAATTCTTCAATCATTGGTGATTCCAATAAAAATTCTTCCCCATATGAAACCACGGTAGGGACATCTATATATAAGCAAGTCTAGATAGAATATTATTTTGTCTATCTTGTTTGTACTCCCATAAAGAGAGTTTTTTCTCACTTAATTTTAATATATAATATTGCTTCTCTGAGAGATTCCTCTCATTGAGATGTTTAAATATTAGGGACTAATTAACCTTTAATCATTATTAAACTACACCTTAATGTGTCTACTTGGACCAGAGGGTCCTTTGGTTGCTACATCTAGCAACATTATAAGCCTGTCACATTGTCCTAATATGTTAGGAGATTTTTGATCATGTAACGCCATGTGTGTTTTTATTCCAGCATGCTGCCTCAGCAAATGGAACAATATGTATGGTTTCTTGGTTAAATTCTCCTAGCTTCTGAAGAATTAAATTCCCCTGAAGTGTATGGTGGATTCTCCAATTATTGGTGGTTCCAATAAGAATTTTTCCTCGTATGAAAAATTTAACAGCCCTCAGACATTAGTTGGTCTTAGCATAGTTGTTTTCTATCAGAATTATATACAATATCTACAACAACAATCTGAATGTATGTTGTTTTTCTAAACAGGCAAAGCTAATTATACAGTATCAACAAAAATCCCCAAAACCTCATTAGCCCCAACAACAGCACCACCAACAACAATATTAGCAACTACAGCACCACCAACAACAATATCAACACCAACAACAACACCAACATCAAGAAAGACAGAGAAGATGGAAAAAGGAATGACAACAGAGACAGTGCCACCAACAACAAAACCAATGACAGGAATAACAACAAAAGAAACAGCCATGCCTGGATTGTCAACTTCATATATAAAGAGTATGTAATTTAATAATATTCCTTTTCCAAATTTCACTCACAAGATATTGGTCAGCCCTAGTCTACAGTAGAAGACACCTGAACGAATCTAAAGCCACATGGTATCTCTGCCTCCCTTTTAACCACACAACAATGGCCATACCTGTATTAAACGATAAATATAGGTATTTCTGTTATTTATTCCGTTCAGGTATAGAAGTAGTAACCACCAAAGCATGCACGGCATAGGGTTAGTGTATAAGATTAGAAGTGTGTAATGGCTACGATTCAAAGCTTATAGTCTAGAATCAACAGTTTGGCTTCCGGTTAAAGTTTAATAGAAATGGGAAAAAAACTAAATTTGTGAAAATTTCCTTTCTTTTCATGGGTAGCCATCTCATGTATATATATATATATATATATATACACACTAGACGGCTATATTTATATATATATGTCCAGGAGGGAGTGTTGTACTCTCAGTCGCTTCACGCCATGAAACCGGGATAAGCACCAGCCAAATGAGCCGCCTGGCTTAAGACAGATTTTAGACTTATATATATATATATATATATATATAATTGAATTTCCCTTCTGTCCTAAATATCTGGTCTTATGACAGAATTAGAAACCATTATGAGATGTGACTGTGTGTGTCAGGTGATTATGAACACTCTAACCACTAAGACACATATGCACACACATGTATGACGGGACTCCACACCAGTCAACATGAAATTATACAAGATAATTTTTACTTGCTGAAGCTGCCGCTCTCTAGAATTGAATGTGGAGCTATGTGGATGTACATCAAATGCCTTAACTACACAGTCATGTTTATGTCTAGGATGAGGGGTTTACACAGTCAGTAGAGCTATGAACAAAATATTGCATGATATTTAGTGATCTTTTTACTCTTTGAGTTCAACTGTGGATGGAGTTGACTTTACCTTTCATCATTACAAGATTGTTAAATATTGTAGTAGTCAAGTACTGGGTTGATGTAATCAACTGGGTTGGTAATCAACTATATCCTTCCTTCAAATTTTGTTACCTTGTTTCTATGTTAGAAATTTATATTTTATTCACAGATTCCTCTGAAAATGGAACTTTATGTCCATGTCCTTGTTTTGTGGAATCAACCCAAGATCTTGCAAAACGAATGCAAAAGATCCGAAAAGAACTAATTGTAAATTTAAATGAAACATCGAGGTATATTGCCAAGAAAATAAGTGCCACAGATAACAGACCTTCATCACAAGCTATGGGTGCATTAGCTATCGCTTTCCTCACTATTTTAACTGCCATAATTATAATTCCAGATATTATTACATTGATTAGGTTTTTGTTTTTCTAGTTTTTTATTTTCAGTGATACATTTATTCTTATGTAGTGAAATATACGAAAAACAACAAGAATTATGAGAAGATTATAAAAAACAGGAATAAAAGTGAAGAAATGGCAAATAATGCATTGAAATGCTTCTGCCTTGAAGGAATCATTAAAGAATGGTCTTGCTTCTTTGGTTTATTTTGCTTATCAAAACAGGCACCATGGTACAAAGTGAACTACAAACATACAATTAATTACATTTGATTGTTTTTCTTCTTTTAAAATTTGCTTATATACTAAGATAATTTCTGTTGTTTAAATTAAAGGTGTTTTTGTTGTTGAATTCAAACACCATCAATATGATAATGACATAAAAACTGAATAAAAGGAAGTCCCAGATAGATTTTCACATTGCTTTTAACTATTGAAATGTTTTAACCCTTTCGCATTTGCCGATCTGGCCAGAATTATCTGATTTCTTTCTGTTCAAACTGGTCATAACTGGCTGCTCATACTAATGTTTAGGTATTGATCTCAAAATAAATAATGTCATCATCAAAATTTCGTAAATTCGACATTATGTGAGATAATTATGTGAGATAAAGCCTTAACCACAAAAATACAATAGTAGAGCAATGCAATTGCTAAAGGGTTAACTCTTTAATATTTACATTACTCTATATTTACTATTTTGGGGGTAAAGCCTTTACCTCACATAATTATCTCACATAATATTGAATCTATAAGATTTTCATATTATTTATTTTGAGAACAATACCTTAACATCAGTATGAGTGGCTGGTTATGGCCGGTTTGAATAGAAAGAAGTGAGAGAATTCTGGCCTGATACGGTCAGTTTAAATGCTAAACGGTTAAGCTATTCAGGCACTTTCATATAAAATTTGAAAATAATCTGAAATGAATGACATTAGTTATTAGAACTGAAGTGTCAGTGTTTTTATTATTTATTCATGTAGCTTTGGTTAAAATAAAATATTGCTTCTATTAAAAAACAATTTTATTTTGATTTTCTTTCCTTTGTAACTGAGGTTATATGTAAAAAATGTATTGGTAGGATAAGACACTGACCATCTTGGGGTTATTTGAGATTAAATTTTCTTAAAGCCATTCCACTCTCGTTTCTTGGAAGGAGTTGCTCTAGCTGGAAGAGGGATGTAGTGCTTAGTCAAACACTTCAACCTTATCAGCAGGGTTGGTATCTCGATAAAGGTTAGTTCAATGCATTCACCCCAACTAACCACACAAACACAACACACTATTCACTTGGTCCCTTGTTTCCCTGTACTGTCAACAGTAGCTTCGATATGAGTTATTTTCTTAATGTAAATTATTTAAGAAGCAATGTTTGTTATTGTTCATCAGATATAAGTTTCATCCATCATCAGGTTTATCTACCACCATTATACAACTTGTCACAGTAGGAGACCCACTAAGAGTGTTTGCCTGTCTGAGGGATAGATTTGAGTGGATAGTCATCGTAATTAATTTGGACTCACAAGGGGGTGATTAGTTCTCCACGTTTAATGAGAGTGCGATAAGCCGGCATCATATCTGTTCTGTTTTCATCTCCCATGACGAAGACAAGGGGTTTGACTTAGGGAGATTTAACGCCATACAAATAACAGAAAAAAACAACAACAAAAAAACATACAAAGGGAGAAAACTTTCTCAAAGCGAGAAACTCTCAGGGAGGCGACTCTAGCAGTCAAGAAGAATTAATCTATAAAAACAGAACGAAGGATTATTCTGGTGCAAATTTTTTTTTCCATAAAAGTTCACTGAAGGAGATAAATTAGTATACCATAATGTTCTCATTTCAGACGCGCCGAAAGGAAATCTTCTATCACGTGGTGTAGCTTGATAGCCGTTCGATCGGAGAGCCACGAGTGAGCGGGGATAAAGAGAGGAGAGGAGAGAGGGAAAAAGTATCCAACTCTATCATTAACTTTGCCTTTCAATCAAACATTGTACACTGTAATTCATTTATTTCCTTTACTGTTTTTATTCTTATATATTTATTTATTCATTCAATTCTTCCGTTATTTTTTATTTATTTATTGATTTTTTATTCTTTACCCCCCCCCCCACCATTTTTATAATAAGTTTATAATTTTATTTATGGAACATATGTAAATACAGTTTAACAGAAAAAGAAAAAAAAAAGATTGAGAAGAAAGAATGGAATGTGAAATAGGAAAATATAAAAAAAGAGAAATAAAAACGGAAAAGAGAGAGAATGGCAAGGACTGTAGTATCACAGAATGGGAGGGGGGAAGGGAAGGATGATTGGGCTCTGGGTCTAGGGCGTGGCGGTAAGTGGGGCTGCGCCCCGCGGACAATACCGCAAAAACATTCTCGCGGACAATGGCCAGCGACACCCGCTGCAACAACCTTCCCACCTCGCGGGGCTCCTTCCTCAGACGGGCCGCCGACGTTCCGTAATGTAAGTGGACATGAAGGAATCATATATATATATAACATTGAAAAATATGCCAAACACTGCTAACTATATCAGATTTTAATTTACGTGCGTTTCATCCTTAATATTAAAATCTTAATATTAGGAATGATCGAAATTACATAAGATATTGCTACCATAAACATGACATTACGTACAAAAATATAACATACCAGGGTGGTTTTGTTTACATTAAAAAAGCAACAACCCTGCATCATACAAGGAAATGGTGCTTGTGTACGTAATAAATCTCGTATTTTTTATCTGTATAACTTCTTCACCTATAATTATCTGCTTTCGTATTCGAAAACATATTACTTTATACTATACACATATTCGAAAAATAAACGAAAAAGCAACATATGGGAAAGATAAAGTATATTGAAGATATATTAGTATAACGCTTGATATAGCAGGAAAAGAGTCTTAACATTTCGGTGGGAGAGTAAGCACGTGTGTGTTTAGTCAGACCTATTGAATATATATATATATATATATATATATATATATATATATATATATATATATATATATATATATATATATATAAGAAAGTGAGTTTTTTTTTACAAAATGAAAAATAACCGAGGTGTCCTACACGAGTGAAAGTATAAAGAAAAAGAGATGAGATCGAAAATGCAACTGGAGTCTTATTTAAAAAAAAAATATATATATTTATTTGGTTCCTTTACCGGTTTCGCAGTTCTTCTGCTTTTCAAAAGGTGAGTTGAGATGGAGGGTCTGTGGTTTTTCTCACCACAGACCCTCCATCTCAACTCACCTTTTGAAAAGCAGAAGAACTGCGAAACCGGTAAAGGAACCAAATATATATATATATTTAAAAAAAAAAAAAGACTCCAGTTGCATTTTCGATTTCATCTCTTTTTCTTTATATATATATATACACTCATATGAGTACTGGACATCGAGGTTAACGACACGTTAAACCAGTAGCATATCAATGGAAAGACATCTTGATTCATCTGAAGAAAACGTATAAAGTAGTTATTATATAACTACCTTTGCATCTTTGAAATATATATAATGGATTAGATAATAAAATAAAGATATACGAATAAAATAGTCTCTCTTATTACACACACACACACACACACACACACACACACACACACACACACACACACACACACACACACACACACACATATGTATGTATGTATGTATGTATGTATGTATGTATATATAAACATATGTATATATAAACATATAAACGTATGTCAGGTCACCAGTTGGTGCTACTGGTAACATGTATCCCAGTACAACCTGTCCCATGGTCGAGGCGTTGGCGACTAAACTGGCAATCCCACCAAGGTTTCTTGGTGAGGAGGGTGACTTTGGATATCCTGCAGGACAATAAACAAAACCTGTCAAAGGGCAAAGGAGCTCTTAAGAGTCAATGGCCATCCAAAATCACCGGGAGAGATGACCCCTTAGCCTTTGTCAATGCAGAATTCTAGGAGAAGGAAAACTCTGATATAACACCTGATGGTATCCAATGATGTTGACTTGTTCTTCTTTTTGGTAAATATCATCTTGGTTAAGAGAGTGGGACTGGCTTTGTGCAGTGCCTTTGCTCACTATAAAAGCTTCAGGGCACAGGCATTGCTTTATATCTGGAGATCTCTCTGCACTTGTCGTCACATGGTACCATGGGCCCAGCACTATGTGTCAATAATTGTCGCAAGTGTAGTGTTTGTACCAGAGTTTTCAAGTCGCTGGCTGGACTAAAAAGTCACACTCGTTCAGCGCATCGGTAGGGGTTCTCCTACATGGATATAAAGTATTGGCCGTACTCGAAAACGAGTTGGCAGCCACCATATATAAACATACTAAATTTAAGCCAAAATCTCGATTAGATAAACTAAAATAAGTCAGTTTTACTCATATATTATCTTTAACTGCAGTTTCTGGAATTAGGGTGCTATTTATATCGTCATAAAAAGCCCGTCGGATCGTCCTAGTATATATAGAGTTATATGTTCATTTAGTAATTCAATGACGGAAGTTGTTGGATACCATACGGTTACAACAACGACATGATCTGTATGTAATCTATTCAATATTTTTTCTACTTCCAAAGAATTTCTCCCTGAAGAGGGAATTCTTCTTCTAATATTGGTAGTTTTAATTTATTGAGATAGTATATGAGCAAAAGTGACTTATCCTAGTTTGTCTAATATATCCCGCCAACCGAAATATATATAGGAAAATAGTCAGGACCCCGACGGCTGAGCTCCTGACCCTTTTCCTATTGCCCACTCTACTACTCTAAGTATCGAGTACTCTGGTGCGTTATGGTCCACCTGGTATATATATATGACTGTATGTGCAAGTCAACTAATATAAGTCTTTTTATATGTAAATTTTCTAGTATTCTACTCTAACCATAATTTTCAGTAATACCACCCCACATAAATTCCTTAATTTAAGAATGACCTGTAGTATCGAATTTCATACTATAAACCTCAATTGAATATATATCTGACCAAGAATGCTTTTTGTGAAAATCAGTCATATGGAACTATTGTCATCTTGCCTGACGGTTTGAACTTTACAACACCACTTGCCTCTTTGAGGTCAAATACCAACCCTACTAGCATCTACAAACTGACCAATGAGAATTAAGATTATTCCTGCTGACAACATTAAATTATCCCTAACAAGCTCATATGTCCCAAGGCTCTGATACCATCAACACCATAAACACAGAGCTGGCATATCTAAGAACTGACTAACTGCCTGATGAGGTCATAGCCATTCAATGGCTATCATCGAAATATATATAGCAGTAAATAAAGGATTATGAGTTCATGCAATTGACATGTGTTTCGTCACTATATATATATATATATATATATATATATATATATATATATATATATATATATATATATATATATATATATATATATATATATATATATATATATATATATAAAAACAAATAACGAAACGAAATTAAATTTCGTTTTGTTTGTAACTCACTTTTGTATGACTGACGCTTAAACAATTAAGTTTAAAATGTACATCTACATATGCATACTGAAATACTAGTGTGTATATGAATACACACACGTATACATATGTAGGTGTAACAAGTCTTTCACTGGTTGCTTTACTGTGAGTAACCCAGCTATTCTGTATGTAAACACACAGACAAACCGGTTTTTAGAGTCATACTGGTTTTCGGGGGAACACCTTCCCTCTATTCTCCAGAAAGCCAGACAAGGAATATTGAACTAGTTTTGTTGTTGTTACAACTCATCAGCAATATTTACCTATCTACCGGCCCTTCTGGAGAATTGTAAAAGCACATATCGTTATATGCTTTTTCTATGAAAATTAGTAGTGGGCAGACTAATTTGCATGGAGTGTGAGTACGCACCGGTTCAGCGGAGACGATAAAATCAAATAACGAAACGAAATTAAATTTCGTTTCGTTTGTAACTCACTTTTGTATGACTGACGCTTAAACAATTAAGTTAAAAATGTACATCTACATATGCATACTGAAATACTAGTGTGTATATGAATACACACACGTATACATATGTAGGTGTAACAAGTCTTTCACTGGTTGCTCTACTGTGAGCAACCCAGCTATTCTGTATGTAAACACACAGACAAACCGGTTTTTAGAGTCATGCTGGTTTTCGGGGGAACACCTTCCCTCTATTCTCCAGAAAGCCAGACAAGGAATATTGAACTAGTTTCGTTGTTGTTACAATTCATCAGCAATATTTACCTATCTACCGGCCCTTCTGGAGAATTGTAAAAGCACATATCCTTATATGCTTTTTCTATGAAAATTAGTAGTGGGCAGACTAATTTGCATAGAGTGTGTGTAAACACACAGACAAACCTAATTTTCATAGAAAAAGCATATAACGATATGTGCTTTTACAATTCTCCAGAAGGGCCGGTAGATAGGTAAATATTGCTGATGAGTTGTAACAACAACGAAACTAGTTCAATATTCCTTGTCTGGCTTTCTGAAGAATAGAGGGAAGGTGTTCCCCCGAAAACCAGTATGACTCTAAAAACCGGTTTGTCTGTGTGTTTACATACAGAATAGCTGGGTTGCTCACAGTAAAGCAACCTGTGAAAGACTTGTTACACCTACATATGTATACGTGTGTGTATTCATATACACACTAGTATTTCAGTATGCATATGTAGATGTACATTTTTAACTTAATTGTTTAAGCGTCAGTCATACAAAAGTGAGTTACAAACGAAACGAAATTTAATTTCGTTTCGTTATTTGTTTTTATCGTCTCCGCTGAACCGGTGCGTACTCACACTCTATGCAAATTAGTCTGCCCACTACTAATTTTCATAGAAAAAGCATATAACGATATGTGCTTTTACAATTCTCCAGAAGGGCCGGTAGATAGGTAAATATTGCTGATGAGTTGTAACAACAACGAAACTAGTTCAATATTCCTTGTCTGGCTTTCTGGAGAATAGAGGGAAGGTGTTCCCCCGAAAACCAGTATGACTCTAAAAACCGGTTTGTCTGTGTGTTTACATACAGAATAGCTGGGTTGCTCACAGTAAAGCAACCAGTGAAAGACTTGTTACACCTACATATGTATACGTGTGTGTATTCATATACACACTAGTATTTTAGTATGCATATGTAGATGTACATTTTTAACTTAATTATATATATATATATATATATATATATATTTGCAATATATATATATTTGCAATAACCACACATACTGAATTCATCCGCTAAAACTAGGGGTTCTCTCACTTTTAACCCCGCACATGGGTTCAGATAACGGTCAGTTCCTTAGCTTTGCATAGGACTAAATGCCTGCTGAAAAAGTGACTTCCTTGTTCGATCATCATACCAAAAGCTTAACATTATTTGTTTAAACAGACAGTACCTGATTTAGGAGTTGCAGAAACCCCATATTGGATTTATCACCGTTTCCAGAGTCCGGGTATATTTTTCAATCATATTTTATTATTTGTTTGACTCCAATAGCTTGTTCGCTTCTATGGGTTTGCGGTTAATGGTTTAACCATCATCTCAGTGTGTTTGGCCTTTTAACGTATGTTTTCGCTCTAGTTCACTCGTTTCTATTGAGCGCTTTCGGAAGTTGTTTTTTGGTAATTTACAATAGCCGAAATGCGATTCTCGGTAATTTATATTTGCATATATATATATATATATATATATATATATATATATATATATATATATATATAAATATTAAAACAATTAAATTAAACAAAAACCGGTTAATTCATCGTAAAACTCATTATTTTACCATCGTTTCTGGGGGGTAGTTCCCCGTATGTCCATTCAATTATTGATCTATGTAAAATATATTACAAAATATCATAGAAAGAAAAAATACATACGTCTACACTACCCGCCGTCTTCAGAAATATATATATGTATATATATATATATATATATATATATATATATATATATATATATATATATATATATGAAAACAGGGAGAAAGAGACGATTATGAGGAAGAAAAATATTTTTTTTTCCTTTTGTTTGTCGCTCTCTCTCTCTCTCTCTCTCTCTCTCTCTCTCTCTCTCTCTCTCTCTCTCTCTCTCTCTCTCTTTTTTTTCTGGGTTAGAAAATGATTAAAACGAAATGTTTTACTTTGTGTGAAGGGTTAAGGTATTAGTTGATTTATTTATTATTTAACAATGGCATTTATTTATCTATTTATATATTTAATTATTGTCTATTACCGGTTTCTGCATTTATATGCATTATCAAATGATAGTGAAATGTATTAGTGTGGTGTCGCACATGTTAAACAGAAGGTGCAGAAAGAATAATGTTATATACCTACAAGGTTTAAGAAGTGAAAAGAAAAAAGAAAAAGGAAAAAAAAACGTGCATAATGTGGAACGTAAAAAGTCAATGTCGAAGAAAAGTTAATGTTATTTACAAGCACAGTCATTGAAGTTAAGCAGTTCAAAATGTGTTAATATAGCAAGAGTGTTTAGTTGAACCATGGTTCCTTGAAGGAGGCAAATGGTGGACTGTGGTTTGATATGATTTCTCTTTTTAGAGAGATAATATGCAGGGGGAAGCAATTCTTGCTGGGTGATATTTAATTTATTTAAGAAAAAGGATTAGGTAGGGTGTGAGGGAGGTAGCTCTTGTAAATGTTTGATGGTTTGTTGCAATTTTAGATAGGTCCGAATTTTAGGGCATTGGGTACTGGATGAAATTTATTAATGAAATGTGTTTCCTTATTGGTGCGTTGGATGAAGTAGCGTTGTCTATGAATTTGTAAATGGGGAACATTTTAAAGTTTGGAAGTTGGTTGAGAGCACAATTAGCGATATGTTCACTAAATGCAATCTTTCTGTATTCCTGTATTTTAGTTTGTGATTTATGGACGGTCATACGTTGACGGAGGCTATTGTTTGTCTGTCCTATATAGTGCTCTAGACAACCTGAGCAAGTCAAAACATAGATAAGGTTTTCAGATGCACATGTAAAGTTGTGTTTAACTGTGAAACGTTGTCCTTGTTTAAAATGGAATGTTGAACCTTCTATTAGATTTATGCATATGCCACAGTTGGGCCTTCCGCATTTTGTTACTGTAGGGTTTATTGTGAGGGTTTGTTGGATTTTGGCTTGTGTGAGGATGTTTTTTATGGATTTGGGTTGTCTTTTGCTCTTTATGATGTTGTGTGTTTGGAGGATATTGTTCATTCGTGGGTCTCTTTTTAGTAAAGGAATGTTCTGGAGGATGGTATCGAATGCTTCATTGTTGAGGGGGTTGTGTGTGAAGATGTATGGTAGAGTTTTTTGTTGCGGTTCACTCCTGGGTTTGGGGTGTCTGAGTTCCTGGATGTCGAGTTTTAGGGCACGTTGGAATCCATTGGTGATTAGGGATGGTGGGTAGTTTCTGCTGATAAGTGTGTTTTTTAATTCTTCTAGTCGTGTGTATCATGTGTATTTATCTGAAACTATTGTGCAGATCCTTCTGGCTATGTTATAAGGAATTGCCATTTTCGTGTGTCTAGGGTTTGTAGTATATGTCTGCTTCTATTTTGTTGCTTGTTTTCTTGATGAGGATGTCGAGGAAAGGGAGTTATTCATGGCTGTAATCCATTGTGAATTGTAAGTTAGTGTTGAGCTCATTCAGAAGGGTTTTGAACTCAAACAGTCTATCTATACTTTCATGCGAGAGGATGAAGCAGTCGTCCAAATATCTCTTCCAGTTCTTTTCTGTGTTGGTAGAAGTGGTTGCCGTATTTGTCTAGAACTTTGCGGTAGAGAGTGGTTTCCAAATATCCCATGACAAGGTTGGCGTATGAGGGGGCCACTTTCGTGCCCATGGCAGTCCCAGATTTCTGTCTGTAGTATTTGGCATTGAATTCGAAGAAATTGTTTTCCAAGATGAATTTGAGTCCCTCCAACACAAATCCTTTAGGGATGCGCTGTGGAAGTTCACTGGGGAAATTTTCCATCCAGAATTGTATTGCCTCTATACCTAGGTTGTGTGGGATATTGGAATATAAATTGATGACATCAAAGGTTACTAGTATGGTATGTTCGTTATTGAGTGTTGTTGGGAGGTGGTTGAGCATGTCAAGGTCGTCCCTTATGAAGCTTTTTATATGTTTTAGGAAAGGTTTAAGCAGAATATCTAGGAAGTTGCTTAGGCGATGGGTTTTACATGTGGTGCCTGCTATTATGGGTCTTAATTTAAGGTCATCAGGAGGGGCTATATTGATGTAAACGTCTGTGACTTGCTTGCAGGCCCTGCCTATTACTTCGCTTTTGTGTGTCTTGGGGATACCGTAGAAGAGGCTGGTTCTGCTTTTGAAATTGGTGATGTAGTTGTATTCCTTGTCTGTAAGGCCTTCTTTGTAAAGGGTTGTTAGGGATTTTAGGTTTCTCATTATTTTCTGTTGTGTGTAGTGTTGGGCCTTTTCATAATATGTTTGGTTTTCTAGAGTTGAGAGTACTAGAGTTGTGTAATAATCTGTCTCCATAAGGACTACTGCACCCCTTTATCTGCCTCTTTGTTTGTTAGGGTTTTGTCGTTTTTTAGACTGTTAAGACCATTCCATTCTTTTTTGTTTAGGTTTGGTTTTTGTTTATGTCTGTGTAGGTGGTGGTATGGGTAATTAGTAATGTGTTCGCAGAATTGATTGAGGAATTTATTCTTGCCTTTTGGTGGGGTGTAGTTGCTTCTATTTCTGGCTATTGAGTCATCCTCATTGTATTTGTTGTATAGTTGTTCGCTGAGTCTTAGTTTTCTACATAATTCTGCAATATCTTCCTTCATTTCGGGGTAGTTTGGTTGTTGGGGAGTTGGTGTAAATTTTAGACCTTTGGAGAGTATGTTGATTTGGTCTGTTGTTAATTCTTTGGAGGTTAAATTGACAATTTTTATTGCATTTTGTGTCTCCTGTGTGTTTTGTGTTGTCTTGTGATCCTGTGTGTGTGTGCTGTGTCTAAAAAATGATTACGGAAGTTGTGATGGCTGTTAAAGTTTGGATGTCTCTTATAGTTGTATTGACTCCTGCTGTTGTTGTAAGATGGTGTGTAGCTGTGGTGGTTGTTGAATTTAGGCTGTATCGTGTGGTTGTATTGAGCCCTGCTGATGTTGTTGTAGGGTGTGTAGATTTGATGGACGTGGTTATAGGGTGTGAAGTTGTGGTGGTTGTTGAAGTTGGGTTGTAACGTGTGGTTGTGTTGAGCACTGCTGTTGTTGTAGCGTGTGTAGACTTGGTGGTAGTTGTAGTAGGGTTGTCTTGTGTGTTCATATTGAGTCCTGTTGTTGCTGTTATATGGTGTGTAGCTATGGTGGTTGTAGTGGTTAGGGTGTCTGGTGTGGTTGTATTGTCCCCTGCTGGTGTTGTTGTAGTAGGGTGTGGAAAGTGGGGGAGGGTAGATTAGGGTTTCCTTATAGCTGGTGTGTGGTTGTGAGGCCCTGTGTGACATGTGTGGTAGTTGTGTATTTTGGGTTCTATGTTAGAAGTAATGATGGTTGTGGGTTTGTTGTGTGGGGATGTTAGGGGGGTTGTAAGTGTGTGTGTGTGTGTGTGTGTGTGGGGGGGTTCTCCTGGTTGGAGAGAAGTTGTAGTGTCTATCTTGTAGCTGATGTTTCTCTATTACTATATTTGTTGCTTGGGAGTCCGTGTGATAGTTGTGTGGAGGGTGTAGGAGGTAGGGGCGAGGTGATGCCTTCTTTTGTTGGTATGTGGAGAGGTATTGTTTTTTTGTTGTTGTTGGTTGTTGTGTGTTGTTTGGGTGTTGATTGAATTTTCTTGTTATTATGGTTTTAATGAAGGGGTTCTTGGATGTGTGTTCTTTTTGGAAAAGTGTTTC
The DNA here is from genome assembly GCA_964016885.1 of Eledone cirrhosa. Taxonomy (NCBI): domain Eukaryota; kingdom Metazoa; phylum Mollusca; class Cephalopoda; order Octopoda; family Eledonidae; genus Eledone; species Eledone cirrhosa. The sequence goes on along the minus strand of OZ024743.1, from coordinate 23,408,926 downwards.
ATAGTTAGAGAACCAGGTTTCGTTTATTTCCCAGCGTTGAAGGGATTTTAATTCTTCCTTATTACAGTCCTATAACCATAATTTTGAAATATTTTCTAGGGTGGTGTCTTTAGTTATATTGATAATTGCTAGATTAATCTCATCGTCGATTGTTTTGATCCTATCTTCATTTGCTTGGGCTCTCAATTTAAGGAGTTCAATTTCGGTTTTTATGTTATCAAGTGCCATTCTTTCCCTGAGGTGTCTTTGTGTCTCTGGTTCGTTTGGGATGGATTTAATTTGTAGTTTGCGGGGGATGATTAATGGGGATGAGTTAATCCATTTTTCATAGATCTCCGCTTTGTTATTGTTTTGTATCATCTTCCAAAAGGAGAATTTCCTGTTATTAAGAGATGTGTACTATTGTGGTATTAATTTGTTTTTTATTTGGTAAGGTGTAGGTGTATTAGTGTCATGTGTATTTTCGTTCGTTTGAATAGGGTTTGTGTTGGTATTCAGGTGTGTTTTTATTGTTTCACATAAGTTATTGATATTGTCGTTGATTTCATAGGATGTGTATTTGGGGATTATTTCTTCACTTGTAGAGTTTAGTTTGTTGGTGAGTATTGACAAATTATATATATATATATAAAAGAAATAGGATTTCGCTTCAAGCATAGCTTTATACAATTTGTATAAATATTTCGTATCTCCAAAGAAATACGGTTTTAGGAAGCCATAGCTATGCTAACGCCCTCAGGTGATGTCCAGCAGAAGCAAGGGGGACAACCGTCTATGCATTTCACGCTTAACTGGCCATCGCCAGGACAGTCCCTTCTACCGCTTGCGGCCCCCCCTCTCTCTCTCTCTCTCCCTCTCTCTCACACACACACACACAAATGCGTGTGGGGCATCAGTGTTTGAGAGATAGAAAGAGTAATGGACAAAGTGAGAGTTTACTTGAGAGATAAATCAATTTTATCGATAGTTGGATATCGATATCTCTATTGTACAGTAAATTATAAGACAATCTAGCTTTCCTTTGAATACACTACCATCAAAGCCAACAAAACTGTTAGCGTTGTTATAGGTGCCATCACAAACTAATATTTAAAACTTCAATATAACGTCCCCAGGCATGCCACTCCCCTCTTGCCAATTATTACTAATCATTACTAAAACCTATATTATAATCAAGGCTCAAGTGTCTTGAGAATGTTGACACTCTTGATTCTAGAACAAAGCTGGGAACCCCCACCTTGACAACCATTACTAATCATTACTAAAACCTATATTATAATCAAGGCTCAAGTGTCTTGAGAATGTTGACACTCTTGATTCTAGAACAAAGCCGGGAACCCCCACCTTGACAACCATTACTAATCATTACTAAAACCTATATTATAACCACGGCTCAAGTGTCTTGAGAATGTTGACACTCTTGATTCTAGAACAAAGCCGGGAACCCCCACCTTGACAACCATTACTAATCATTACTAAAACCTATATTATAACCACGGCTCAAGTGTCTTGAGAATGTAGACAGCCTTGATTCTAGAACAAAGCCGGGAACCCCCCACCTTGACAACCATTACTAATCATTACTAAAACCTATATTATAACCACGGCTCAAGTGTCTTGAGAATGTAGACAGCCTTGATTCTAGAACAAAGCTGGGAACCCCCACCTTGACAACCATTACTAATCATTACTAAAACCTATATTATAACCACGGCTCAAGTGTCTTGAGAATGTTGACAGTCTTGATTCTAGAACAAAGCTGGGAACCCCCACCTTGACAACCATTACTAATCATTACTAAAACCTATATTATAACCACGGCTCAAGTGTCTTGAGAATGTTGACAGTCTTGATTCTAGAACAAAGCTGGGAACCCCCACCTTGACAACCATTACTAATCATTACTAAAACCTATATTATAACCACGGCTCAAGTGTCTTGAGAATGTAGACAGCCTTGATTCTAGAACAAAGCTGGGAACCCCCACCTTGACAACCATTACTAATCATTACTAAAACCTATATTATAACCACGGCTCAAGTGTCTTGAGAATGTTGACAGTCTTGATTCTAGAACAAAGCTGGGAACCCCCACCTTGACAACCATTACTAATCATTACTAAAACCTATATTATAACCACGGCTCAAGTGTCTTGAGAATGTTGACAGTCTTGATTCTAGAACAAAGCTGGGAACCCCCACCTTGACAACCATTACTAATCATTACTAAAACCTATATTATAACCACGGCTCAAGTGTCTTGAGAATGTTGACAGTCTTGATTCTAGAACAAAGCTGGGAACCCCCACCTTGACAACCATTACTAATCATTACTAAAACCTATATTATAACCACGGCTCAAGTGTCTTGAGAATGTTGACAGTCTTGATTCTAGAACAAAGCTGGGAACCCCCACCTTGACAACCATTACTAATCATTACTAAAACCTATATTATAACCACGGCTCAAGTGTCTTGAGAATGTTGACAGTCTTGATTCTAGAACAAAGCTGGGAACCCCCACCTTGACAACCATTACTAATCATTACTAAAACCTATATTATAACCACGGCTCAAGTGTCTTGAGAATGTTGACAGCCTTGATTCTAGAACAAAGCTGGGAACCCCCACCTTGACAACCATTACTAATCATCACTAAAACCTATATTATAACCACGGCTCAAGTGTCTTGAGAATGTTTACAGTCATGATTCTAGAACAAAGCTGGGAACCCACACCTTGACAACCATTACTAATCATCACTAAAACCTATATTATAACCACGGCTCAAGTGTCTTGAGAATGTAGACAGCCTTGATTCTAGAACAAAGCCGGGAACCCCCACCTTGACAACCATTACTAATCATTACTAAAACCTATATTATAACCACGGCTCAAGTGTCTTGAGAATGTTGACAGTCTTGATTCTAGAACAAAGCTGGGAACCCCCACCTTGACAACCATTACTAATCATTACTAAAACCTATATTATAACCACGGCTCAAGTGTCTTGAGAATGTTGACAGTCTTGATTCTAGAACAAAGCTGGGAACCCCCACCTTGACAACCATTACTAATCATTACTAAAACCTATATTATAACCACGGCTCAAGTGTCTTGAGAATGTTGACAGTCTTGATTCTAGAACAAAGCTGGGAACCCCCACCTTGACAACCATTACTAATCATTACTAAAACCTATATTATAACCACGGCTCAAGTGTCTTGAGAATGTTGACAGCCTTGATTCTAGAACAAAGCTGGGAACCCCCACCTTGACAACCATTACTAATCATCACTAAAACCTATATTATAACCACGGCTCAAGTGTCTTGAGAATGTTTACAGTCATGATTCTAGAACAAAGCTGGGAACCCACACCTTGACAACCATTACTAATCATCACTAAAACCTATATTATAACCACGGCTCAAGTGTCTTGAGAATGTAGACAGCCTTGATTCTAGAACAAAGCCGGGAACCCCCACCTTGACAACCATTACTAATCATTACTAAAACCTATATTATAACCACGGCTCAAGTGTCTTGAGAATGTTGACAGTCTTGATTCTAGAACAAAGCTGGGAACCCCCACCTTGACAACCATTACTAATCATTACTAAAACCTATATTATAACCACGGCTCAAGTGTCTTGAGAATGTTGACAGTCTTGATTCTAGAACAAAGCTGGGAACCCCCACCTTGACAACCATTACTAATCATTACTAAAACCTATATTATAACCACGGCTCAAGTGTCTTGAGAATGTTGACAGTCTTGATTCTAGAACAAAGCTGGGAACCCCCACCTTGACAACCATTACTAATCATTACTAAAACCTATATTATAACCACGGCTCAAGTGTCTTGAGAATGTTGACAGCCTTGATTCTAGAACAAAGCTGGGAACCCCCACCTTGACAACCATTACTAATCATCACTAAAACCTATATTATAACCACGGCTCAAGTGTCTTGAGAATGTTTACAGTCATGATTCTAGAACAAAGCTGGGAACCCACACCTTGACAACCATTACTAATCATCACTAAAACCTATATTATAACCACGGCTCAAGTGTCTTGAGAATGTAGACAGCCTTGATTCTAGAACAAAGCCGGGAACCCCCACCTTGACAACCATTACTAATCATTACTAAAACCTATATTATAACCACGGATCAAGTGTCAGTTTCTGAAGATTATCAGTATCTGGAGAATGTCGACAGTCTTGGTTCTAGAACAAAGCCTTATTCTGGAACACATCAGGGGCTGGTCAAGTGGTATCTTCGGCGTTAGAGAAGTTTAGAAAGGGTGGTAACCAATGTATAGTGAATATGAGCGTGTGTGTGTCTATGTGTGTGTGTGTGTGTGTATGTGTGTACGTGTACGTGTGCGTGCGCGCGCGTGAAGGTGTGTTCGAATGTTGGACTGTGTCAAGCTGGCTGCTGACCAACATAAGGGGGTGTATAACAATGTATATGAAATTCTACATAATACGTACATAAACACACATATTACAGTAGCCGAGAGGGTTTGTATAGAAAAGAGGAGGTAGTGAAAATGGTAGTAACCTGTATATTCGTTACCTCCTATGGTTGTAAGAGAAGCTGCAGAAATTCGCATACAACGATACAGTGGTACAGCCGTAAACAGCTAAGTTACAAAGTGTGAAGTCTCTACGTGCGTGGAGATGGATAGAGCCAGGAAGTGGTGGGGACGGAGTAAATGTTAGGAAAAATTCACCACCGACGTATCCACAGCCATGGCACTGGGTGCCAAGTGAACACAGACTAGCGCGCAAGACAAACAAGCACATATGAACATGAGAACAGGAATGTGTGTTGGCAATATGTACGGGCAGGTACACATGCGTGTGCGCGCATCCGAAAGTATAGGATGGATAGTTAGGTGGGTACAAAAGAAGATGTGTGCAGAGTGGTGTATGTATATACGGATGTTGTAAATGTGGTTGTGTATTGTCGTGGTTGGAGTTGTGTGTGTGTATATATGTGCGTGTGTTTGTGAGTGAGAGCAAGGACAACGGAAGGTTAAAGGAACTGGAGGTGGGAATTGAGTTCATGCGGAAAAGAGGTTCCAAGGCGGAAAGTAAAGTTATGCTCGGTCCTGGTGCGAGTGGCTGTGGACCCGTGGAGTAAAATGAGGTCTGATACAGTGAGGTGTTGAGTAGAGTGGTTGAGGGAATGGAAGTGAAGAGTGACAGGAATGTCTTTGCCTAGTCGTAGGTAACTAAGGTGTTCAGCGATTCGCTCCGCCAGGCGGCGGCCTGTCTGTCCGATCTAGATAGACCCACAAAGAAAACACCGGAGGGTGTAGATGACGATGGTTGAAGTGCAAGTGAAGGGCTGGCTAATGCAAACATGATTGGTTCGTATCTGTGAGAGTGATGAGGCTGGTTATGTAGGGGAAGGTGCTACAGCGTGGGTGAGAATAAAAACGAGAGCCAGGGAGTCCGATGGGTGGGAGAGAAGGAACTGTGCACAAAAAGGTCACGGAGATTATGGGAACGCTTAAAGGCAGTAAAGGATGGGTTAGTAAAGAAGCGAGAAGGGATGGGGTTAGAAATGAGGGTTCGAAAATAATGAAGGATGTGACGACGTAATGGTAAGATAGACCGGTGATAGGTGAGGGGGAAAGGAAAGGCGGGTGTTAATGGGGAGGCGATTATATTATATATATATATGTATATATACACATACACCTCCACCTCCACAGCTTTGTACACACACACTTACCCATATACACACATACCTTTGCTCACAGCTTCATACTTACAAGCACACACACATACATACTCTCTTTTACTTACATACACACACATACAAACATATCTTCTTAGCTTCATTCGGACGTGTAATAAGACACACACACACACACACACACACACACACACACACACACACGTATACGCATGTGCACACGTACATCTCTATAAACAAGACAGTTTTTTCCCTTTCAGATATACACGCTCCATCATCACCTTTTCAAAATAAATATATCATACACAAAACGCCAGCATCAACAGTTTTCCAAGAGATGGCAACATGAATGGACCTTTTATTTTTCTCTATTTTTTTTCCGTTTCCACCCTGCCTGTCTCCTCAATCTTTCTATTTCTTCTTTAATTTCTCATTCTATCTTCTGATGAAGGTCTAGCGTCCGAAACGTTAAGACTCTTTTCCTATTATATCAAGCATAAAAACAAATAATATATTTCTTCATTGTACTGTATCGTTTGCTTTGTTGTTTTTGTTTGCCCTTTGCATATATATATATATTCATTAAAATTAAAAAAATATATATTAAAATTTAACAAAAAATGTTAAATATAGATACCTGATGAAAATTATATATATATCTCCTTCATACGTATCCTTCAGAAATCATGAATACGTTTCACTAAAAATATTAGTGCTGTTAGACAATCGATCTTGATCGTCATTAAAGGAGAATCGATCCATCTGAACTTTAATATTATATGATCCATGTTCGTTTTCAACCTTTCTGTATTTATCGTTGTTGCGGTATATGTATAGCCACACGGAAACAGCAAAGCAAACAATATACCATATATACAACATACTATACTACCTGACCCACGAGTAGAAAGAACTTGGTAAATATATAGAACCAACTACTGTCCAATAAATAAATAGTATAGCAAATATCTAAACAGAAAAAGCACATTGGAGACTACATTAAGATGAATTATCACTACCCTCATATAAATAAATAAATGAATAAAAAAGAGAAACTTCAAAAATTAAGATCCTTGACACTACATGTACAATTACAAATGAAAAGTTATACGCTACCTTTAGTAAACTATATCAACAACCATACAAAAAAAGCATACATTGCTTTATGCAGGTTATATCTATATTATATAGAGATCTCCATACCATGGCTCTAAAAAAAAAAGTTCTCAACCTCCTATTTCAACTCCAAAATATACCATAAAAATATACCAATTAATTCATCAAGACACTATAAAAGCTTTTTTATACTGCCTATAGAACTAAACACAAAATTACGAACAATTCTTGGTATATTAGATTGCCACCCACACTCATATCTCACTTTATCTACCAACAAATCCGTTGACGAGATCAAATTATAACAGGAATCCAACAACTAAGACAATAACAAAAAACATTTCAGTCACTTCAGTTTCTACTTCAACTGATCTCTACCTCTGATACATAACTGTTTGGGTTGAAAGTGTTTATATTTATTTAAATATCATAATATTATGATCTACCTCTTATATTCAGACGGTGTTTAGATGAAAAGTTCAAAGCTGAGAATGTGCAGTTTTCATAGTGTCTGCAATTGAATATTATTTCTGATTTTTGGTTGATGGCATTGTGTTTTAACTTGGTAATTTCCGTGGCTTCTGCTAGGCAGAGGTTGCATTGCTCTCTTCTTGTGGAGTCGGGTGCTGCGCGTATTATAATTTGGCAGTATCGGTAGAGGGTCGGACACAATGATTTGCAACATAGTTACGTCCCTTTAAATCCCGTTAAATCCCGCCGAGGTTAACTTTGCCTTTCATCCTTACGAGGTCGATAAAATAAAGTAGCAGTAACGCACTGGAATAATTGCTGGCCTTGTGACAAAAGTAGAAACAATTATAATAACCCAACATATTTTTAACTTTAACACTGAATGTTTGAGTTTTCAAATATTGAAATATTCGAATACTTCAATACTCTACATCTGTTATTTTTGTTTTATTTTCTTCTCAATTTCTTTATAGTAACACACGGCACGCGCCTACGATTGTTAACATGGTCGTAAATGGTGCTGGCGTGCGACTAACAACCTAACAGGAAGTGTGGTGACGTTGTTGGGGGAGCTGTTGTTGCTCTTGTTGTTGTAGCTGTTGTTTTTGTTGTTTATGTTGCTGGTTTGTTGGTGTTTGCTACTACTGTTGTACATTGGCCCTGCCGTCATTTCCATTTCCATCGGCTGGCCGCTCTACTCATTATTCCGGCAATTAACACAGTATCCTTGCCTCAGCTATTGTCGTTGTTCTTGTTGTTGTTGTTGTTATTGTTGGTGGTGCTGGTGTAATTGATGTTGGCGTTGCTTCCGATGGTCCCTGTGACCTGAACACTGACCTAGAGTCGTACTGAGGAGTTATCGATTGCAGAGTCGTGTTTGATCGTATCTTGAGTTAATCGATAACGTGCATCGTGTACGAATAAAATATAATAAGCAGCAATCTCGATACTTTGTTCCAGCCTGCTTATTATCAACACTCTGCATGTTACAACCGCTTATAATCTTTGATAATATGGCTGTGAACACCTCCTATGATAAATAGTCACATGCAAATTTATCGAGTGCTCAAACTGGCGCACCAGCTGTAACTAACGTTGCACATCTTACAACTATATATACAGATGTGAGAAAAACCAGAGACCCTCCATCTCAACTCTACTTTTGAAAAGCAGAAGAACTGCGAAACCGGTAAAGGAACTAAATAAATATATATATTTTTAAAATAAGACTCCAGTTGCATTTTCTATTTCATCTCTTTTTCTTTATACTTTCACTCGTGTAGGACACCTCGGTTATTTTTCATTTTGTAAAAAAAACCTCACTTTCTAATATATATATATATATATATATATATATATATATATATATATATATATATATATATATATATATAGTTGTTAGATGTGCAACTGGGTCGAGAAAATAAAGTACCAGTAATGTACTGGGTAAATGCCTCACAATATGCACCCAGTAAACTCTCTAAAGCATCCAGCCGTAATCATGTCACATATATAAATATGAACAAGACGAGATTACTCCAATCTGTTCGTGGCAACCTCCACATGGCGGCAGCACTGTTCCCTTCCTCTCCTTCTTCGTCCCCGTTCGACAAGTAGACGACCCTGTGGACATCCACAGAAACGTTGTTTCGAGAATTGACTGCTGTTACTGTTCCCTTCTTCCATTGAGACGTGTAGCTCACATTTGAGGGCTTGACCCAGGCTTCGTCCCCAACCTGCACGAATGCAGGCTCTCTTTTTCTTCCAGATGTCACCATGGTGCTGTACACAGATATCACCATTCATATCTGAATGTAGCAATTTAGCAGCGACTCCTCGGCCTATCCTTACCTGGGTGACATATACCAAAACAAGGCCTCAATTGGTGAGAAATGTCCCCTCTATGCCATGGCCTTTTTCTCAACAATCCCATTTCCACTTAGCCTATATGTCGCTCAGAATAAGCGGTTCACGCGACACTTATCAAGCATTTCCTTCAGAAAATCTGAGTGCCATTGTCTATCAGCAGCTCATCCACAGGGCCCTGCTCGAGGAATATTTCGTTCAGTATTCATGCTATTTCATCTGCAGTCCTTGTCTTTGTTTCTCTCCATATTGACATTTGCCCTGGTCCACAGTCGACATCAAGAGATATGTTCCCTCTGGTATTGCGTCACAACCTTTGCCCGTTTTTTCCAGTTGTGTTGCATTAGAATTTTTAGAAACACCCGGAGTAGGATCGATGAACTGACACCTGTCACAACTTCCGAATATTTTGTGAATATTCTGCCTGACAAGGTCGGAGTTAAATTTCCTGGCTAGGAATAGGGTTCTATTCACTCCCATATTATGCATGGTATGCAGTCTCCTTAGCTCCAAGTCACTCTGCCGAGACATTGCAGCCCCCACCAGATACGAATCCTCTGACACTTTCTTCTCCCTGGTTAGAATGTCCACCTTATTTCTTTCCGAGGGCACAAAGTCCACATTCAACTTCAGGCCGGACTCAGCAGCGAGCTCTCCTATAGTTCACAGGCAGCGCTCTATTGACATCTCTGCTGCCCCTTTCGTTTGAACCCTCCTCTTATCAGTGACCACTGATCCAACCTTTCCAAGTACAGTGGCCGGATTGGTTTGAATCTCCCTTCAGCAGAGCGTCCAAATTCGGCCATTTGCTGTGGTTGCAGTCATCCTTCTTCCTTAGCCAGGCTGCGTCCTCCTCCTTGACAAATCCTATTTCCAGAACGACCCCTATCGCTATGCTGTTAGTATTGCACTATAAGTTCCCATTCTCCACTTTGGGCACATACGAGCTTCCTCATACTGGACCCTCCACTCTTACCCTCTCCAGGATCTCTTGCATCATAGCCACTATCCTCTCTCCCACTCTGTCCCTCCAGCTCATCCCGTGCGCTCGTTTCTCGACATGGTTACATGCTGTTCATAGCCACTCCACGATTGGATAGTGGTCCACCAGTCCCCCACACATCAAGAACAGTTCTTGTCTGTTTATACCAGTGCCCAGTTCTGGGATTTCATTCCCCTTCCAAAATACCCAAATACCTGTCTTGTCTCTTTGCAGCTTGAGCCCCACTGCAGCTCCTCTTTTTATCGTCTCCGGTGATTTCGTGGTCAATCCGAATATCTTTAGATGACCTGTAACTTCTGTTGCCGACTCCCATCCATTAAGATACCGTCTATATAGGAATTGATGGCCCTTTTTACCTTGTCTACCTTTCCCAAGATGGCCTTGAGAATCGTAATCATGATCTTCGGTGCTGAATTCAAACCAAACCCTAGCCTGGTCCGACTACATCTGGCTCTTATAGCTTACTAGCTAATACTTTCATAGTTTCTCAGCCACTTGTAGCAGCAGATATGCAGAATTCAAGTTGACGATTGTGCAGGCCTTCGTCATTTGTCTCCATTCTAACAAAGTTTCCCTGCAGACATTTGTAACTTTGCTATCCATGTGACATGATACGTAGTCAGTCAACTCTCGAAAGTCCAGTACCGGCTAGACCTTCTATTGTCTTGGCTCCGCCACAGCTATTAGCGGCAACACTCCACTCTTCACTTCATCCTTCCAGGTAATTAAGATGCCCTCCTCAATACATCTTTCCATCATCTCTCTCGAACTAGCTCCTGGCATCTCCTTTCAGGGTATGCTGATAGCAGTTCCCTTTATTTCTTAACGTCTAGGCTCTCACTTCCAGTACCACTCAACTGCCCATCACTACACGTCGATTACATCCTGGAAGTCCTTGTCTTCAACGGTGTTGTCAGCTGCACACACATGTTCCTTCATACCACTAAACGATACTCCATCCTCACTTACTATAATACCTCCCACAAGGTCGATCGTATCAATGATCACCCCCACACCAACTTCATCAACTATATCGATGATCACAATTGTTGGCAGTCTTATTCTAATCTAAGTTCGGTTTCTACTCAACTGTGCAATAAATCTTTTTGTAACTTTTATGACTTCGTCCATCAATTTGATGGCTCTATAGTTTCCTCTGTCTTGTGAACTTCTTTTGCTCCTGTATCAGTTGACGAAAATGATACTATCCAGTCATTATGTATGACACTATTCTGTATTACTTGGTTTACGATATAGATGGTTAAAATGTGACCCACCATCCCAGATGTTTGCCTGTCATCTTATCCATAATTGCCTTACTATGTTGCTGCGGGCTTGTATATCCGGTAACCCACCTTCACCGGTCTTTCATAATGGCTGCTGTCCCTACTTTCATGTTTTTAACCACTTTATCTATCATACTGCTTCCAACTTTCATAGCTGGTCCCCCAGTAGAGTCTGTATGGGGTAGGCCCTCACTGTCCAGTTTATTTTCATCTGTCTCTCATAGTAAGTCTTCTATGCTACTTTTATTCAGCGTCAGTAAGGGTAATTGCCCCATTATCATTTCAGATGCACTCCTCCCCAACAACATCAGTGTTAAAATTAAGATACTATATATATATTTTTTTTCATCGTACTGTGTCGTTTGCTATGTTATTTCTGTTTACTTTTTACACACACAAACATACATTTTGAATTTATATTCTAAAGACTTCATCATGTGTGCTTTTTTTAAATTATCATATAATAGACATTACACCATCCGGCCTGTTTTCCTCTATTCTCCTTTCTTACATTTTCTACACATCCGTATCCTTTGCCCGCTTGTTGGACTGCAGTCTTTATTGTTCTCTTCTATTATACTTTTTCTCTTTTTTCTATATGTTTCTCCTTTAGCTAAAACCTTGTGCGCTATGTTTGCGTAATTTGCCTAAAGACATAACTTGTCTCTCCCTGTTTTGTTATGTCCCAATGTGCACTGGAGTAATAAATGATATAAACCTTAAAGAACCGAAACCATAGTAACTTCTAGAGGTTAACTGAGGAGATGGGATTGTCCTTCTTTCTGTTGTTTTTTCCATTGTAGGGTGGACTTAGTGGGGATAGGAGTATCGTCTTTAACCTGATAGAAACACTATTCAATTCTATTTCTTTCTCTCTCTCTTTCTTTCTTAAATCACACCATACAATCTTAGATAAGGAAAGGACACACTGGATAATATTGTCTTTGATATACTATCCCCGGGAAAGGGAAAAGACAGGATGGCCATTGCTTGAATGCATTTGATGCCCCCCCCCCCCCCGACTTGGAACTCAACAATAACAACTATTGTCAGTAATTAGATAAATTAATAAAAAATAAATTTAACTAGTTACAGCATGTTTACTTTTAATATTTACAAATCAATGTTTATAGCTAAACGAATTAACAAAATGGCTGTATAGATCAAAGAAGACATAATATATAACTCAATATTTCATGGACCAATGCATAAAAAGGATCAGTGTTATATATAGATGCATGACGATTATGTAAACATTGTTCAACAGCTCAGCTATCCATGAAAGACACATATTTACTCTGCAGTCGGCAGTCAGGTGTAAAAGAATTTGTTTGAAGGAGAGGACAAGATGCAGAAATATATTCTATGCTTGCTTTTTATAGCAGCATATATAAATATTAATGCAGGTAAAACTATTTTATTCTTTCTTTCCGTCATCTGTTACATGTACAAAAACATCCATGTACATATACATACATACAAGCACACACACATATATTTATACACACACACACACATATATATATACATATATGGATTCCCACTAAAATGGCGAAACATTCTCCTGGTGAGTGTGTACATGTGTGATTTAGGTGAAGTTGGTTTCTCTTTTTAATTTATACTTTTAATTTTAATATTTTTCCTATGCCTCTAGTAGCTTATATGCTCTCACGCTGGTGGTTTGAAATTCCTGTAAAGAAAAACACACTCTTCTGTGTCTTTCCCCTCTATATATTGTATTTTAAAGTGCCGAGGAAAACTCTTTCCTTTGAGCTCATTTAATTGCAGGTTTATACGAGAGTCTTTGCTCCGTTATTTTACTTGATATATGTATATATATATATATATATATATATATATATATATATATATATATATATATATATATATATATATATATATATATATTAAAATAACAGATTCAAGTTTAACGGGATCTTCTAAAACTAAAAAAATCAATCTGTGAACGCAGAAGTAAATATTTCGAAAAACGTTGCAACCGAAGGAAGGCAGGAAGACGATACTATTATTATTATTATTATTATTATTATTACATTTATCTTGCTTTATGTTCATACGAGTTATCACCAAGTCACAACCAGTGACCTCAAGAGACAACAAGGTCCGCCATGGTCAAGAAAGAACATACATACACACACATGCATCTTTAGGTGTTTAGACTTGTGATGTACTTATATTGACAGAATCTTCCTTAGTATATGGGCAGTTCCCATTAGTACTATCTTTTGTATTTCTCCTATATGCGGGTTTCCTGGGATTTGCGATAAGTAATCATTAGACCTCCTAGACATCATTCCTAGAGCGCCTACAACCACTGGTATTGTTTTAGTTCTCAATTTCCACATTTTTCCAATTTCTAGCTCCAGGTCGTTATACTTGCTCAATTTTTCAAATGTTTTTTATAGATACATTCTTGTCTATTGGAACGGACATATCAATTAGCAAGCATACCCTCTTTTTAAAGTCCTTCAGTATTATATCAGGTCTATTTGCATCTATTTTTCGGTCTGTTTGGATGCTAAAGTTCCACAAGATTGAGATGTGATCTTTTTCAAGTACGGGAGGTGGTTGATGCTCCCACCAATTCTTTTGATGGGGCAGGTCAAAATGCTTACACATTATCCAATGTATGTATTGTGCAGCTCTGTCGTACCTGTTTAGGTATTCGGTTGGAGCTATAGGGCTGCACATTGAAATTATATGATCAATGGTCTCTAGTTGTTTTTTACATACACGGCATAATGGGTTGCATCCATTTTTTATTATGTTGGCTTGGTAATTTTTTGTTGGCAGACACTGATCTTGTGCTGATATAATCAGTCCTTCAGTCTCCGATTTCAGTCCAGAGGATGCCAACCACTGATGGGTTAAAGTTTTGTCAACATCAGGATTGTTAGCTCTTTCTGGGTATTTTCTATACAGAGGCTTTTCTTGCCATTTCTTAGCCAGTTTCTGTAGCAGTTCTTTCTTTGCAGTTACTTTTACCTGCTTTGCTTTTTCTGTGTTTTTCATTTCAGCAGTAAATGGAACTTCTGAAATTTGTAGTCCATTACTGTATCTTTGTGCATCTTTTGTAATGGAGTATGATCTTTTGATGCTTTCGTGTTTCAAAACTAGTTTGATCATTCAATCATGTGATTCCCTTAGATATGTAGATAATCCAATTGTTGCAGATTTCAACGCAATATCTAACTGGATTAACCCACGTCCTCCTTCTTTCCTAGGGAGATGTATTCTATCTGTATCTGCCTTAGGGTAATGTATTCTGTACATGGTTAAGAATTTTCTAATTTTTGTATCGAGCCTACGGATCTCTGTGCTTGACCATTGTAACTGTAGGTTGCTACTGGTATGGCAAGCATGTTTATGGCATCGATCCTATTCCTTGCATTCAATTCCGTTCTTAAGATTGCTCTTACTCTGCGGTAACATTCCTTCCTTATCCTTTCCCTCATTGTCGAGTGCTTGATTCCGTCTCCTTCACAAACACCTAGATATTTGTAAGTTTTCTCTTGATCAAGTTCCCTTATCACATTCCCCCGATCAAGATTAATGTCTGAACTTTTCAGCAGCTTTCCTCTGGTGAACGTTGCTTTGGCGCATTTATCTAGCCCAAACTCCATTTTAATGTCATCACTGAACTTGCAATTTTTCATCATTTTTTGCAAATAGTTTCAGGTCATCCATGTAGAAAAAGTGATTAATGGTTTTGTCATAGACTTTATATCCATGTTTTGTTTCATTGAGCATTTTACTTAATGGTATAAGTGCGATGCAGAATAAAAGCGGTGATAAAGAGTCACCCTAAAAAATTCCACAATTACTATTAACTTCTCCAGCTTCCAGTTTTTTTTTTTTTTCACTATTCAAAAGGAGTGTCGTTTTCCATGTCTTCATACTGAATGACAGGAACCTCCTGACAACGGGAGATATTTTGAAAATCTCTAAACATTTTTCAATTCAACTGTGTGGCAAACTATCGAATGCTTTTTTGTAATCTATCCAAGCCATATAAGCCTCATTTACACCCTTTCTGCTCATTGGGAAATAGATCATTTGTTATCAGGTTATCATATGTATATTCAGTTAGGACTGATGTTAACATTTTATACATTGTGGTCAAGCAAGTTATCGGTCTGTAATTTTGTGGATTGTTTGTCTCATTATTCTTCGGAAGTAGGAATGTAATGCCGTTAACTAGCCATGATGGTATCTTTTCTGGCTCCTTAACTATTTCATTGTAAACAGTTCATGAGACTCTGTGAAGGCATTTATCCAGAAATTTGGTATTTTGTCTTTTCCTGGGGATTTCCATTTGCTAGTTTTTCTAAGAGCCAAACGCAACTGTTATATTTTCCCATGTTTGTTCCTCAAGGTGAGCTGTATCTTTCATTTGTCTGTCTATCCATGGGGCATGTATATTATGAACTTTTTCTTCGGCCCGGATCTTTTCCTAGAATTCTTGCACTTCCTCCTTGGGTGGTATTTAGCAGTTATTGTTGACTTGCCAATTTTTCAGTAGAAGTTTCTTTGGTTGTTTTTGAACATATTATTGTCTTTATAGAATCTAGATCGTTTTGCAAAGCGCCTTATACGAGCAGCTTTGGCCGACACTTTTTGCTTGATTATTTCTATCAGCATGTCTATGTAACTTGTTGATTTTATACTGTATTTTCTTTTCAATTTTCTAAGTTTAATTTGTTTAACATGTTCACCTACTTTGTAGTTTTTTAACATTTCTGTCAGATCGGAGAAGGTTTATTTGGCGATTGATGTTCACTTGCCAAGTAGGTTTCTTGTGGGAATGAATTCCTTTAGTAAGCTTTCGATAGGGTCGGCCATCGTTATCTGGCGGCAGTACTGAGGGCGGCTGGCTTTGGGCCCATCCTCAGAGGCTGGATCGCTGCCATGCACAGCGACATCTGCTCTGTGGTGAGAGTGAACGTTCACCTTTCGGAACCGTTCAACATCATGCGCTCGGTCCACCAAGGATGTCCCCTCTCGTCCCTCTTGTACGTATTGACTCTCGAGCCATTACTGCACAAACTGGAGACGTTGAGAGGGGGGGGGGTCCGTCGCGAACTAGGATGCGGAAGATCCGTGTCAGCATATGCCGACGATGTCACCGTAGTGGTGTCGAACGCCAAACATATCGAGGCGATCGGCACTACACTAAGAGAATACGAAGCGGTGACAGGAGCAATGATCAACCAGGAAAAGTCGGTGGGCCTGCAGCTCGGTACCGGGAGAGGCAGGTCCATGCCGTCCAACAGCGTCGTCGGGCGCTGGACGGACGGACTGGTTAAACTGCTAGGGGTCTGGTTCGGTCCGGACCTCCAGACGGACAAAAACTGGGACGAGGTGACGAGCAGGGTGGCTTTTCTCACCCAGAAATGGGCGGAGAGGAAGCTATCCCTGAAAGGTCGAGCGGAGGTGGCTAACGCGTACATCGCGTCCGTCATCTACTACCGCCTGACCGTCGTACCTTGTCCTAAGCCTCGCCTGACTGCGCTGCAGCGTTTGCTCTTTCGCTTTTTGTGGAAGGGACGCGCCCTCTCTGTCTCTGGTTTTTCGGACCCAAGGCTTTTTATATATTCCTTTGTTATATTCCAATACCTGATGATATCACCGGATTCATATGGAACCCGGTCATTGAAATGAACATAGTATAATAAACCTTTCAAGGATTTACACCAGTCCAGCCTACTGTTATTTCATTTATAATTAACTCCGTATTCGCACCACCAACTACACAAACGAAGATGGGTGAACTGCACTGCGTTGAGTACTCTTCACAATATTACGCCAGGATTGACCATACAGAATGACCAGTTCTATCCAGTGGTGAACCAACAAACCTTAAGAAATAATGCTCCTATAATGTTGAGCACTTCAAAATGTAATATTGAACAGCGGCACTGACTTCAGTGTACAGCTATTACCAGCATGGGATTAACTGATCTACTTGCCATTCGGATTTTGGCTGCTCTGCGCCTTATCTACCGCCACCTGATACCACTTCCTTGTCGGGATGATTCCGATTCCGACAAAACTCTACATATTATACTAAAACTTGTATTGTATTGACTGTATTCTCTACTCTATACCTCAGGACTTTTTGTGACTCGCACTGAATTCGGAACCCGAACTTTACACTAGGGACAATCTGTTACCATTCCATCTCCTCTATCCTCTATATCTGTATCTATATGTACAACTTATATTATCTTACTACAACTTGATCTATATTGACTCTTATTTACCTTTATTAATTTTTTTACTATCTCATTAATGTATATTTTATTATTTTATTATTTTATTATTTTCTATTATTTTATTAATGCATTTTTATCAATGTATTGGTATTTTTTTGTAACTTTTCCTTACTCAGGTCATTATGCACCTTCATAGCCCCCTACCCACCTAAGAACCACACAACTTATAACCCGGACTAACTGGGACTTTAAAATAAATTGTGGGGTTCTCGCTAGCGATCCCGGGGCCAAAGTTAGCTACGTTCCTAGAGTACTCTGAAAAATTAATTTCCATTTCTTTCGCTCGACGATATCACTCGAGACTGGCTGACTCATGGTGGTGGGTGTGCCGGCTGGGACTCCCAATCGAAATCTTTACTCTATATCCCATCCTAATATCTTATCGAGTTAATTAAAACATTTTTTTTTCATATAAGACTTTCTCCGTAAGTTCGTTAAATAAATAAATCTCGCCACCTCTATTTTTCAATTTACCATTTTGCATTATAATATTTTTAATTTAATTTATTTCATCCTATAACTCGCAACATAAGTTTAGCGTTCCAATCTTCGGTTCACACATTAGACCATACAGACACCCACTATAGATTCTTTGGGTAGCATTTTTTCGCGGCATTTTCTAACATGAATGTAGTTTGACCCTTACACTACACTTCTTACTCCCTTTCTTTCTTTCTTCCCCTTCTTCTTTGACGGAGTGGTGGTAGTACATGATAGGCCTGCGCCCCCTTACCAGATATTCACTGGTAGTTTTCGGTTGCCAACTATTTGAGGGCGGCTGGCTGTGAGGCTAGTTGGTTAGCCGCCCTCTCTGTCTCTGGTTTCTCGGACCCATGGTTTTTCGGACCCATGGCTTTTTACATATTCCTTTGTTATATTTCAATACCTGATGATATCACCGGATTCATATGGAACCCGGTCATTGAAATGATCATAGTATAATAAACCTTTCAAGGATTTACACCAGTCCAGCCTCCTGTTATTTCATTTATATACATATATATATATATATGTATATATATATATGTATACATATATATATATATATACATATATATATATATATGTATATATATATGTAGTTATATATATATACATATATATATATGTATATATATATATATGTATATACATATATATATATACATATATATATATATATATGTGTGGTAAAATGAATGTATCCTAGTTGGATTGTTTATCGACATAGACGTGAGGGAAGGTCCCTCGTCTATTTACCATTTTTGTAAGTGAGAATTATAACAAAGTGAGTGGGTGTGTGCATAAACAAGACAATAACCACAACAAGAGTTATATTTAACAATGTAAATAATGGTGATGTTTATTTTGTTTATATGTGTTTATTATATTACAAATGAAACATACCAAATATATACGTGATCCAGTTGTTGTGATGGGTGCGTATTACAATTACAAAGGTATTGTGGGGTTTGCTGTTTGCTGTTCCCTAGGCTGTTTATCGTTTCGTCGTACAGAGGCTGTTTTCTGTGGCGTGTATACCGTCTGCTTTCCCGTGGCTGTCTGTTTACCTCTCGTGTTCTCCACCAGGGGGAGACAACTAGACCTGGTCCATTATCCGCCAGGAGCCGTGAGGCGTCTTACTACAGTAACTCTTGCCAGATTTTCAAATCATCGAAAATCGATGCTATTACTCACACGTGGAGTAAGATGGCGAACAATGCAACAAGGGGGAGCTATTCGCTCTACCAATCATTAAATCCCAAAAAAGGTGCAGCTAACATAGTCTAAATATAGACGGTGCTGCAAAGTTTTTTGGGCCAGTGGACCCTACGACCTGAACGGGTCGTGGTCTTGTAACGTGGAGATGGTGGTGGTGTAGGGACAGTTGATGATGGTGGTTCAGGAACAGGCATTCGCTCAACAGGAATATACGAAGGGGTTCGTGGATCAGGAACCACAGCGTCCGTGTTAAGGTGTGCCTGCTTAAGCCTGTCTATTGTAACTGTCTCCCTGGACCCTTTAATATCTAAAGTGAAATGCTTAGCCGAGCGCGCTAAGACACGGTAAGGTCCAGTGTAAGGCTGTGTGAGCAGAGGCTTCACAGAATCTTTCCTTACAAAGACATGCGTTCACGAGGCAACATCCCTCGGGACAGCAGTCTTGACAGTTTGTTTCCTAGTGTCCATTGGCGGCAAATCCTGGAAATAGGAGCGCAAACGGGACACGTAGGAAGCGTGATCTTGGGCAATAAGATCGATAGGGGCAAGCATTTGCCCGGGCAACGTCAGAGGGGCACCGTACAGTACTTCGGCCGGTGAAAATCCAAAGTCAACCTTCACCGTTGACCGAATCCCTAGTAGCACAATAGGGAGGTACTCGCTCGAATGCGCCGAGTCCATTGAGGCCATTAAGGAGGCCTTCAGTTGTCGGTGAAAACGCTCCACCATACCATTCGAAGCGGGATGGTACGCCGTAGTTCTGATGCGTTTAGCACCAATTAATTTTGACAGTTCGAGGAAAAGGCTCGACTCGAACTGTCGTCCATGGTCGGTAGTTACTGTTGATAGAACTCCATAACGAGAGATCCATCCAGACACAAGAGCACGCGCTGTTGTCTCAGCGGTGATGTTTTTCAAGAGGATGGCTTCAGGCCATCTCGAAAAACGGTCAATTATGATCAGCAGATAAGAATAACCATCGCTAACAGGCCAAGGTCCCACTATATCAATATGAATGTGCGAAAAACGCGCATCTGGGTTAGTAAAGGTACCCAGGGGAGCCTTGACGTGTCGATGGACCTTTGATTTCTGGCAAGCGACGCAGGAACGGCACCAAGCAACAATTTCACGCCTCATATTTGGCCAGAAAAATCTAGCTGATATGAGCTTTGCTGTGGCAGAAGATCCTGGATGCGAGAAACTATGTAATGCCAGAAACACGGTCCGACGATGATTCTCTGGAACGAAGGGCCTAGGCACGTCCAAAGAGACGTCGCAGAGAATTTGGCCAACTGCAGTCCACAGAGGCAAATATTTCATCTCGCAATTCGCAAACTCGGGCGATGTAACATCCAATGACTCAAGGGGAGGCTGATCCGCAGCCAAACGAGTCAGATCTATGTCAGAGGGTGACGAGATCGCTGTCACGAGTAATAGGGACAAAGCATCGGCCGCTGTATTTAGTGAACCCGGAATGTGTTGGATATCATTCGTATATTGCGAGATGAAATCAAGGTGTCTCGTCTCTCTGGGCGAGTATTTATCAGCCTTCGCTCTCAACGCAAAAGTCAATGGTTTATGGTCGGTGAGGATAGTAAATAGTCTACCCTCTAGCATATGTGAAAAATGTTTCACGGCTAAATAGATAGCTAAAAGCTCTCTTCCAAAGGTGCTGTAGCGCGTCTCAGCAGGTTTCAGCTTTCTGGAAAAAAAACTCCAGCGGTTGCTGGTAACCATTGATGTTTTGCTGTAGCACTGCGCCCACAGCGATATCCAATGCATCAACACAAAGCGTCAGCTTTGCACCGGGTACCGGGTGAGCCAGTAACGAAGCATTAGCCGAAGCAGTTTTGGCGTGCTGAAAATCAGCAAGTTGAGTGTCTGTCAAAGAAATGTCTGCATTCTTCTTCCGGCAATTTTTTAAAATTTCTGTCAGGGAGAAAAGCAATCTTGCACAATTTGGCACGAAACGCCTATAAAAGTTAATCAGGCCTAAGAACTGGCGTAACTGACGTAGTGAGGTCGGTGGAGACAAATTCTCTATGACCTTAACTCGCTCAGGCCGGGGTCGAATACCGTCAGCATCGATGACGTGACCCAAGAAAGTCAGTGACTCAACACCAAAAACACATTTGGGTGCATTAATCTGCACGTTATACGCCTTCAATCGGCGGAAAAGAAGATTCAAATGGTGCGTATGTTGCTCTTGAGAAGAACTAGCAATGAGCAGGTCGTCAATATAGGTATAGACGAAATCGAGGCCACGAGTAACCTCATCCATAAACCGCTGAAACGTACTAGCGGCATTCCTTAATCCGAACGGCATGGTCAAAAACTCAAATGACCCAAATGGCGTAACTATAGCCGTTTTTGGAATGTCATTTTTATGGACAGGAATTTGATGGTACGCACGAATTAAATCCAGTTTGGAGAATATCTTGCATCCCTGCAACGAAGACGCAAAGTCTTGCAGATGAGGGATAGGATAACGGTCCGGTTCCGTTATCGAATTTAAGCATCGATAATCTCCAGTAGGTCTCCAATCGCCAGTCGCTTTCGGTACCATGTGTAATGGGGACGCCCACGGGCTCGTGGACGGACGAATAATCACCAACTGCAGCATATGATCAAACTTTGATCGTGCTGCTTTGAGTTTGTCCGGAGGCAAGCGACGAGGACGAGAAAAAACGGGAGCACCAGTTGTAGATATGAAGTGCTCCGTGGTATGAGTTGGCTCATCAACTCGAAAATTTCCCTGAGTCAGTTGCGGGAACGAGTTCAACAACGCATGGTAAGTATCACCGGTGTTAGCAAGAAAAAAGGTCGGGCTAACCGTTGGAACTCCTGCTGCCTTGCCAACAACAGTTAAACCAGTGATGCCATCAATTAGGCGCTTACGACGGAGGTCCACCGTCAATGAAAAATGGTGGAGAAAATCCGCGCCTAGAATCGGATACGGCAAGGCAGCGACAGTAAATATCCATTTAAACTCGCGCCGCAGATTACGGAACTGCAAAGGTAGCGAGATTTGTCCGAAGGTTCGAATCGGCGAACAATTTACTGCCTGCAACTCAATAGGTGTCTCAGGGGAGTTTCCTTAATACAACACACAGGCCATATTGAACAAACTGCACCTGTGTCCACCAGAAAGGCTCTACCTGATAGCAGATCCTCAATGAAAAAGTGGCGGTTGGATGATGTTTCGCAGAGCGCACTATCCGCCGTTAGTGACTCTGGTCGTCGTTTCCCATGTAAGCACAAGGAGGCCTAAAACGGGCGGCTTTGTCACCATATTTGTCATAGTAATAACAATATGGTGGTTTTGATGTTTTGGAAGGGCTACGGTGGCGAGGAGTTGAATAAGTTCGTGAGCGGCTCCTCTGCCGTCCAAAAGACCTGAATTCCTTGCACAACTCCGCCATTTGACGAGTCATGGCTTCCATTGTGGTGACTAATTTCTCATCACTCGCTGATGAGCGTGATTGAGGAAGAGAAGAGGAAGCAACGTACTTTGGCTTCGAAGTGTCTCTCTTCGTCACTTCTACAATTTTGTCAGCAGAGACAGCAATGTGGTCGAAGGTATTTACTTCTAGCAATGGGCTAGGATCGCCTGTACCTCTTGAGGTAGGCGAGAGAAGAACAATTGCTTCAGGAAAGGGCTATCCTGATCTTAGGAATTGCTCAATTCCCGCAAATGCCGGAGAAAAGCGGTAGGGGTCCTGTCACCTAGTCGTTCGTCCTCGATCAATGACCGAAAACGACTCTCTACCGACTTACAGTTCCTTCTCAAGATCTCGCCTTTTAAAGACTCATACGTTAAGTCAGAGGGGTGGTCTGTAATTAGGTCTTGGACCGATTCTGCTAAATTAGGGGGAAGTCCGCTAATCAAGACA
Source organism: Eledone cirrhosa (assembly GCA_964016885.1). Taxonomy (NCBI): domain Eukaryota; kingdom Metazoa; phylum Mollusca; class Cephalopoda; order Octopoda; family Eledonidae; genus Eledone; species Eledone cirrhosa. The sequence goes on along the minus strand of OZ024743.1, from coordinate 23,385,580 downwards.
GCGAGGCGCTGGTCAGACTCGGTCTTATAGACCGTAAAATACGCCTGTAGCTGGGCAAACCACAGCTTAGGGTTTCCGGTAAAGGCGGGCAAATGTGGCGCATTCATTGTGAAACGTTTAAAATTAAAAAAATATATATATATAAACAGCAATTAATGTTCCCTCGTACAGGGAAAAGCAAACACCCAAAATGGAAAAAAAATGAAAGGTCAAAAAGAAACAGACATTCAAAACATTAGGAAATAGGAAAAATACATAAAATACATATATATATTTAAAAAAAGAAAAATTTTCCTTCAACGTCTGTCCCCTTGTGTTGCTTCAACGGGCAAGCCAAATCAAATAACCCGTGAAAAAGAGAAAAAAAAAATGTTTGTTTTAGAATATATCCACGTTGGATATCAACAATAGGTAGCCTGTGGCTAAAAATCCCTTAGAAAAAAAGTAAGGCATGTATATCCCCTGCGGGGCAGTAATGTTCACAAAAAAGTTTTTTTCCCTTGATCAAATATGGAACACACACGCAATTCAAAATGTCCCTGTCCTGGCGGAAAATTACAAAACGGGGAAGGAAAGCAACGCCATCTTGGAAACATTTTTGGCTGGTTTGTATACCTTGTCAATACGGTATAAACACTTTATTATTTCTCTGTCTTTTTTTTGTATTTTCGTAAGTTGCGAAAGGGTTGGCAACGTGGTAATAACGTGGTAATAACAAATTCAACTGAATAAAAAGGCTGCGTAAAATTCTTACGTCGGTCACCAGTGTGGTAAAATGAATGTATCCTAGTTGGATTGTTTATCGACATAGACGTGAGGGAAGGTCCCTCGTCTATTTACCATTTTTGTAAGTGAGAATTATAACAAAGTGAGTGGGTGTGTGCGTAAACAAGACAATAACGACAACGAGAGTTATATTTAACAATGTAAATAATGGTGATGTTTATTTAGTTTATATGTGTTTATTGGTGGATTGGCAGTATCGGTAGAGAGTCGGACGCCATGCTTTCCAGCATAGTTACGTCCCTTTACGATCTGAGTTCAAATCCGGCCGAGGTTGACTTTGCCTTTCATCCTTACGGAGTTGATAAAATAAAGTACCAGTAATGCACTGGGTAATTGCTGGCCTTGTGCCTAAAGTAGAAACAATTATATTACAAATGAAACATACCAAATATATACGTGATCCAGTTGTTGTGATGGGAGCGTATTACAATTACAAAGGTATTGTGGGGTTTGCTGTTTGCTATTCCCTAGGCTGTTTATCGTTTCGTCGTACAGAGGCTGTTTTCTGTGGCGTGTATACCATCTGCTTTCCCGTGGCTGTCTGTTTACCTCTCGTGTTCTCCACCAGGGGGAGACAACTAGACCTGGTCCATTATCCGCTAGGAGGCGTGAGGCATCTTACTACATATATATATATATATATATATATATATATATACATATATATTTATACATATATATATTTATATATATATATTTCTTAAGGTTTGTTGGTTCACCACTGGATAGAACTGGTCATTCCGTATGGTCAATCCTGGTGTAATATTGTGAAGAGTACTCAACGCAGTGCAGTTCACCCATCTTCATTTGTGTAGTTGGTGGTGCGAATACGGAGTTAATTATAAATGAAATAACAGTAGGCTGGACTGGTGTAAATCCTTGAAAGGTTTATTATACTATGTTCATTTCAATGACCGGGTTTCATATGAATCCGGTGATATCATCAGGTATTGGAATATAACAAAGGAATATGTAAAAAGCCATGGATCCGGGCACTGACTTCAGTGTACAACTATTACCAGCATGGGATTAATTGATCTACTTGCCATTAGGATTTTGGCTGCTCTGCGCCTTATCTACCGCCACCTGATACCACTTCCTTGTTGGGATGATTCCGATTCCGACAAAACTCTACATATTATACTAAAACTTGTATCGTATTGACTGTATTCTCTACTCTATACCTCAGGACTTTTTGTGACTCGCACTGAATTCGGAACCCGAACTTTACACTAGGGACAATCTGTTACCATTCCATCTCCTCTATCCTCTATATCTGTATCTATATGTACAACTTATATTATCTTACTACAACTTGATCTATATTGACTCTTATTTACCTTTATTAATTTTTTTATTATCTCATTAATGTATATTTTATTACTTTATTATTTTCTATTATTTTATTAATGTATTTTTATCAATGTATTGGTATTTTTTTGTAACTTTTCCTTACTCAGGTCATTATGCACCTTCATAGCCCCCTACCCACCTAAGAACCACACAACCTATAACCCGGACGAACTGGGACTTTAAAATAAATTAAAATAATTTTGATCTATTTGCACTTTTCATTGTTTGACTTGTGTGGTGGCTTTTTCCCGGCTGCGCGCTCGGCACTCGGAAAGTTCAGCCTTCCTTGAGTGCTCGGAAAAATAAATTTCTCCTTTTTCGGTAAATGAAATTACTCGGAGTGGCTTGCTCTGCCCCAGTCCCACCACGCTGCCTGTTTTGGCCGCCTAATTATACCTGTACCTACAAACTCCAGGTTTGGGCACAACTATTAGATGTATCATGCCTCTATTGACACGTAAATAAACCCCTAATGTGTGATTTAACAGTATTCGTGGTATAGACGATGGCCTGTTGAAATTGTGGGGTTCCCCGCTAGCGATCCCGGAGGCAAAGTTAGCTACGTTCCTAGAGTACTCTGAAAAATTAATTTCCATTTCTTTCGCTGGACGATACCACTCGAGACTGGCTGACTCATGGTGATGGGTGTGCCGGCTGGGACTCCCAATCGAAATCTTTACTCTATATCCCATCCTAATATCTTATCGAGTTAAATAAAACAAAGAATAATTTTTTTTCATATAAGACTTTCTCCGTAAGTTCGTTAAATAAATAAATCTCGCCACCTCTATTTTTCAATTTACCATTTTGCAATATAATATTTTTAATTTAATTTATTTCATCCTATAACTCGCAACATAAGTTTAGCGTTCCAATCTTCGGTTCACACATTAGACCATACAGACACCCACTATAGATTCTTTGGGTAGCATTTTTTTCGCAGCATTTTCTAACATGAATGTAGTTTGACCCTTACACTACACTTCTTACTCCCTTTCTTTCTTCCCCTTCTTCTTTGACGGAGTGGTGGTAGTACATGATAGGACTGCGCCCCCTTACCAGATATTCACTGGTAGTTTTCGGTTGCCAACACTTTGAGGGCGGCTGGCTGTGAGGCTAGTTGGTCAGCCGCCCTCTCTGTCTCTGGTTTCTCGGACCCATGGTTTTTCGGACCCATGGCTTTTTACATATTCCTTTGTTATATTTCAATACCTGATGATATCACCGGATTCATATGGAACCCGGTCATTGAAATGATCATAGTATAATAAACCTTTCAAGGATTTACACCAGTCCAGCCTACTGATATTTCATGTATATATATATATATGTATATACATATATATTTATACACACACACACACACACATATATATATATATAAAGTAAGTATCGATCGACTTTCGTCAAATCGGACCGAGGAAACAATTTTTCCGTTGGTCTTTCCAGTTGCTAGTACTATCTATCGGTCGCAACTCCGGGTAGAAGGAGCAACGTGAAATAAAGTGTCTTGCTCAAGGACATAACGCATCGCCAGTAATCGAACTCACAACCTCAAGATGGTGAATCCAATTCTCTAACCACTCAGCCACACGCCTTCACTATATATATATATATATATATATATATAAAATATTAAACAAATAATGAACAAACAATTCCTTATATTAAACAAAAAAAGTTCACTATTTAACGATCGTTTCTAGGGCATATATGTGCTATAATTGGTATGCATATTTAACAGATCTATGTACAAAATTATACAAAATTATACAAATTATCACTTGATAATTTGTATAATTTTGTATAATTTTGTACATAGATCTGTTAAATATGCATACCAATTATAGCACATATATGCCCTAGAAACGATCGTTAAATAGTGAACTTTTTTTGTTTAATATAAGGAATTGTTTGTTCATTATTTGTTTAATATTTTATCTTGACTCTGTATACCGTTTATCTTTCACCGAAATTGGATTTTCATTACATCTCTTCTTTCCATGATATCCGGAATACATTGAGTTCTTCATACGGATTGGACACTACCGTAAACTCTTGGTAGATTTATCTACATATATATATATATATATATATATATATATATATATATATATATATATAAAGGAATTGTGGTAAGGAACCAGATGGACCATAACGCACCAGAGTACTCAATACTCAGGGTAGTAGAGTGGGAAATAGGAAAATGTAAGACCCCGACGGCAGAGCTCAACCGGTTTCGACGGCTATTTCTGTACTAAATTAGAATTTTTAGCCTGGTGAATACATAGCCGAACTTTTCAAGGGGGTACTTCCTTATATGGGAAGATTGTAGTTGTCAAGAGGATTGGTTAACATTTGTTGTAAACACAAATAAGTCTATCATGGCATTTGGTGGGAGGTAGGGGTGGCTGAACTTGCCTGTAGAACAATAGGGGAGTGAAAGGAGCGGCCAAGCTTTGAAAGTAATATGTATACAGCAGATTCTAAGGATAGAGTATGAAGTGGAGGAGGGAGGTTATAGAATAGGTAAACCGAATGAGAGTAGGAGATAATAAAAGATAATAGAAATAAATAAAAAAATATATAAAATTAGATAGTGAGAAATGAATAAAAAAATCACAATGCTATCTTACAATTGGAGGTTAATAAGTTGAGAATAGAAAAAACTTGTAGAAATTGAGTAGCACCAGAGCTGATACAGAATTAAAGGGGTTTAACACGTCTGCTATAAGTAGTGAGTAACTAATCAACACAGTTTATAAACACACAGACACCCATCAACATCTGAATTTTAGGTCGTGCCATCCACCTCATACAAAACGCAACATCCCATACTGCCTAGCCAGAAGAATTTGTACCATTGTAGAAGATATGAATACCAGGTACAAACGCCTAACAGAACTAAGAGATAATTTGCTCAAACAAAAATACCCATCTCTACTTATAGAAAATGGCATACAGCGGGCTATAAAAATACCTATACAACAACTTAGGACAACCCAAGGAAGAAGAAACCAAGAACTGGTCATACTATTTATAATGACACACAACCCATGTCACCAGAATATCTTCAACACTGCCAAAGCAAACCTACCGATCATTGCTCAAAGTAATGAATTAAAAGGCTTAATCACAGATCGATATTTGACTCTTAGTAAAAGACAGCCGAAAAATTTGAAGCAATTACTAACAAAAGCAAAGTTTGACCTTAACAACAAAGACCAATCATTCACTGTATCTAAATGCAATGATAGTCGATGTGGCACATGTCAATCCATACACGCCGGTCAATATATGAAAACAAAAACTGGAAAAATATTCTCAAATGCAAATATGAACTGCAAAAGCAGAAATCTAATTTACTGCATTAAATGCCCGAATTGTGAAGAACTATATATCGGTCAAACTGGAAATGCACTATCGGAACGTGCACGGGTACACCGACAGCAAATCAGAGACCCAAATGTCCGTCAGATACCCCTAAGTATCCATCTAGCAACATGTGGTCAGGGAATATTTATAATATTCCCATTCTACAAATTACACAGCCCAAGTGAAATCAAGAGAAAAATCAAAGAAAAGAATTTTATTGATAAATTCAAACCCAAGCTAAATGAACAATAATAATGGGGTATTAATCCTACTATGACTATGACTACGACCACTAACAACGACAACAACAATAATAATAATAAAAGTGATGTTGATGGTAATGATTACTAGAAAATGCTATTTTCATCATTTCTAAAAATAGCAAAACAATTGATGCTTTGGATAGAGTCAATTAGTAGTCGTTAGACATTCTCAACCAGCCGTGACGCCTAAACCAATCAGCTTTAGTAATCCAGTGAAACTACACACCGATTGGTCGAAATACAGTTTGCAAGATTTAGCATTCTGGAGCCACTTTTCAGTGTATATAACGCACACAATTTACCCATCTCATTACAGTTGAAAATTGCAAACTTGACTGTCACCACACAATATGAACCTGAAGATTGCGAAAGCATGAAAGTACTTGTTCAATTAACACTTAACATTTAATATTCTACCATACTATTTCATTCTAATACCATTATAAATTTTAAAGGATTGTAAATAAAACGAGTAAATCAGACAAAGTTGGAATTCCTTTTATTAATATAATCTTCTATACACAATCATACATACCACAAATGTTGTCCAAAGGAATGGCAAAGGGCGATACAGCTTGGGACCAGGAATTTCACAACACATTTCTACAGTTGAGTGAACATGAAAAATGTGAAATAAAGGAATCGAATTCACAACCCTATGATTGCAAATCTACTCTGTAAAAACTGTAAAACCCTCAATAAAATGCAAACATAACAGACCAGATATAATGCTATGGGACAGGGAAAAGAAGGCATGCACAGTAGTGGAAGTTAGTTGCCCAGCAGATGCCAATATAATATTAAAGATTAGCGAAAAGGAGAATATCTATGCAAAACTAATGAGGAATCTGCAGATACTCCACCCTGACTATACCTTCAGATTTATACCTGTGATTATTTGGGCACTGGGATGTGGGAGTCACTACCTCAGAACAAATCTTGGGAAGCTCGGCGTCACAGAACCAGAAAGAACACGACTAGTTAGGAAATTACAAGTACATTCCATTAATGGAACTGTAAATTATGTAAAACATTCCAAGAATTATGCATTATTAACTGCATATACACATGTATAGATAAAAAGCATATACACATGCACACATGTAACTCATAACATACACATCCATACATACAATCACATCCATACCCTCACACACATACATGCAGACATGCATACCTATCTACCTAGTTGATGTTTAAATTCCAATCAAGGAGTCTTTTATGTTAGAAACCAGCTCTTTCTCTATTGGTAAAATTTTATAAAAATTTAAAACCAGAAGAACATACACACACACACACACATACACGTATATATATATAAATGTATATATAGTGTATTTTGCAATACATTGTATGCTTAATTAAAAGCATTTTGAAGACCTTACGCTATTGTTTTGAAGTAGTGACTATGTCACTTACTTCTTTTTTCAGCAAACAAAGGGATATAAGCTGACAGATCTCTGTTTCGTACTGTTGGTACTCCTCAGAGCTTTGCCTGCTGAAAATTACGAATGTTGGATTCTTATAGAATTCCAGTAATAATCACGAACTGATTATACAGAGCGGTTGCCGGTCCAGCAAAAATTGAAAATTAGAATTGGTGCTGTCAGCTTATCCCCCTTTATTTGCTGAAAAAAGAAGTAAGTGACATGGTCAATACTTTAAAACAATAGCGTTAGGTCTTCAAATTGCTTTTAATTAAGCATACAGTGTATTGCAAAATACACTATATATACAGTCATATACATATATATCGCTATTTCAGAGCACCAATTCTAATATATATATATATATATATATATATATATATATATATATATATATATATATATATATATATATATATATATATATAAAAGGATTAAACCAGTATTAAACTAGTTAGACTATTATTTAACAGTTTAACAGGATACTCGATACTTAGTAGAGTAGAGTGTGACTATATTAGAATGCATCGAGGCCCGATGACAGCTCATACCGTTTCAATAGCTAGTTCAAGACTGTCTGGAATTAGCAGCTGAAACGGCAAGAGCTCTGCTGTCAGGCCCTGACTCTTTCTAATATATATATATATATATATATATTAGAAAGAGTCAGGACCTGACAGCTGAGCTCTCTCTCTCTCTCTCTCTCTCTCTCTCTCTCTCTCTCTCTCTCTCTCTCTCTCTCTCTCTCTCTCTCTCTCTCTATATATATATATATATATATATATATATATATATATATATATATATATTTATATATATATATTTATATATATATATAAAATATAGATTGAGAGGGGCTGTGTGGTTACTGATAACGGGTGTTAGAAGGTAAGGAGACACAAACAAGAGATGGACAGACTTGAGAGAGAGACTGAGCATAAGAGGAATCAAATGCTGTGTGGAGGATGCGTTGGTATGGACACGTGATGCATATGAAGAATGCATATGGACACGTGATGCATATGAAGAATGACAGCTGCATAAAGAGGTGCAGAGCACTAAAAGTTGATGGAAGCCATGGAGTGGGGAGACCCAAGAAGACCTGGGATGAGGTGAAAAAAGCGGACCTTGCCCAATTGCACCTCTCAACGGCGATGACACAGAACCGTGACCGCTGGCGTCATGCAGTAATACAGAAGACCCGACTTCATATGGGAACAAGCCGAAGCTGAAGCTGAAGCATATAGACAATATGCCCCTATCCCCTCCCACTGCAAAGTGGTCGTGGAGGTGTTACGACAAAAAAGCACGAATCCACACTGCAAAGTGGTCGTGTAGGCGCCATGGAATAAAAGCACCCAGCACTCACTGTAAATGAGGTTGGTGTTAGGAAGGGCATCCAGCTGTAGAAAGCAAGCCAGAATCAGTTCCCGTATGAGTAGGACAAGGTCAGCCGACCTAACGTTGCCCACAGCAGGACAACCCGTCTAACCCATGCTAGCATGGAAGAATGGACGTAAAATGGTGATGATGATGATGATGATGATGATATATATGGTATTCTCATTAGAAACCCATTATATACTTGTTTAGCAGTACATTAATTTACCATCTGTCATATACTATCCCCTCTGTTTCTTCCTCTTTTACTAATATAAATACTTCAATTTTTCTGATTTTATCCAATTTATCCAAAATCTCTGAAGAAGTGACAACTGATTATACATTTGCTATCGAATACTTGCTAACATTATATGATTACGCAAGCAGCGATACATAGGTATTCAGTCTGTTACAGAAACATATGTCAATACCTAATAAATTCCTTTTTAAAAAAAGCACTTTCATTTTATATTCATCCTTTCTATATATATATATATATATATATATATATATATATATATATATATATATATATATATATATATATATACTCATATATACTCGCGAAACATGAACAGACCTTCTTCAACACTTCATTTTTAATTCTTTTAAAAATTTTAATTATTTTAATATTTGTTAGGATGTATTACATCGAAACCAGTAATATTTTATATATTTTATAAAATTCCTTTTTTTAACAAAATGTTCTCCTTTTCTCAATAATGTCACTTTGACGGATTAAAGAAGAAGAAAAAATATTCTTTAAAATTATATTCCTGTGCTGTTTCTATTCTCTCTCTCTCTCTCTCCTCTCTCTCTCTCTCTCTCTCTCTCTCTCTCTCTCTCTCTCTCTCTCTCTCTCTCTCTCTCTCTCTCTCTCTCTCTCTCTCTTTGAATTCCTTTCAGAGTTCATTGTCACGCGCATGTATTGTTTTTTTTGGCGGTAATTCACTTCCTCAATTTTTTAATCAGTTCGAGCACTTCTTTCAGAACTGCTGGACTGGCAACCTGACAGATACCTCAGGCACAGAAAGTGATTATCGCTAAATGCTGATGTTGGTTAGATTATCAATATTAGTATTATTGGGGCACCCACTGATGAATTATAGGAGCCCACTTGAATATATATCTATTGATGGTATACAAGCTCCTACATAAATTGGTATAATTTCACCCAAATTGTAGGAATCCTATAATGAAACGAGACGTCCGTCTGGGAAGAGATATATTAGATATATCTCATTTGAAATAATACAGCCAATTTTCCACGCAATACTTTTAGTTAGCACCCCGAACACATAATTGGGAATATAATCACTTATTTCCTAATGTTTGTTGAGTGAGTTGGAATTTGGCCGGAGTATCGCTAAAAAGCTTTCTCCGATATTGTGTTTATTTACTTACTCTTGGCGCAGCAAATTTGAAAGAAATTCCCAGTATAAGGTTAGCATTTCTTTGTTTATTTTTTATATATGAATATTGATTGTTCCTTATATCTCATTCTGTTATTTTGCCCGAGAAAATATCTGTGTGTGTCATCAAATGTTGTACACACATAGATATTTTTTCAATTTCCAATTGAGTTCTTAGCACGTGGCCTGAATTCCTTTCAGAGTTCATTGTCACGCGCATGTATTGTTTTTTTTGGCGGTAATTCACTTCCTCATTTTTTTAATCAGTTCGAGCACTTCTTTCAGAACTGCTGGACTGGCAACCTGACAGATACCTCAGGCACAGAAAGTGATTATCGCTAAATGCTGATGTTGGTTAGATTATCAATATTAGTATTATTGGGGCACCCACTGATGAATTATAGGAGCCCACTTGAATATATATCTATTGATGGTATACAAGCTCCTACATAAATTGGTATAATTTCACCCAAATTGTAGGAATCCTATAATGAAACGAGACGTCCGTCTGGGAAGAGATATATTAGATATATCTCATTTGAAATAATACAGCCAATTTTCCACGCAATACTTTTAGTTAGCACCCCGAACACATAATTGGGAATATAATCACTTATTTCCTAATGTTTGTTGAGTGAGTTGGAATTTGGCCGGAGTATCGCTAAAAAGCGTTCTCCGATATTGTGTTTATATATATATATATATATATATATATATATAATGGTTTCTTATATAGGCACAAGGCCAGCAATTTTAGGGGAGGGGGGAGTCGATTAAATCGACCCCAGTGCGTGACTGGTACTTTATTTTATCGACGCCGTAAGGATGAAAGGCAACGTTAACCTCTGCGGGATTTGAACTCAGAATGTAAAGAGCCACAACTCTATGCTGCAAAGCATAGTGTCTAACGCTCTACCGATAATAAACAAGAAAGACGGTTTCATTTGTCCATCCCTATTTATTTCATTATACGTATTTCAAAGACGTATGGCATTTGTATAACATCTGCCTTACATGTTCTCATTTGTATAACATCTGCCTTACATGTTCTCATCAAATGTTCTCCACACGAGATGTAAATATCCGTTGATATGCCGCCGGTCACACAAGTTATTCACTTCATCCAGTGACACGCATATGCCCGAAACATTTCCCACCAGTAGTTCTTGTATGGGTGGGAGATAGATATTTCAGTTGGCGTTGCTGTTTGTGAACTGGCTAGGGTATCAATTTGGCTTGGGAAACAGTTTCAATAGCACCCGCGTACTGAAACACAGCTTTATCTAGATTCTGCTATTGTGTATTGATGAAATTTTTTTCATGCTTAAATGTAAAAACTCTATTAATCTAAGAACGAATTTATTTAATTCTTGTAGACATCGCCAAATTTCAACATTCAGAACTATATATAACTTATAATTATACTTATAATATTTCTAGTTATTTCCATAACAATCTCATCCACTTGGTTTTAATATATTGATATCTCTAAATCATAATATCTATAACATTTGCTATAATTCCACTTCTTAAAGTTTCATAAAATATATACGTATATAATTCTAATTTTTTTTAAATTTAAATTAAAATTTTTATTTTAATAATTTTTATTTCTTTATTTTTATTTCTTTAATTTTTATTTCTTTAAAAATTACTTATCTCTTACAAATTATTTAAAAAAATTTTTCTCAAACTTTTGAATATTTTTTCAATACTTTTTCAATATTTTTTCAATACTTTATCAATATTTTTTCAATATTTTTTAATAGATTTATAACCACTAACCGATTCTGGCTAAATGTATCTTTCAACATCTATAGTTATTTTGACTAAATAGTCTCACACTAACGAATAAATAAATTAAACCGGAGTTTTTTCCGTATTTTAAATCATATAACTATAAATATTCTTATTAACTCAGTTAATTTAATTTAACTTAATATTTATTTACATTAAATACAAAACTAATATCCCTCATAACTCATTAGAACAATTACCTATAACATGATATACCCATCTATTTATTTATTTATTTATGTATTTATTTATTTATTTATCTACTTATAATAGAAGAAAAATATTATATTATAAACAAATTTTAAACAACTAATAACCGTAAATACACGTACTATTAAGATATATACTTAGAATATATTTCCCTCAAATTAACGCAATAGGATTTTTATTCATCTTCTCTTGTTTCTTTCTTGTCTCTCTCTCGCACTATTTTTTATCCTTCTCCTCTTATATCTTCTCTCTCTCCATAGTCGTTTAAATAAACGGTTGTTTTTCAATTATTTACATATTCATTTGTATATTCACACATAAGTTTGAAAAATCCCTAATATATTTCCACTATCCAGTGAATTTCCAACCGATAAGGTACGATTTTCTTGGGTATGTCTCTATTTATAAAACAAACTTTGTATTTTATCTGATGAAAGCGTACCAATGTTGTCTTGGTACCCTTGAAATATATATGATAAAATAAATATGGTTTTATAAATATAGTTTCCATTTATTTAATATCATTGAATATTTACTCCAGTAACTTGTTGAGTGCTCTAAATCAGTTATAAACATTTATATTTGTCGGACTTCCAACAAATTAAACTATTAGTAATATTTAGGGTAGACTTCTGGTCATTATTGAAAGTCTCTGGATTTCGCTAAATACATAATATTTTTATTGGAGCAGGTAAGATATTTTCCCGCAAAAATTGGATTGCACTGTTTTGTTTCCACTTATGTATTTTTTGAAAATGTTATTTATTCATTATAAAAATTAAAGGAAAGCATTTTATATGTAGATGGGCCCTCTTCATTTCCTGGCAACTAATATTTTTAGACCCAGTCCGCCACTGCATCTAAGGAACATTGTCACATATCCTATGGTTTTTCGTAGGTCATCAATCTTTTTTTCTGTTTTAGTTATATATGATGGTATTTTTGGTGATGTTTTGTTCCTGTTAATATCTCTGCTATCACCAAGATAATGCTTCACTGTCATTGCTAGGGCATAGAAACAGGCGTTGATTTGCCAAAATATTGGGGTTTTAATCCGTCGTAAATATTCATGCCCTATTTCGTCAATAGCACGTAATATTTCATTATTTGGTTTTTTATTTAGTACTAGCAGTGGTACCCGGCGTTGCACGGGATAAGGTATTTTGGAACGCAGGCCGCCAACAGACCTAATCATGGAAAAACTGCATGCCTGGACAATATGAAAATAAAATAAACCGAATACTCTGATGGTTGGATAATCTTTAAGATTTTCCTCGATGAAGCAGGAATAATGCAGTTTTTCACTTAATGCGGGCCCTAGGGGATCAAGAAAATGAATTTTTTTATGTGCATAATATGCCTTGAAATTTCGGAAAAATCGGCTAGACGTAACGAAGATTTTCACCTAATGCAAGCCCTAGGCCATAAAAAAAGTTGGATTTTCTTTGCTCACGGTATGAAGAAGAGACTGACTAATACATAGTTACAATTTCAAGGAAATCGGTCTGACGTAACGCCTCAAAAAAACACTAAAAAATTGAAAAAAAACGCAGTTTTTCACCTAATGCCGGCCCCAGGGGATCAAAAAGTTGATTTTTTTATGTGCATAACACTCCCTGAAACATAAGTAATACACATGTAAAGTTTGAAAAAAATCCCTTAAGTACTTCTCGGGTTTCTCTCTCTCTCTCTCTCTCTCTCTCTCTCTCTCTCTCTCTCTCTCTCTCTCTCTCTCTCTCTCTCTCTCTCTCTCACACACACACAAACACACACATACATCCTTCCTCGGTTTTATATATATACATATATAGATTAAAATAACAGATTAAAGTTGAAGCAAAGAATCGTTGCTTTCACCCTTAACGGGATCTTCTGAAACTAAAAAACATCAATCTGTGAATGCAGAAGTAAATATTTTGAAAAACGTTGCAACCGAAGGGAAACAGGAAGACGATACTTTGGTTCGTGAAGACGTTCCCTGGCAATGAACGGAAAATAGCGAATATAATACGTCATCAATGTTCGTCAGAATGTCGTAATACAGACAGCCAGGCATACAGACAGATATTATAAGAGCGTTACGGAGATGGAGAACCGGCGCCTAACACCCCTTTAACAACAGAAAATTGAAAAATAAAAGATGCAGTTAATATCTTTAGACCGCAAGGAAGATATAAATGCAAATCAATCGGAGTAGAAATGTGGATTTGTATAGACTTTGCAAAACTGAGGACACACACACAGACAACAACCGTTATATATATATACATTATTGTTTTAATACATGCAGCAAGAGAAATGTTTATACATGAATTAATTTCTCTCTGGAAGATTTCGTTTAGAGAAATTTTCAATTGTTTATACTTTTGATTATTATTATCGATAGGGCGGTGAATTGGCAGTATCGGTAGAGGGTTGGACGCCATGCTTTCTAGCACATTACATCCCATTACTGCCTGAGTTCAAATCCCGTCGAGGTTAACTTTGCCTTTCATCCTTATGGGGTCATAAAATAAAGTACCAGTAATGTACTGGGTAATTGCTGGCCTTGTACCAAAAGTAGAAACAATTATTATCGATAGAATTTTCCACAATAATCGAGGTAGACTCGGACGGTACACGTGGTGTCAAATTTCTTAGATTATTAATTATTATTATTTCTTCAATTGTTATTATTATCGATAGTATTTTCCCCATATATATATATATATATATATAGAGAGAGAGAGAGAGAGATGTAAAATCCCAACCGCGGCGCCAAGTGGACATAAGCCGAAAGCGCTTCGCACCGCGGTTGAGATTTACACATCTCTATACCCATTCTACATTTCTACATCTCCCATGTATCGAGTACTCACATGATTAGTGGTCTCGGTCTCGAAGATATATATATATATATGTGTGTGTGTCTCGTGGATATTGTTGCAAATTCCACCACCCTCACCACTAATTGATTTGACAGGTGTCAATAACCCATTGATACCAGAGCCAAATTCTGTGGCCAGACCCTCACAATTATCAGTCACTCATAAAATTCCATTTGCATACTTAGAATAATTGAACCCTGAAAAGTGTGGGCGTCCGTGTGTATGAGTGTGCACGGGTACTTGTGTGTGAATATGGACCTGGTCCTTTATCTGTGTCATTTGACTTTTGAGTATATATCTAAAAATAGTTTTTCAAAGAATCCCTTTTCTTTAAAATCTCTTGTCCAAAGACCTCCACCCATCCCCTAAATCACCCCCTTTCCCAACCACCAGAAAACATATAAATACCCTTTTACAAGGACAGTTGGCTTTCCTAATGATTTCTTTTGGATTAAACAGTTCTAGTTCTGTAGAAGCCATTTGTATACTAAACATGATATTTACACTCTACATATGGATTGAGTACGTTACTGTGGTTACCCCCGATTGAACCCAGGACTCTCTCTTTCTCTCTTTACCCGCCCTCTCTCTCTTACACACACACATGTATATATATATATTTTGTAGGATAATGGTAAAAATTCAACATAAGAGATCCATTAAAACAGTAAAATGCTCAAAGGATATAGATCAGCAGCTAGAAACGATAGGAAGAAAGGAGAAAAAGAATAAAATCGACGCGAGGAAATCACACATACATTTAAATACACTCATCAGCTTTTAGACCGTCTGTGGTTTAGACCATTTAACTAAAAGTACTACGTAAAATAGACGGCACGTAACTATGGAGAAATAAATATCTCTCTTGGTATAATGTTTGTGTTAGGTAATAGGTATAGGAAATAGGTATAATGTTTGTGGTAGGGACGAATAGATTAGATAGACAGATAGACAAGCCAGAAAGAGTGAAAAATAAGATGAGTCTACTTGGCCTTAAGTTACCATGAGAAATGTAAAAACAATGGCTCTGTAAGCGGAAGTGACGAATAAGAGTGGCGAATAGGAGAAGGGAAGAGGAAAGAAAACAAGCAGTAAGAGGAAAGGAAGAGCAGGGAGGGAGAGAAAGAATGAAAGAAAGGGGAATAAAGGAAGTGGGAAGAAATAGCCAACAAACCTCAGGCATATTATCTGTCCGAAATAGAAAGCTACAATAGCTGTGATAAAATATAAACAAAGTTATCTCGAATACTTCTTCCATGAGGACAGGCTGAAGTATACATCTAGTGGAGCCCCCAGTCTACACTGTAAAGTGGTCGTGCTATCGACATGACAAAAAGCACCCGGTACTCACTGTGAATAAGGTTGGCATTAGGAAGGGCATCCAGCTGTAGAAACCAAGCCCAAATCAGTTCTGTATAAACAAGACATGGTCACCTGATCTAGCATTGCTCACAACAGGACAACTCGTTTAACATGGAAAAATGGACGTAAAACGGTGATGATGATGATGATATATATGGGGTTTATGTGTGTCTATAGGTATAGAGGGTTCTATATTTGTGTCAATAACTAACAGCCTCTCTAATGCTATTGCCATGAAAAAGGCATCCAGTAGATTCAATAATTGGCACCAGGAATGGCATCTAGCCCTAGAAAACCTGCCAAACAAAGGGTCAGCAGGACCCTTCAGTGATGTAAAAACACATAACAGTCTCATTAGTGCAGGTGCCATGATTAAAGGCATTTGGTAGAGTATGGGAAGGCATGTAAATGAGATCCAGGACCCCTACTTATCTGAGAGGTCATTGACTCTGTGTGTGATAACCTGACCAACCCTTGCTAGCAGGAAGTATGGACATTAAAAATAATAATGATAATAAAGATGATTATGATTACCTTCTCGTCTTTTCATACAATATTAATATTTTGTTTATATTTTCTATTTTGTTTTTGTTTAAATAAACTTCTTTCAACTGTTTAAAACAGAGGTTCTCAAAGTGGGTGCTATCACTCCCCAGGGGGCATTGAGAAGGTCAAGGGGGGCACAGAAGGACTGGGGGCGGGGTGGTAGAGATGATATAATAATATATTAAATATCAAATGATACATACTATATATAAATATAGCAAATTATAAAATATATAATATTTATTTATACATAGTATATATTATATTATTTATTATATATATATTAACGATTTTATCTATTATATATTATTTACAATTTGCGTGTAGGAAGGTCTCTCTGGAAATAGGGTTGGGCGGTACTGAGGGTATTATGTGGTGGTGAGTGGGGTGGTGGCCCCAATAGTTTGAGAACCTCTAGTTTAAAACAATAACATATTTATTTTCAGCAATGGAAAATGCACTGTTAAATCAACTGAAATCACAAGCAAGACACACTTTAGGTCAGTAAGTTGTTAAATACAGTGGAACCTTGGTTCACCACCTTAATTCCTTCCTAAAGGCTGTTCATCACCCGAAACTATTTTCCCCATACAAAATATTAAGAGAGAAATACAGTGAGTAAGAAACTGTGTGTGTAAAACAGATAGATAGTAATTAACTATAAAGCAAGTGACGATTTCCTGCCAATACTCCCAGCTGCTTGGCAACTGTTGTTGCCAGCTTGTATGTTCGTGAACCGAGGTTCCACTGTACTATTTCATGTTACCTTATATTTTCTATAGAAATATACCAGGAATATTTTATTCAATCTTATATACTCAAATTTCTTTTATTAATATTAATTTTTAATTTTGGCACAAGGCTAGCGAATTTAGAGTAAGTGCAAAGTTGATTTAACTAAGCCCAATACGTGACTGGTACTTTATTTTATCAAACCCAGAAGGTTAAAAGGCAAAGTTGGCCTTGGTGGGATTTGAATGTAGAATGTAATGAGCCAGAAGAAATACTACAGTAATATTTTATCTAACATTCTACCACTGTCAGTGGCCTGACTCCACCAAATGTCTCAAATGGCACAGGCTGGAAAAAATTATTAGGTATTTCTGAATTTTTCTGTTCAGCTATGGAAGCAGTGACCCCCCACTTTACCGTGGTGTCCATGATGTAGGAGGGAGAAAAAGCGTCACTGACTGTGGTGTCCCAGATGAGATACCTACCTCTTACTTAGGGACAAAGGGTAAGGCCATCTGGTCTCTTCCCATCACTTCTGGATAAACCAGTTGGCTTCAGAACTGAGGTGATATTTACCCGAGCAAGGGCCCTTTGATGGTCAGGTCTAACTCAGTATGGCAGGCAAAATGACCAGCATTCAGATGGCAGGACAAACCATGTAGACCTTTGGAGTCGAGGGACCTACCACAGCAACATCTCAGACCCCAATAGACATCAGCTTCTACTTGAAGTGCAATGGAGATGCAAAGCTCGTCCTGACTGAGAAGGCCACCAATGTGGACCAGGTCAAAAGAATTGAAGACGGACATTTTTCTCTTCAGCTAATCCCTCATCAACTATTTTCAAGTTTCACCTAGAAAGGAAGGTGAGGGTGGAGAGAGAAGTGCTGCCAGCGATACATTTGTTAAAAGGTGAGTGAATATGGCAAGAATGGTCTGTCTGAATGAGCCTACACTGAGCATGCGGTTGTAGGCTGGTTGATTTGAGGAGAAGAGGGGTGCCTTTCTGGGTGCTCTTGAAGCATTGTGTAGTTCAGGATTGGTAGAATACCTAAGTTGCCCTTGGGTGGTTCTCCCCACTTTTGGGGAATTCTGTTGTTTGTAATTCTATTCATCATCATCATCATCATCATCACCGTTTTTACGTCTGTTCTTCCACACTAGCATGGGTTAGACGGGTTGTCCTGTTGTGGGCAGTGTCCAGTAGGCTGACCTTGTCTTGCTCATATGGGAACTGATACTGGCTTGATTTCTACAGCTGGATGCCCTTCCTAACACCAACCTCATTTACAGTGAGTGTTGGGTGTTTTTGTTTTTTTTCCGTGGCGCCTACACGTCCACTTTACAGTGTGGGCTGGGTGCTTTTTTGCCGTGGCACCTCCACGACCACTTTGCAGTGGAATGATAGGGACCCCAGTCCCTATCATCTCATTTCTACAGCTGAGTAAACTGGAGCAGTGTGAAATAAAGTGTCTTGCTCAAGGAAACAACACATCACCCGGTCTGAGAATTGAACTCACAACCTTTCGATTGCAAGGCCAATGCTCTAACCACTAAGCCATGTGCCACCATTATAACAATGAAAATTCCTAAATAGGGGTTACTTAGGAACCTCACAGATCCTACCTCCTCCTAATCTCTAAGAGTACTATAGGAAGTTGTCCTTCTCTTCTTGAAACTCTTTGGTCAACAGGTGCATTGTCAGAGTAGGCCCATCTGCTCAGGCCATTCTCACTACATAAACCCACCTTTAAAAAATATATTCGGGGTAGTACTTCCCTCTCCACCCTACTTTTCAAGTGCAACTTGAAAAAGTCAATGAGGGCTTGGTAGAAGAGGAAAAGGTCTGTCTTCAGTCCACACATAATCTCTTTTGCTACAGTCACGAGACAGAGGAAAACTGCTTGCCCTTCCCAACTAAAAGAAGACTACACCTGCCAACCTCGTTGCTAGCACATCATCATCATCATCGTTTAACGTCCATCTTCCATGCTAACATTGACTAAAATCTTAAACTCTGTTTTGAGCAGAGTCAGTAACTGGAAAATATCTACGTCTCCCTTGTTCTTGACTTGGCTCATCACCATTACTATGGCCCGACTTACAGAACTGGGAAAGCTGGGCAAAGTGGAAATGTCTTTGCTACCATATTTTGAATAAAAATCACTGCCAATGATTTTCAAATCATTTTGAAAATAACCAAGAATATGGAGAGATCTAGTAATATAATGGGCTTTCTCATTATTAAGTTGGTGTTTAGAACATAACTTAACAATGGTTCTTAGATCAAATTATGATGGAAGGTTTTTAGATAAATAAAAACACTTTAAAATAAACAATTTTGTATTATAGAACCAGGGGTGGTTTCAATCAGACAGGTATCACAAGGGTTAATTGACTGTGAAGGTGACTGAGCTAAGGTGACACTCAACAAATTAGAATATATCTCTACCAACAATGCCCCATGTGTGACTGTGGTACATAACCACAAACTATACAGCACCTAGTGAGATGTTCTCTAAGGCAAGAACCATACACCTATGCTGACATTACAATATACAATGAAGATATGTAGAGAAATGTGTTTAGCTTTGACTGAAGAATAATATTTATTTGAATGTGGATTGATAAAAAGCTGTAATGTATTTTAAATGTATTTGCTATATATTTCAGAAAATTGCCCACTACAGCCTAACTCACTTGCAACTCTATATTTTGGCTCTTGCAATTGGTTGTACACAGAACACCAACCAAATCTGATATGCAATCCTATTGAATTTATAAATGACTTCTTAAAAGGTTAGTTAAAATACTGGTAGTTTCTTCTTCTTCTTCGTCTTCTTCTTCTTCTTCTTCTTCTTCTTCTTCTTCTTTTGGTTCATGCTTTGTTATCTATATACTGGGATTAGCTGTACATGCAAGAACTCTGTCAACCTAGAGACCTAGTGTCATTATATCAGAACTGTGATCTGTCATCATATCAAACATATGTCATCATAAGTCAGTGATAACATGCACAATGTGATGAGCCACTTATAGTGAGAAGATAATCCTTAGCTTAAGATTGTAAATGAACTCTGGTCAAGAAAAGTAGGGGAGATAACTATAACATTTAGATAAATTGACATTGAATGTAGGCATGCACTGAGGGGTGAAACTGATCTTTGGTATGTTATTTGGCAATGCTGGTCATATTTTGGTCTTAATCAACCTCGTCAGTGAATCATAGCATTTGTCCATACTTGCCAGACCTTAAGATAATTAATATAAAGAAATGGAATAAATAATCACTGATATTCATTACTCAAAGATGTCTTATCTATGAAAAACAAATGGTCAAGACAATATTAACATCTTTAATGTAGTGAATTAACATATCTGAATTATGCTAATGTAGTTAAACATATTTGAATTGTGCCAGTGTTAAGATGTCCTATATGTGTAGTTGGTGTTGCATAATTCCAGGTTAGTTATGATCAAGCAGACTTATGATCAAAAGGCATTCCAACCATGGCAACACCATATTTTTTGTTTACCCAATTATTGAATGTGTCCTTCTCCATTTTAATTTTAAGATGACAGAGTATGATTTTAGGAAGACTTGGCTACTATTTCTAGCAGGCTAGGTGACTACATAGAAGGCCCCCTCATTATGTCATTAATCTCAGTACTGAGCTGTGCAGTGTCATTGTACCAGGATGTTATCAATACAGCCTCAGCATTGTCACTGTAAGGTTATCATATAAGACATTTGTTAATGCAATGTCATAATTTAGAGATGTAGTATCATCTTATAACATTATCATTTCATGAGAACTGTGCCATAAAATGGGAATTGTGTAAATATATTATCCTATTATCATCATATCAGAACATTGTCGATATATCAATATATCAGAACTGACCAAATTGCTAGAAGTTTTTTCTCACTCTTGAAAAATCTATGTTTTAAAAGGGTTGAATTGAAGATTATTTTTTAGACTAGCATTATATAAGTGTCTGCTAAGCCTCAACTTTTTCAGTGGAGAAAAATATTTATTCAACAAATTTTGATTAAATTATGTTTGCAATTAAAAAAGAAAGACAAAAAAATAAAATAGAGAAAATAAGGGAAAGTGTGAGGTAGCAGCAGAATCTATACTCCAGTCTAGATATTATATTTCAGCTGCACCCTGTGGATAAAATGGCAAAAGTGATGCCATGAAACAGCCAGCACCACCTGCTGCATCAGCCATTACCCTCATTCAGTTCCTACCTCAGGTGGGCTGCCCTTTTCCCAATTATTCAGAGGTAAATGGAAATTTGGGGACCGAGGACACCAGCGGTCTCAACGGTGATCAACATGGAAAGGAAAAAATTGATCAAATCCCAGTATTTTGCTATCTTCTTCTTCACGTTATGGATAGAAATGCCTAGGTTTGTGGCCAAAGTGACAAGGTTGAAAGCAGAGAACATGTCATAACATGTGATGTCTTAGATTAGAAGTTTATCTCCCTTGAATATGAAGAAAGTTATCATGTTGTGATGGGAAACCCATTGCATCAAGGGTCCTTCTGATCCTGTAATTCATGTCTCAAATTGCCCGAGCAAATTCATAGCGGAAAGAGAAATGAGAATGATATTCTTCAAATCCTTTCTATCACAGGTAACATTTCTAAACGATCGTCTACTTCTGCCTAGAGAACATGACTGTATTAAATGATATGTTGTGTAGATGATTTAAACATGCTATTAATGAGATAAGAGACCAATGTCTAATCCATTTGATTATATCATGTTTCTCTGAATAGCTTAGTGTGTATACATGTGTGTGTGTGTGTGTGTGTGTTTTAATTGATTGTATTTATTAAGAACCAAAGTATTTTCTTTTTGTTTTGCAGTCAATTTCACCAGAGTATATGAGTTTCCGGGTATATTTGACACAGTATGGGCCTTCACATTTCTTGATTTTTACAATGTCTCTGAAATATATTGGATCTCAAGCTGCACATTATCAGCTGCAAATGTCAAATTTGATCACAATGACGATATTAAGGTGAGTAGATTCTTCATTAAATTCATATTTTGGTGTAAATTCTCATTTTATATTCATTCTTAATCATACTTTCATTTTCATGTTTAAAACAATAGATAGGGTGGGTTAATGTCTGAGTGTATTTACTGGTTGCCTGTTGGTTAGATAAATGTGTGGAACTCTTGCTTAAATGCAGTTTTGACATAATCCTAAATACAAAAGCTGGGCTACATAAACTGGACTCTTATTCCAGCTTCTACAGTATCTTGGAGACAAGGTTTATATTTGTTTTGGATCAAACCAATTGAAGTTAATACAGTTTATTTCTGAGTAGGATATTATTCAATCTTGTTGTAGAAGAATAAAAATTAACTGTTCTGAGAAAGCTATCTGTCATACACAAGTATCTTGGCTAAATGGTTTAAAGCGCCTAGCTGGTATCAGGATGTTATGGGGTTTGATTCCTCATAGTGGACAATGGCAACTTCTTTTTCCATCTTTATATTTCATAAGCTATTTTATAGCATCCCGGTACATGAGTACACCATTTGTTATATATATATCTGGTTTGTCCGACACCTCTATACTTACTGGAAACTACGCATCGACTGCTCACTCTGGTGAATTGGAGGTTACATTCCCTATATATATATATATATATATATATATATATATATATATATATATATATACGATATTAACAAATGGAAACTATATTTATAAAACCATATTTATTTCATTATACATATTTCAAGGACACCAAGTTAAATTATGGTGTGCTTTCATCAGACAAAATATAATATAGATCAGTTTTATGAATAAATATTGACATACCCTTAAAAAATGCAACCATTACTGTTGGAATATAATTAAACAACTCCACTATCCGGGAGCTTCCAACAGTAATGGTTGCATTTTTTAAGGGTATGTCAATATTTATTTATAAAACTGATCTATATTTTATTTTGTCTGATGAAAGCACACCATAATTTAACTTGGTGTCCTTGAAATATGTATAATGAAATAAATATGGTTTTATAAATATAGTTTCCATTTGTTAATATCGTATTTTTACTCCAAATATTTGTTGAGTGCTTTATATCAGTTATAAAAATATTTGCTTGTTGTATCCCAACAATTTAAGTAGAACTTTTATACACACACACACACACACACACACACACACACACACACACACACACACAGACACACACACACACACACACCGGGTGATGTGTTGTTAATGGAGGCACATGGCTTAGTGGTTAGAGCATTGGCCTTGCAATCGAAAGGTTGTGAGTTCAATTCTCAGACCGGGTGATGTGTTGTTTCCTTGAGCAAGACACTTTATTTCACATTGCTCCAGTTTACTCAGCTGTAGAAATGAGATGATAGGGACTGGGGTCCCTATCATTCCACTGCAAAGTGGTCGTGTAGGTGCTACGGCAAAAAAGCACCCAGCACTCACTGTAAATGAGGTTGGTGTTAGGAAGGACATCCAGCTGTAGAAATAAAGCCAGCATCAGTTCCCGTCCCACCCTTGCAAGCATGGAAAAAGCGGACGTAAAATGAAATGATGAATGATGATATATATATGCTAAAAAACAAAACTATATAGTCAGTCGTGTGTGTAAGTGTATGTATTTTAATTTCGTGTAATTTTATTTTCAGTGGATTCCTATGTTTAGTGGTAATCCTTTAAAGCTACAGAATATAATTGCATCATCAGTGAATATTTCAGTTTTTGAATCAGAACACTGTGAAATAGAGTTTGAAATCATTGGAACTGGTAACACAGATTTCTTATATTGTCTACATTTTTTAATTGTTTCATAAAACCTAAAATTTCTGCAGGGACACCATGTTGCAGGGACACCATGTTGCTCATATAGTTCAGTATTTAGCTTCACTGTATTTTCCTAGTTTTAAGAAAATAGCATTAATAAGCCACTGATTACCCTGGATAGAATGAGAGCTTATCATTAGTTACATTACCTGGAGATCAGAGAGACATTCTTTACAGCTTGCTTATCTGAGCTTCATAAAATTAAATATATTGTCCCAAACTAACACATGTCGAATTTAGGAAAATATACAGCATGTGTTTTTTTGTTGTTATCTTTTATATAAAGTCAACACAGCAAATGTCATTTGTAGAGTGTGATTATGAAAATGAGGAATATTTCCAAATTTATTTTGTTTTTATAAAGTTAAAGAAATTCAAGAAGAGATGATTGTATATATAGGTAAAATACAGGGCTTGTAACTTCTGCTGGAGTTGTAGGGTTGCCATTCTGATACATGGCATTTCTTTGGCATTTTAAATCTCGTGGAGTCAATCCCTCTCTATGTCAGAACACAATCAATTTCTTCCAGAAAAAGTGGGAGAATCAAACCCATTATTGGAATGATACTTTATTTATTGACCTCGAAAAGATGAAAAGCAAAGTTAACTGCAGCAGTATTTGAACTCAGAGCACAGTAAGCTGATGCAAATACCGAAACAGTTTAATGCGACACCTTAATGACTCTACCAATTCGTCAACTTGTTTGTAAATATAATGTATACTAGCAGAATGGCCCGGCGTTGCTCGGGATTTGCTATAGGGTTCTTATATATTTGATATATATTTATCCTTATCGAACCTCGTGAAATAAATACGTTTGTTTATATTTTGTTATTGTGTATGCAAAAATATCTGTCCATAAATATATAATTATATATATATATATATATTAAAATAACAGACTAAAGTTTAAGCAAAGAATCACTGCTTTCACCCTTAACGGGATACTCTACCTAAAAGCAGTATGAAGTACATACACTAAGACTAATTGATGTAATCTTTGGCCTTGTTTGTTTATATTTTGTTTTTGTGTATGCAAAAATATCTGTACACGAATATCTATATTAAAATAACATATTAATGTTTAAGCAAAGAATCGCTGCTTTCAACCTTAACGGGATCTTCTTAAACTAAAAAAATCAATCTGGAAAACAGGAAGACGATACTTTGGTTCGTGAAGACGTTCCCTGGCATAAGAATATATATACACACACACACTGATCGCGTCATAATGACGTAATGCAGACAGTCAGGCATACAGACAGATATTATGAAGGCGCGACGTCATATCTATGTATCTATCTAAAAAGAGAAAGACTAAGAGAAAGAGAAAGAGATCGCTAAATCGCCTACTGCGGTCCCTAGGGCATTGAAAATTTGAAAACTTTTTTGCTCAAAACACTTCCGGGGTCATACGAGTTACATGTATAAAGTTTGAAAAAAACCGGTTGGGTACTTCTCGAGTTTTAGGGAAACAGACACACAGACATCCTCTGTTTTATATATATAGATAATACGACGTCAGGGTACATGCAATAATAACAAAAAACCAACGATGTGGCAAGAAAGACATACAAAAAAAGACAAAAATCAAGTGAACTTGTATCGATCTCCAAATGGCCTCTGACAGCGTGATTGACTGCTATTTGTAGTTATTTTTTTAACTTCAAAATAAGGCTCAAGTAATGTATTTTAAAGCTTAACGTAAGGAACCAATTAGTTTGTGATTGGCTGAAATGAGGTGCCAAAAGCAAAATTAGTGAGTTTTGTGCTGACAGTTATGGCGCATTGTGATTGGCCAACTATCACCAAAACATATGATGTGGTTATAACTGAGTGTGCTACAAAACTATCTACATTTTTACAGGGTGAGCCATACGAAATGCGAATGATATATATATGTTTAATTTGGGTGTTTCACCATTGGATACAATTGGTCATACTGCAATGTTAACCATGATGTAATAGTAGGAAAGCACTCAACATTACGCAACTCATCCATTTTTGATGTTGAATCCTGTTGGATTATAGAGTAAAATGACAGGAGGCCTCCTGTCATTTTTAGTCTATAATATATTATATATATATATATAGATATAAAATTGAAAAAGTGGAGAATAACATGGTCAACAGTACAAAAAAAGGGGGTTTTATTTACAGTCTAGCAATTGTTTCACTGATAAAGTTGTCTAAAAATTGCTGAACACTAGAAGCAGTGCCACTCAATTTTAAATACGATGTTAGCTCGATCAGATCTTCGAAACTGTTATAAAAAATATATATAACCGGCAAATTTAGAAATTCAAATTACATCATCAATAATAAAGATATAGAGAGAAAAGAAGGAAGAAAGGGGGATAGATACAGTAAAGAAAGAAAGGAAAGGAAAAAGAAGAAGAAAAAGGAGAAATTATTACAGAGAAAAATAAAGAGAAGAAAATATATAGAAAATGATGGTAGACAGAGGAGAGACAAGCATAAGTATAAATAACTGTTTCTACGTTAGGCACAAGGCCAGCAATTACCCAGTGTATTACTGGTACTTTATTTTATCGACCCCGTAAGGATGAAAGGCAAAGTTAACCTCGGCGGGATTTGAACTCAGAATGGCAAAGGCCGTAACTCTATGCGCCAAAGCATGGCATAAGTAGAAATAACGTAGGATAGAAAGAAAAATAAAGGGAAAAATAAATGAATAAACGTTAATACATGAATAAATGTAAATAAAAATAAAAATAAATATATAAAAAATATATAAAAATATATAAAAAATATATAAAATTTGATAAATAAATAAATAAATAAATAAATTACATCTAATGAGATATAAAATGGTATAAAATGTGAAAAATGAAAAATGAAAATAAATACGTAAAAGAAGTAAAAATGTGCGAAGAATATTTAAACATTAAAATTATTGAGAGTGGTTTTTGAGAATTGTTAAAATATATGGAGAGATATGAAGGTAAAAATATGATGTTAAATATATAAATATGATGTTAAATATATTTATGTGTGTATTGTTTATTTTAATAAATAAATAAATTAATTAGTTTTAAGTTATATTATATGATAAAATAAAATGACAGAGATGAAATAAATTTAGGGAGAGAAATATAAAGATAGAGAGTGAAAGATAGAGATATACAAAATAAGAATGTAAATATAAGAGGTTTTGATGTTGTTCTTTGATAGATGATGACAATTATAATCATAATCAGAATCATAATGATGATGATGCTGATAATGTGATATCATAATAGATCCAAGAGGTACAATCTGGGTTATGGAATAGATAAGATGGAATTAAGCTGGTCTAAAGCTCTCAAATTTGGTCGCCGATTTATGTCGACAGAAAATAGTTCTTCTTAACAGTAAAATTGAAAGAACTATTTTCAGTGAAACAATTGTTAGACTGTAAATAAATCCCCCTTTTTTGTACTGTTGACCATGTTATTCTCCACTTTTTCAATTTTATTACCCCAAGATAAACTTACATAGGAATACAAGTGAAATCATAAACTTGACATCTACGTAAACCTCTTGTTGAGTCAAACAACGCCGTACGCTAAAACTATCCATAATAAGAAGTATTCACAACCTCTAACTGGATTACCTATAACGATATTTTGTTATCCTTTATATATATATATATATATGTATATATATATAACGAAGGAAATGTGGTAAGGAACCAGGTGGACCATAACGCACCAAAGTACTCAATACTTAGGGTAGTAGAGTGGGTAATAGGAACAAGTAAGACCCCGACGGCTGAGCTCAAGCCGTTTCGACGGCTAATTCTGGACTCTGTCCAGAATTAGCCGTCGAAACGGCTTGAGCTCAGCTGTCGGGGTCTTACTGGTTCCTATATATATATATATATATATATATATATATATATATATATATATATATATATATATATATATATATATATATATCGTTTCTGAATTTTTTTAGCAAGATTCTTTATCTGAAAACGTGTGTTGAAACCGATATTGTTATGCTTTGGGAGGGTCATGTTGCCAATAAGAAACACACACACCAGTTGCTTTCACTCCAATTTATTATAAATTAAATTTATAAATTTAAGAATTTATAAATTTCCGGTTGGTTGGTTGGTTCCATAACCGGACAGTTGTTCATATATTGTCAAAGTTCTTTCGTCACACATTCTGTGACCTCTTCAGTGACTGGGGATTCTTTTCTTTGTTTTTGTGCCTCTCCTTTGTTCTGTCCTACGCCATCTTGTTTTTGTGTGTGTTGCGTGCTTAGTTTGTGCATGTGTTACATCCGAGTGTCTGTGTGTGTTTATATTTGTTTATTTATTTGTTTACTAGCGGAGCTACCCGGCTTCACTCGGTGTTAAAAAGCTTATTTAGAAAACAATAATATTAAAATTTTAATCGTTATTTAAAAACTTCTCTAATTTAGTTTCTATTTTTTAGATCTTAACATTTATCTTTAAATGACTGAATGACTGATGAATTTAAAGAAAACTCGTTATAAGAACATTTAATTTATTTTACTGAAGTGCTTTTGGATACACAATGTTTTTTGTTTTTCCTTCTGGTGCGTACACGAATAAATCAGAAGGTTTACCGACGCGTGAGCAAGCCACATACAGCTGTCCATGTGAGAAGCATGGATTTTCTAAATTTAGTCCACACACTTGTAGCGATTGTCCTTGTGCTTTGTTGATAGTCATTGCAAAGGCGAGTCGCACCGGAAACTGCAAACGTTTGAATTCGAATGGCGTATCTGTCGGAATCATTGGGATGCGTGGCAACAGTACATCTTCTTTTAATTTTCCATTTAAAATTGTAGCTTCGATGATATTGTTCATCATCTTTTTCACTGAAAGCCTGGTACCGTTGCAAAGTTGTGGTGGATTGATGTTTCGGAGAAGGATGATAGGCACGCCAATTTTCAATGTTAAAATGTGCGGTGGCATGCCTGGCAAATCAAGTGAATTCAAGAATTCAGTTGGATAATTGATAATTTCGTCTTGATTCATTACAGTATCGATGGACTTATACGTTGTCGCTTCGCCTGGTATTTTGTTTTGAATGCTGAAATTAATGGCATTGACATCGTTGTTTTTGGCTGCTAATATAGCACGTGCATTGAGCCACTGATGAATTTTGTAATGCTGCGCGATATTTGGGAAAACTTTGTGAATCAGTTCGTCTCTGGTTGCCGTGATTCTACAGAAGTTTGTTGGCAATGTCATACATTTTGTGGAGATCATCGATTACTATTTTCCCATTCCCAATATCCAGCAATTGTTTTGTGAAACGTTCAGCGGATGCATCATTTTGTAGTTGTACACGCATATTGGTTTTTAAAGTTAATTTCTGTACGTGTCGCCATAAAACTGATGATTTGAGACATGCATTAAGCTCATCAGCAGGTGTTGATCGCGGTATAACTGGTAGAGTTTGTCGAAAATCACCAGACAATAAAATGAGTGTGCCACCGAAGAGCTGTTCATTTCCTTTCAAATCTTTTAGTGTGTTATTAAGCGCTTCCAATGATTTTTTGTGCGCCATAGTACATTCGTCCCATATAATGATTTGACATGATTGGAGTACTTTACCTATACCAGAATTTTTGGTGATATTGCATGTTGGTGTCTCAGTGATTTGCATATTCAATGACAATTTCAGTGCTGAATGTGCAGTTCGGCAACTATCCAAAAGAGTTGCCGCAATTCCAGATGATGCGATTGCCAGTGCAATATTATTTTGTGATCGTATAGTTGCCAAAATAAGTGAAATGAGAAAAGTTTTGCCTGTACCACCGGGCGCATCTATAAAATACAATCCGCCGCTTTGATTTGTAATTGCCTGCATAATTTTGTCATATACTATGCGTTGTTCTGGTACCAATTTCAGAAGATTCGTTTGAACAAATGTACCCAATTCGGCGACATCAAAGTTTGTTTCTCGTTGCAAATCACGATCGAAAATGTCGTTTACAGATCGATTCGGCGCAGGCATTCCCAATTGTACCAGTGTTTTGTTAGCGATTGCTAAACATATGACCTCAATCGAAACCAATGCTTCATTATACACGATTGGTGTGAATTGAATATTCAGATTTTGATTTGTTGCACGCAAACGATGTAGGATGTCTTCACTCGTGTAGTCTTTGTATTTTTCCCAAAGATCTTTTGGATTTGATGGGAAGCACGTTGTCAATATTATTGCGAATAACGTGCGTATTTGCTGTGGTCGAGCAGTATTCGATGCATCAGCGAGTGAAGTGTCCCAATGTCCATCATTTTCAAGAAGATTTAATTTTTGGCAAGCTTCACGATAAGTGGCACAGACTTGACCGTTTACTGTTCTCAATCCTTGGAATGATGTCGGTCCACGTACGTTGATTAACAATAATCGCAAGTAAAAGCATTCTGCATTATTTGGGTGAACAGTGTACAAACGGCCTAACGCGTCGGTCGAATATAAATTGGGATGTCCTTCAACTACTTTACCCTGTTTGCGACGTTTAAGCTTTTTCGTTGATGTATTCCATGTGTAATATGTTGGCACTTCAGAATAAAGTAGTGTCTTTGCAAACACATCTTCACTGCACAAGGAGAAAAACGCAGTTAACGTTGTTGGCGGTGGTGTCAATGCCCTTGCACGTATATTTTCAGTTGTGAAGTATACGCGCTGTCCATTTTCAAGGTGCACCGCCAAATGAACAACTGTTGGATGTCGATAATGGATTGGAAATGATAAAATGCGCCATACTGCTTCATTACTACTAATGTAGCGTCCCAGTTGGTATTGGTCGATTTCATCGATAGATGCATTTGCATTGCATACTCCAAAAACTGCCATATCGCTTCCTTTGTTGATATATTTACAAATGTACTTGATCACTTTCACCGAATTGCAATACTCGACATTGATGTGTGCTTTGAACGTCTTTGAGAGTAACGGTGAATATGGTACAACCCAACGATTATCGACTTCAACATAATTGTTTCGTACTTTTAAAGTGATGGATTTGCCGCCATCTTCAGTTGCTCGTCTCACGATAGAGTGGATATCCGTCATTGCCAGTGATAGTCTCGGCAACTAAGTCTCTTGGGTATTGTTTCGTGCATTTCCCATCAGACATGCATGGTGAATTGTTGTTGAGTAAGCCACATGGACCATGAATCATGTTTTTAGTGACGACTTCAAATAAGTCTGGATCAACGTCGACATCTGGAATTTCTGCTGAGATGATTTGATCAATTTGATCTGGTGTGACTTTTTCAATTAACCAAATCAAAATGTGTGCATGTGGCAATCCTCTTTTTTGCCATTCAATGGAAAACATCCAACAGCGTGTCTCTCCAAAAATATGATGCTTGACAATTAAATCCGTTAAAGATTTCAATTTTTGTTTGAACACACGTGCTGTAATATCATAACGATCCGAAGACAATTGACCAGGTAACAAAAGTTCTTTAATTTCATCCCACGTAGGATTGCATGTGAATGTAATAAAAAAATCTGGACGACCATATGCGCGAACATATGTATTGCATCTTGTGCGTATTCATGCATGTGCCGTGGGCTCCCTGTAAATGTAGCCGGCAGTATGACCATTTTCCCCAATTCATTAGGATTCATATTGCCATCATTAACAATGGCATCACGTAAATGAATGTACTCTTCTGAACGTAGCTTGGTATGATTCAATCGAATGTAGAGGAGTCGTTCGGTTTCGATTTTTGCATACATATCGACAATGTATTGATGGAATAATTGTCGACATTTCAAAATATGATTTTTACCGTTTTCACGAATCATTAATCTATATGAATAATAATTCATGGCACTGACTTTCTTATTCGTTTCCTCATCTGTTTGTGGATTTCTCAGTTTGATGTTGAAATGATATCCATCTTCTCCTTGCCAAAATAAAATCGGATATTGCAAACCATCGTATGACCGATGCGTTTCTGAGACTCGCTGAACATCACCATTTCTGCGGTGAAGAATTATATCGCGCGAGTTAAATTCTTCACCTACAATAACGATCGCCACTTCATCAATTGTTGGTGCATTGTACTGTCTTTGATGTTGGCCAACAGGTGTTTTGTCTGCTCTAACTACAATTGTGTAGTCATCACTTGGCATTTGTTCAAGGGCAGCTCTGAACAATCGAATTAATTTGTTGTGTTGATTGAATAAAGTTTGTAATGCAGTAACAATTTCTCGTTTAGTTCCCGTATTGAATTTGCAACGTTGATCTATTTGGTCATCAGTGTTTCCCATGAAATAAATTTGAAGAAATTTGTGATCTGCGTCCGGCAGTGGTAGTAGTGATCCAGCACGATGATAAATTTGCCCTTGCACTTTGAATGTTGGCATGTAATTCTCGCGCACGATATTTGTTGCACCGAACGATGTCATTTGGAAACATGAATTGTACTTGCGTATGTTTGCCAAGAAATGTTTAGATTCGCTTGTGTCACCTGATACTAACGTTGATAATGGTTCAGGTGGTGGATGTAATTCTGGCAATTTCACTTTTCCACCCGAGCAGCACATTCCTGGTGTTTCATTTTTAAATTTGAGGGCACCACAATACCCGCATAATTTATCCATTTTTCCAATAATCACACTTGGATGAAGACTGTAATCATAATTTGAATCGTAATGAAATGCACCAAGATTTAAATCATCGTGCAGTATTCTTCTGGTGAGAGCATTGCGTAGTCGATTCGTTTCCACTCTTGCTTCCCGTTGCTCGTTTGTTTCAGATGAAGGGGCTTGAGCAGTTCTTACTCGAACGGTTTGCCATCTTGCTTCCCGTTGCTCGTCTGTTTCAGATGAACGGGCTCCAGCATTGCGTAGTCGATTCGTTTCCAATCTTGCTTCCCGTTGCTCGTCTGTTTCTGAAGCTCGTAATGCATATTTTTTCCTTGCTTGATCCATTTTTCCAATAATCACACTTGGATGAAGACTGTAATCATAATTTGAATCGTAATGAAATGCACCAAGATTTAAATCATCGTGCAGTATTCTTCTGGTGAGAGCATTGCGTAGTCGATTCGTTTCCAATCTTGCTTCACGTTGCTCGTCTGTTTCAGATGAACGGGCTTGAGCAGTTCTTACTCGAACGGTTTGCAATCTTGCTTCACGTTGCTCGTCTGTTTCAGATGAAGGGGCTTGAGCAGTTCTTACTCGAACGGTTTGCCATCTTGCTTCCCGTTGCTCGTCTGTTTCAGATGAACGGGCTCCAGCATTGCGTAGTCGATTCGTTTCCAATCTTGCTTCCCGTTGCTCGTCTGTTTCTGAAGCTCGTAATGCATATTTTTTCCTTGCTTGATCCATTTTTCCAATAATCACACTTGGATGAAGACTGTAATCATAATTTGAATCGTAATGAAATGCACCAAGATTTAAATCATCGTGCAGTATTCTTCTGGTGAGAGCATTGCGTAGTCGATTCGTTTCCAATCTTGCTTCACGTTGCTCGTCTGTTTCAGATGAACGTAGATAAAGGACAAACATACAAACAAACAAATATACATTCATATATATATATATATATATATATATATATATATATATACAGATTAATCTACCGGAGAAAACGGTAGTGTCGGATCCGTATAGAGAACTCAATGCAATCCGAGTGTGGAGAGATCATAAACAATTCATGTAGTTAATTAATGATGCAAAACAATAGGAAAACAGAGTCAAAATAAGACATTGAAAAACAATGAAAAATTAAACAAAGTACATGTTATTCATATTAATATTGATTTATGCATCTTCATAAAAAAAAAAATATCTACATATACATATATACACATATACATATATATATATATATACATATACACATATATACATACACATACATATATACTATATTTTATAAATTATACTGAGATAAATGCAAACCTACCTCCTTCAGTCCTCTATCATCAGTGTAGAATGAGAAAACAGTAAAACAATTGTGGAAAAGGATGGTATGGTGGTTACAGTAGAGAAAGATAATTAGGTCAGACCAATGGACAGCAAATTTAAGTACAATAGATTAATATGAAGAACATGTTATTTGTTTAATTTTTCATTGTTTTTCAATGTCTTATATATGAGTTTTTTACATTCATTTAATTTATTAATTTATTGATATTTTATTTGAGTGACCCGAATCTTCCTGGTCGTTCTTTTTCGGCTGCACGGGTGATTTTAGGCATGATCTCTATGTGTTGGTATTTTAACGATTGTTATAGCTCTGATTTAGCCAAATTATTGAGCCCTCTGCCACACATGTCGGATATTGTGATTTCGTGGGCTGATATTCCGATTCTCGATTATTCTACTATATATATATATATATATATATATATATATATATATATATATATATAATATAAGATCAAAAGATGGTCAAAGGAGCTCCATATATTCCATTATGCGCACCTCAAAAACAAACATCATCAAGCAATAATATCTGTGCTTTCATCAGACAAAACAGGAGAACATGATATGAAGGCCAAAAAAAAACACTTGTTGATAGTGCAGTTTTAAATCAACATATAACTGCACTATCAACAAGTGTTTTTTTTTTTGGCCTTCATATCATGTTCTCCTGTTTTGTCTGATGAAAGCACAGATATTATTGCTTGATGATGTTTGTTTTTGAGGTGCGCATAATGGAATATATGGAGCTCCTTTGACCATCTTTTGATCTTATATTATGCATACTCCAGTCCCACAAACTGTAGAGTGCTTCTTATCCGATATCTGCATTGCTTTATTGTACTACAATAAAACTCACCTCCTACATATATATATATATATATATATATACAGATAAATAAAGAGTTATTTCCCTTCCATACAAACAAACAAACATACATTCATTTTTATATATATAGATTGGAGTGAAAGCAACTGGTGCGTGTGTTTCTTATTGGCAACATGACCCTCCCAAAGCATAACAATATATATATATATATATATATATATATATATATATATATATATATATATATATATATATATATATATATATCTATATATATATATATATATATATATCTAATATAGAAATGACTTCTACATGACTAGAACTGTTTCATTCAGGAGAAATCATCAGGAAGCCCCGATGATTTCTGCTGAATGAAACAGTTCTGTAGAAGCCATTTCTATATTAAATATTTATACTCTGCCATGTATTGAGTACCTTACTTACTGTGGTTACCCCTGATTCAACCCTGGATAAACTTATGTATATATATATATGTTTGTTTGTTTGTTTATATATATATATATATATATCATCATCATCATCACTGTTTTATGTCCATTTTCTATGCAAGCATGGGTTAGACGAGTTGTCCTGTTGTGGGCAATGCTAGGTCAGCTGATCATGTCTTGCTCATTCAGGACATATATATAGATATATATCATCATAAACATCATCATCATCATCATCATCATTTTACGTCCGCTTTTCTCTGTTTGCAAGGGTGGGATATGTCCTATTCAGCACAGCATCTCTCCACTTATCATGGTCCTTCGTCATCTCCACCATCAGCTTCAGCGATCTGAGGTCTACTCTCACCACCTCCGCCCATGTTTTTCGTGGTCTTCCTCGACTACGTCTTCCTTCAAATGGCATTTCTTGGCACTTCTTTACCCAGCAGTCATCCTCCATGCGCATCACATGTCCATACCATCGCAGTCTTATCTCCCGCACACTACATTCTATCCCTCTCAGACACAGTTTCTCTCTCAACACATTCATGCTGGGTCGTTCACGCACATTGATATTGCACATCCAACGGAGCATGCTTGCCTCATTTCTCTCCAGCCGTCGCATATCCTCTGCAGTTACTTCCCATGTTTCACTACCATGCAATATCGCGCACCTCACACAGGCATCATATAACCAGCCTTTTGTATGCAGGGAGAAACCCTTCTTCGTCAGCAGAGAAAGCTGCTCCCAAAACTTCTTCCAACCCATCCTTATTCTAGATACTATGGCCTCGGAACACCCCCTCCCATGCTAATCTGATCACCTAGGTACCAGATGCTATCAACCACTTCTATAGAACCCACCTGCATTTGTAAAATGTGTCTATCAATGTGATTTCAACTGTCAAATTTCCTTGTACATCTACTGCATACGTATTTTTACCTACCTGCTAGTTTGCCTGCTATCCCACTACATCTCTTGTGTACCCAAGATCTGCATTGTGTACATTTTATAGAATTTATGCCAGTTCCTTTTCTGCATATCGAACATGGCCATTTCCCTGATGGAATCAGAGTTTTGTCCTCTTTTCTACTCATCAACACTTTTGTCTTAGCTCTCAGTCCTCTTAATTCCAACTGCTGTTTCCATAGCCAGAATTTATTCTCTAGCTCCTCTACTGATTCTGCTGTAAGAACCAGATGGTCAGCATAGAGAAGTTCCCATGGACAACCAGTCTTAAACTCCTCTGTTATGGCTTGGAGGACTATAATGAACAAGAGCGGGCTGAGGAGCGAACCCTCATGTACTCCTACTTGTATCTGGAATTCCTCATTAAACTCCATTTCTACCCTGACTTTACTGACAGCACCTCTGTACAAAGCTTGCACTGACCTCACAAGCCATTCCTCAACACCTAGTTTCCTTAGGGACCACCAGATGACAGATCGGGGTACCCTATCAAAGGCCTTCTCTAGGTCAACAAAGGCTACGTATAGTGGCTTATTCTTCTCTAAGAACCTCTCTTGTAGTTGTCTTACTAAGAAGAGGGCATCTGTTGTACTTTTCCCAAACTGCATCTCATCTAGTTTGACCCTTTCTCTAATTAGTTGCGCTAATATCCTTTCTGCCACTTTCATAACCTGATCCATCAGTTTCATGCCCCTATAATTGCTCCTCTCCAGAGCATCCCCTTTACCTTTGTAGTAATTTATGAGAATACTGCTGCACCAGTCTTTGGGTATGATACCGCCATATATAGCCTGATTGATGATGCGTGCAACCAGTTTAGTTCCCACGTCCCCTGATGCCTTCAGCATCTCAGCAACTATCCTCGAAGGTCCAGCGGCTTTACCATTTTTCATTTCCTTAATCGCCTCTTGGATCCTATATTTGTCGTCAATCTCAATAGCTGGTCCCTCTGTCGGATCTACTGGGGGTAATTTCTCTCTCTCCCATTCGTTCTCCGCATTCATCATAATGTCATTTCCAGGCCTCCTTTTTCTGATCATTCATGACACTAAGTACACCAACATCATTCCGGACACACTTATCTCCAACAACGTTCTGATTTGCACTGACACACTGCTTTGCAATGCGGAACATTGCACATCTCTGATCTTCCCGTCGCAGAACATTGGCAAACCTCCTACTCTCAGCCTCCCTGCGTGCTAAGTACACCTGACGTCTAGCTTCTCTCTTAGCGGCTGTATATCCTTCTCTACTCCCACCATTTTTCCAAGCATTCCATGCTAGTCTTTTGTCTCTAATGGCCCTATCTACCGTGCTGTTCCACCACCAGGTCACTCTCTGTCTGGTTGGAGCTCTGCTCCAGCCACAAGTTTCTTCAGTAGCCTGCAGTAAGTTGTCAGTTAAGAAATTCCCATTATCATTTATGTCATACGACTTTAAATCATCTTCTTTTTTGTCATACACACCTTAATATTTTAGTGAAAGGTATTTTAGCTTCCAAACCTTTCTTTTCCACACCTTCCTGTATGTCTCATTCTGTCTCTACCTTAGTGAGATATCACTAACGACTAACCTATGCTGTGGGGGTACATTCTTCCATGGGGTATGTCTTGGTATTTGACACCATCTGTCTATCTTGCTGCCTAACTAACAGGAAGTCAATCTGGCTTATGTGCTCACCTGATTTGTAGGTTATTAGGTGGTTGGCAGGTTTCTGGAAGTTAGTGTTGCAAATGGTTAGTGCACTTGCATCACAAAATTCAAGAAGCCTCACTCCTTCATATCTTGAGCTGTAACTGTGGCCACTATGTACCCCAGTGTAACCATCCTGTCCGACATGACGATTGAAATCCCCTGCTAGCATATATCTATATATAAACAAACAAACATTGTGATACCAAACTTTATTCCAAAAGTAATTCATAGGCAATTATATAAGTTTCTATAGTTACTTTAAATGTCCGAAAGGTTGACCGTTTTTAAGCACATCACACATCATCATCATCACTACTGATATCACAGCAATTGCTACCAACACCATCATCGTCATCATCCCTATGGCCATCGTCATTCTCCTTTTTGTTTTCCACCTTTCTATCATCATCCTTATCTCCTCCTACATTTCCTCATCATTACCATCACCACCATTACTAAAATCATCATCTTTGTCATCATCACCACCCACTTCAACCACGATGTTCTCCACATCATTATCATTCTTACCATCATCACAACCAACACCACCAGCACTGTCACTGCCGCCACCACCACCACCACCAGCACTGCCACCACCGCCACCACCACCACCACCACTAGCACTGCCACTGCCACCACCACCACCAGCACTGCCACTGCCGCCACCACCACCAGCACTGCCACCGCCGCCACCACCACCACCAGCCCTGCCACCACCACCACCAGCACTGCCATCACCACCACCACCACCACCACCACCACCACCACCACCACCACCACCACCACCACCACCACCACCACCAGCACCACCACCACCACCACCACCACAACCACTGCCACCACCAGCACTGCCATCACCACCACCACCACCACTGCCACTGCCATCACCACCACCACCACCACCACTACCAGCCCTGCCATCACCACCACCACTGCCATCACCACCACCACCACCACCACCACCAGCACTGCCACTACCACCACCACTACCAGCACCAGCACCACCAGCACCACCACCACCAGCACTGCCACTGCCGCCACCACCACCAGCACACACCACCACCACTACCAAAACCAGCCCTGCCACCACCACCACCAGCACTGCCACTGCCACCACTACCACCACCAGCCCTGCCATCACCACCACCACCACCAGCACTGCCACTGCCACCGCCACCACCACCGCCACCACCATCACCACCACTTTCTACCTTTGTTAATATTAGTGTTGGTTGCTGTTGCAACTAATGATGATATATGAGTGTTTTTATACATATAACTTGTAATTCTTGTTTCAGTGCCACACCGATGTAGGGGCACCGAAGACATAAGCCTGTATAATGATACTTTTGCTAGCTGTAATTTACAATTACCTGAAAGCGGAATATTACAATTATGTAAGAAAATTTATCTATATCCATTGGCTTAATCTTTATCCCCCAAAAAGAACCTGAATGTGGTTACTCAACCTGCTAGAAATAGTAGCCAAATCTCCTTCAAATCATACTTCACCTGCCTTTCAAGAAAGGGAAAAACACATTGGATAATGTAGTCTTAAATACACTATATCTGAAAAAAAGTTGGACTGATAAGTCTGTTCAGTTGGAGATAATCTGTGCAAAACAACAACATTAACAACAAAAGCAACAAAACAAATATAGTAAATTCCTGTATGTCATCCACACACTCAGAATATAATGCTCTTCATGATCAGCTAATGCTACTAATGTATACCACAACCCTAACTATTCATTGCATGCTTCTATATATTTGTAAATAAAATTTGTACAATAAGGTAAGCTCATGTGCAGTGGAAGGAAGTTAGTTCTGTTACCCTGTATGGGGCCTTTGAAGAGATATTTCTCAACTTTATTCTCATCCTCCCAACATACATTTTATTTATACACCATGTCATTTATTTTGTCAACATAACCGTCATCATAATATTACAAATAAAAAGGAAAATAAGAAAAGGTAAAGGAAAAAAAACCATACAAGCGGGTAATACATACATCTAGAACCGCTGCCAGAACAAAAGATAACGATATTGCGAGGAGCACTGGAAAACCTCTCTTAACAGGTCTCAACACATTTTTCCCCATGGCACATGAATGTATCTTATTTTATGTATTTTATCTATTTATGTGTTGCTGGTGTAGATCAGGTCTTTCCACACTTTTTAAATTGAGAAATAAATTTATCGACCATAACCGTTCTTAGTTGTGTCATTTGAAGTTTTTGGCACAGTTATTATTAAATATCAAACCTGTGGATTTGTTCTTAAATGTACACTCACAGACCTGCCAACCTCTAAAAACCTAAACGGGGATTACCATGAGAAAAAGTGCTCCAAAACAGGGAGAAATGTGGCAAAATGGGGAGACTTTACAAAATGAAAGATGTACCCATTTTCACAAGAGAAGACATCTCTCACCCACCCAAAAAGTGATCTCCCGGTTTGACGGGGAATCTCCCAGGTCTGCAATCACGAAGTATCATTTTTTGGGGAGAACTTTCAATAACCAGCAAATAACCAACAATAGAATATAACATTAAAAAAATCATAATTTCACTCGAGACCTTCTCTTTGGGAAGGCTTGGTGTATATCATCATACATTTTCTAGGTTACTATTTTCTTCTTTTTTCTTTTTCTTATAAATTTATTGTGTTGCAACATCGTAAATTATCCAAATTTATATTGTACGAATCTATGGCTAATTTCATATTGCATGCATTGGCATATTAATATTCATTAATTCCAGCGCCAGTGACTAGCACCAGCGGGAAGTTTTTTTCTGGAATAAAAGCAGGTGCCGCCAGCTCGCTCTCTTATTCGACTGCAAACTTTGGCTGAGGCCAATTTTGGCCACTCCTGCTGCCTCCAAGTCATCTGACTGACAGCTTATCATGTTACTTCTCTTACTTTCTCTAAATCCACCTCCATGTCATTAGCCTATCTGTTTCTCTTTCTTACAAAACACCCCAAACACACCCATTCTGTAGTTTCTAATTTTGATTCCTTTATCAATTAATCATGATTCACTTATTGTTACCTTTGAGATTTACACAAAGATTTGAAGGCAGTTTCAATCTAATATTGATGAAATAAACTATTCTATGTTAGACAAACAGATGATTTTGTTTTCTCTGTTCACTTTTGTCAGTCTTTCCATCAAAAACCCAAATAACTAGCATAGAGTGAGGTATTGTGAACCTCGTTAAAAACAAGGTGAAAATGTATGGCAGTAAGTATGAGATTCACAATGTTTTATTCAATGCCTAATATCTATTGATCTGATAATTTTACATAATTATTTATAAATGCTGATATATTACCGAAGAATAAGAACAATCTTCTTAAGGAATGGGTTCTTAATGATTTAACATATCTCACCATATTAATATTTGTTTTATTCACTTGTTGAGATGAAAAGAAAAACAGGAATAGTTTGAATTTACAACTTGCACCTCTCTAAGACAATGTCACTGGACCGAGATCTTTGGCGCTACGCAGTAATACAGAAGACCCGCCTTGCCTATGTACAAAGCGAAACCTACAGTCAGTAGGCACCTCTTAACCAAATATACACCCCAACCCACTACCCCTACTCCATCCTCCCACTCCCACTAACACCACCCTCACTCTGCAAAGTTGGTACCACAACATCTAGTCCAAATAAATGAGATAATGAGATCGAGATCGAGATCGTGTAGGTGTCACAACAAAAATACACACAGTCCATGCTGTAATGTGGCCATGTAGGTAACACGGTAAAAAGTTCCCAGTTCCACACTGTAAATGTGGTTGGTGTTAGGAAGGGCATCCAGCCATAGAAAACCTGCCAGATAGTCCTATATGAGCGAGACATGGTCACCTGACTAACCTTGCCTCAATTGGGACAACTCCCGTCTAACCCATTTTAGCGTGGAAGATGGACGTTAAACGAAGATAATGATGATGATGATGATGATGAACTAAGAGAGAGGTGACTAAGATATCTAGTCTGAGTCTCGAATTTTTTTTCTTTTTAGGTACCAATCAAGGAAATTTTACTAAAAACTTAACAGTCAATATTAATTCGTTTTGTATGAAAAATTTAATAGTCCTCAGACATTCATTGGTCTTAGCATATTTGGCAGGAAATTTATTTTCTATCAGAATTATATACAATAAACACAACAACAATCTGAAGGTATGTTGTTTTTTAAACAGGCAAAGCTAATTATACAGTATCAACAAAAAGCCCAGAAACACCATTAGCTCCAGCAACAGCACGACCAACAAAAATATTAGCAAGAACAGCACCACCAACAACAATATCATCACCAACACCAACACCAACAAAGAGAGGGAAGATAGAAAAAGGAATGGCAACAGAGACAGTGCCACCAACAACAAAACCAATGACAGGAATAACAACAGAAGAAACAGCCATACCTGGATTGTCAACTCCACATATAAAGAGTATGTAATTTAATAATATTCCTTTTCCAAATTTCACTCACAAGATATTGGTCATCCCTAGTCTACAGTAGAAGACACCTGAACGAATCTAAAGCCACATGGTATCTCTGTCTCCCTTTTAACCACACAACAATGGCCATACTGTATTAAACGATAAATATAGGTATTTCTGTTATTTATTTCATTCAGGTATAGAAATAGTAACCACCAAAACATGTACAGCATAGGTTAGTGTATAAATTAGAAGAAGGGTTTCAGGGTTTCAGGAAGTTCAAACAAGACAGAAATGAAAAAAATATTCTATCTAAACTCACTTATATATACATCTTCCTACCGTGGTTTCATATGGGGTAGAATTCTTATTGGTACCACCAATAATTGAAGAATTCACCATACTCTTCAATAAAACGGAAAACTGTGATGATGATGATGATGATACTTAAAAATCTCAATGAGAGGAATCTCTCAGCGAAGCACTGAAGAGTATGGCGATTTTTAAGTATGGGAGGCTAATTTACCTTTGATTAATATTCAACAACTTCTTAATTTGTTGAGTTTTTCCAGTCGGTCTTTGGCTGCTATTTCTAACGACTTTATAATCCTATCACATAGTCCTAATATGTTAGAAGATTTTTCATCATTTAATGCTACATGTTACGCATGTTTTTATGCCAGCATGTTACCTCGGCAAATGAAACAGTATGTATGATTTCTTGGTCAATTTCTCTTAGCTTTTCAAGAATTAAATTCCCCTGAAGTGTATGGCGAATTCTTCAATTATTTGTGGTTCCAATAAGAAATCTTCCCCATATGAAACCATGGTCTTAGTCTTAGTCTTAGTTCCTCCAGTCCCTTGTGGAACATTGCGCAATGAGCTTCCTCCACTTGATCCTGTCACTGGCGGCCCTTCTAGCACCTCTCCAGGTAATTCCAATCTTCCGCAGGTCCTCCCTGAATGTGCTCCGCCATGTTTTTCGTGGTCTTCCCCATTCTCTCCTACCACCTTCTGGTACCCAATCCATGGCAATATGAGCAGGTCCACTGGCAACGCCCTTAAATTCCGTGTTTACATGTCCATTGTAGTACCAACAGCGATATATGCCTGTGAGACATGGAAGAGTACGGAAAGTGTATGTAACAAGCTTGATGTATTCCACCGTCGTTGCATTCGGACCATATTTAAAATTTCATGGAGAGACCAAGTTAGCAACGAGGAAGTGATGAGGAGGTCAGGATTGGAGAGGTTAAGGGACATTGTCTGGAAAAGGAGACGGCGGTTCGTGGGCCACATCCCTCGTTTGCCGGCAGATCGACCTGCTCATATTGCCATGGATTGAAACCATGGTAGGGAGATCTATATATAGGCAAGTCTAGATAGAATATGTTTTTGTCTATCTTGTTTGTACTCCCATAAAGAGAGTTTTTTCTCACTTAATTTTAATATATAATATTGCTTCTCTGAGAGATTCCTCTCATTTAGATATTTAAATATTAGGGACTAATTAACCTTTAATCATTATTAAACTACACCTTAATGTGTCTACTTGGACCAGAGGGTCCTTTGGTTGCTACATGTAGCAACATTATAAGCCTGTCACATGGTCCTAATATGTTAGGAGATTTTTTATCATGTAACGCCATGTGTGTTTTTATTCCAGCATGCTACCTCAGCAAATGGAACAGTATGTATGGTTTCTTGGTTAAATTCTTTTAGCTTCTGAAGAATTAAATTCCCCTGAAGTGTATGGTGGATTCTCCAATTATTGGTGGTTCCAATAAGAATTCTTCCTCGTATGAAAAATTTAACAGCCCTCAGACATTAGTTGGTCTTAGCATAGTTGTTTTCTATCAGAATTATATACAATATCTACAACAACAATCTGAAGGTATGTTATTTTTTAAACAGGCAAAGCTAATTATACAGTATCAACAAAAAGCCCAGAAACCTCATTAGCCCCAACAATAGC
Source organism: Eledone cirrhosa (assembly GCA_964016885.1). Lineage (NCBI taxonomy): Eukaryota > Metazoa > Mollusca > Cephalopoda > Octopoda > Eledonidae > Eledone > Eledone cirrhosa. The sequence goes on along the minus strand of OZ024743.1, from coordinate 23,340,884 downwards.
ACCACCAACAACAATACTAGCAACTACAGCACCACCAACAACACCAACACCAAGAAAGACAGAGAAGATGGAAAAAGGAATGACAACAGAGACAGTGCCACCAACAACAAAACCAATGACAGGAATAACAACAAAAGAAACAGCCATGCCTGGATTGTCAACTTCATATATAAAGAGTATGTAATTTAATAATATTCCTTTTCCAAATTTCACTCACAAGATATTGGTCATCCCTAGTCTACAGTAGAAGACACCTGAACGAATCTAAAGCCACATGGTATCTCTGTCTCCCTTTTAACCACACAACAATGGCCATACCTGTATTAAACGATAAATATAGGTATTTCTGTTATTTATTTCATTCAGGTATAGAAGTAGTAACCACCAAAGCATGTACAGCATAGGGTTAGTGTATGAATTAGAAGAAGGGTTTCAGGGTTTCAGGAAGTTCAGACAAGACAGAAATGGAAAAAATGTTCTATCTAAACTCACTTATATATACATCTTCCTACCGTGGTTTCATATGGGGTAGAATTCTTATTGGTACCACCAATAATTGAAGAATTCACCATAATCTTCAATAAAACGGAAAAACTGTGATGATGATGATGATACTTAAAAATCTCAATGAGAGGAATCTCTCAGAGACGCACTGAAGAGTATGGTGATTTTTAAGTATGGGAGGCTAATTTACCTTTGATTAATATTCAACAACTTCTTAATTTGTTGAGTTTTTCCAGTCGGTCTTTGGCTGCTATTTCTAACGACTTTATAATCCTATCACATAGTCCTAATATGTTAGAAGATTTTTCATCATTTAATGCTACATGTTACGCATGTTTTTATGCCAGCATGTTACCTCGGCAAATGAAACAGTATGTATGATTTCTTGGTCAATTTCTCTTAGCTTTTCAAGAATTAAATTCCCCTGAAGTGTATGGCGAATTCTTCAATTATTTGTGGTTCCAATAAGAAATCTTCCCCATATGAAACCATGGTCTTAGTCTTAGTCTTAGTTCCTCCAGTCCCTTGTGGAACATTGCGCAATGAGCTTCCTCCACTTGATCCTGTCACTGGCGGCCCTTCTAGCACCTCTCCAGGTAATTCCCATCTCCCGCAGGTCCTCCCTGAATGTGCTCTGCCATGTTTTTCGTGGTCTTCCCCATTCTCTCCTACCACCTTCTGGTACCCAATCCATGGCAATATGAGCAGGTCCACTGGCAACGCCCTTAAATTCCGTGTTTACATGTCCATTGTAGTACCAACAGCGATATATGCCTGTGAGACATGGAAGAGTACGGAAAGTGTATGTAACAAGCTTGATGTATTCCACCGTCGTTGCATTCGGACTATATTTAAAATTTCATGGAGAGACCAAGTTAGCAACGAGGAAGTGATGAGGAGGTCAGGATTGGAGAGGTTAAGGGACATTGTCTGGAAAAGGAGACGGCGGTTCGTGGGCCACATCCCTCGTTTGCCGGCAGAGCGACCTGCTCATATTGCCGGCAGATCGACCTGCTCATATTGCCATGGATTGGGCTTTTTTGCCATGGATTGAAACCGTGGTAGGGAGATCTATATATATAGGCAAGTCTAGATAGAATATGTTTTTGTCTATCTTGTTTGTACTCCCATAAAGAGAGTTTTTTCTCACTTAATTTTAATATATAATATTGCTTCTCTGAGAGATTCCTCTCATTGAGATATTTAAATATTAGGGACTAATTAACCTTTAATCATTATTAAACTACACCTTAATGTGTCTACTTGGACCAGAGGGTCCTTTGGTTGCTACATGTAGCAACATTATAAGCCTGTCACATGGTCCTAATATGTTAGGAGATTTTTGATCATGTAACGCCATGTGTGTTTTTATTCCAGCATGCTGCCTCAGCAAATGGAACAGTATGTATGGTTTCTTGGTTAAATTCTTTTAGCTTCTGAAGAATTAAATTCCCCTGAAGTGTATGGTGGATTCTCCAATTATTGGTGGTTCCAATAAGAATTTTTCCTCGTATGAAAAATTTAACAGCCCTCAGACATTAGTTGGTCTTAGCATAGTTGTTTTCTATCAGAATTATATACAATATCTACAACAACAATCTGAAGGTATGTTATTTTTTAAACAGGCAAAGCTAATTATACAGTATCAACAAAAAGCCCAGAAACCTCATTAGCCGCAACAATAGCACCACCAACAACAATACTAGCAACTACAACACCACCAACAACAATATCAACACCACCAACAACACCAACACCAAGAAAGACAGAGAAGATGGAAAAAGGAATGGCAACAGAGACAGTGCCACCAACAACAAAACCAATGACAGGAATAACAACAAAAGAAACAGCCATGCCTGGATTGTCAACTTCACATATAAAGAGTATGTAATTTAATAATATTCCTTTTCCAAATTTCACTCACAAGATATTGGTCATCCCTAGTCTACAGTAGAAGACACCTGAACGAATCTAAAGCCACATGGTATCTCTGTCTCCCTTTTAACCACACAACAATGGCCATACCTGTATTAAACGATAAATATAGGTATTTCTGTTATTTATTTCATTCAGGTATAGAAGTAGTAACCACCAAAACATGTATAGCATAGGTTAGTGTATGAATTAGAAGAAGGGTTTCAGGGTTTCAGGAAGTTCAGACAAGACAGAAATGGAAAAAATGTTCTATCTAAACTCACTTATATATACATCTTCCTACCGTGGTTTCATATGGGGTAGAATTCTTATTGGTACCACCAATAATTGAAGAATTCACCATAATCTTCAATAAAACGGAAAAACTGTGATGATGATGATGATACTTAAAAATCTCAATGAGAGGAATCTCTCAGAGACGCACTGAAGAGTATGGTGATTTTTAAGTATGGGAGGCTAATTTACCTTTGATTAATATTCAACAACTTCTTAATTTGTTGAGTTTTTCCAGTCGGTCTTTGGCTGCTATTTCTAACGACTTTATAATCCTATCACATAGTCCTAATATGTTAGAAGATTTTTCATCATTTAATGCTACATATTACGCATGTTTTTATGCCAGCATGTTACCTCGGCAAATGAAACAGTATGTATGATTTCTTGGTCAATTTCTCTTAGCTTTTCAAGAATTAAATTCCCCTGAAGTGTATGGCGAATTCTTCAATTATTTGTGGTTCCAATAAGAAATCTTCCCCATATGAAACCATGGTCTTAGTCTTAGTCTTAGTTCCTCCAGTCCCTTGTGGAACATTGCGCAATGAGCTTCCTCCACCTGATCCTGTCACTGGCGGCCCTTCTAGCACCTCTCCAGGTAATTCCCATCTCCCGCAGGTCCTCCCTGAATGTGCTCTGCCATGTTTTTCGTGGTCTTCCCCATTCTCTCCTACCACCTTCTGGTACCCAATCCATGGCAATATGAGCAGGTCCACTGGCAACGCCCTTAAATTCCGTGTTTACATGTCCATTGTAGTACCAACAGCGATATATGCCTGTGAGACATGGAAGAGTACGGAAAGTGTATGTAACAAGCTTGATGTATTCCACCGTCGTTGCATTCGGACCATATTTAAAATTTCATGGAGAGACCAAGTTAGCAACGAGGAAGTGATGAGGAGGTCAGGATTGGAGAGGTTAAGGGACATTGTCTGGAAAAGGAGACGGCGGTTCGTGGGCCACATCCCTCGTTTGCCGGCAGATCGACCTGCTCATATTGCCATGGATTGAAACCATGGTAGGGAGATCTATATATAGGCAAGTCTAGATAGAATATGTTTTTGTCTATCTTGTTTGTACTCCCATAAAGAGAGTTTTTTCTCACTTAATTTTAATATAAAATATTGCTTCTCTGAGAGATTCCTCTCATTTAGATATTTAAATATTAGGGACTAATTAACCTTTAATCATTATTAAACTACACCTTAATGTGTCTACTTGGACCAGAGGGTCCTTTGGTTGCTACATGTAGCAACATTATAAGCCTGTCACATGGTCCTAATATGTTAGGAGATTTTTGATCATGTAACGCCATGTGTGTTTTTATTCCAGCATGCTGCCTCAGCAAATGGAACAGTATGTATGGTTTCTTGGTTAAATTCTTTTAGCTTCTGAAGAATTAAATTCCCCTGAAGTGTATGGTGGATTCTCCAATTATTGGTGGTTCCAATAAGAATTTTTCCTCGTATGAAAAATTTAACAGCCCTCAGACATTAGTTGGTCTTAGCATAGTTGTTTTCTATCAGAATTATATACAATATCTACAATAACAATCTGAAGGTATGTTATTTTTTAAACAGGCAAAGCTAATTATACAGTATCAACAAAAAGCCCAGAAACCTCATTAGCCGCAACAATAGCACCACCAACAACAATACTAGCAACTACAACACCACCAACAACAATATCAACACCACCAACAACACCAACACCAAGAAAGACAGAGAAGATGGAAAAAGGAATGGCAACAGAGACAGTGCCACCAACAACAAAACCAATGACAGGAATAACAACAAAAGAAACAGCCATGCCTGGATTGTCAACTTCACATATAAAGAGTATGTAATTTAATAATATTCCTTTTCCAAATTTCACTCACAAGATATTGGTCAGCCCTAGTCTACAGTAGAAGACACCTGAACGAATCTAAAGCCACATGGTATCTCTGTCTCCCTTTTAACCACACAACAATGGCCATACCTGTATTAAACGATAAATATAGGTATTTCTGTTATTTATTTCATTCAGGTATAGAAGTAGTAACCACCAAAACATGTATAGCATAGGTTAGTGTATGAATTAGAAGAAGGGTTTCAGGGTTTCAGGAAGTTCAGACAAGACAGAAATGGAAAAAATGTTCTATCTAAACTCACTTATATATACATCTTCCTACCGTGGTTTCATATGGGGTAGAATTCTTATTGGTACCACCAATAATTGAAGAATTCACCATAATCTTCAATAAAACGGAAAAACTGTGATGATGATGATGATACTTAAAAATCTCAATGAGAGGAATCTCTCAGAGACGCACTGAAGAGTATGGTGATTTTTAAGTATGGGAGGCTAATTTACCTTTGATTAATATTCAACAACTTCTTAATTTGTTGAGTTTTTCCAGTCGGTCTTTGGCTGCTATTTCTAACGACTTTATAATCCTATCACATAGTCCTAATATGTTAGAAGATTTTTCATCATTTAATGCTACATATTACGCATGTTTTTATGCCAGCATGTTACCTCGGCAAATGAAACAGTATGTATGATTTCTTGGTCAATTTCTCTTAGCTTTTCAAGAATTAAATTCCCCTGAAGTGTATGGCGAATTCTTCAATTATTTGTGGTTCCAATAAGAAATCTTCCCCATATGAAACCATGGTCTTAGTCTTAGTCTTAGTTCCTCCAGTCCCTTGTGGAACATTGCGCAATGAGCTTCCTCCACCTGATCCTGTCACTGGCGGCCCTTCTAGCACCTCTCCAGGTAATTCCCATCTCCCGCAGGTCCTCCCTGAATGTGCTCTGCCATGTTTTTCGTGGTCTTCCCCATTCTCTCCTACCACCTTCTGGTACCCAATCCATGGCAATATGAGCAGGTCCACTGGCAACGCCCTTAAATTCCGTGTTTACATGTCCATTGTAGTACCAACAGCGATATATGCCTGTGAGACATGGAAGAGTACGGAAAGTGTATGTAACAAGCTTGATGTATTCCACCGTCGTTGCATTCGGACCATATTTAAAATTTCATGGAGAGACCAAGTTAGCAACGAGGAAGTGATGAGGAGGTCAGGATTGGAGAGGTTAAGGGACATTGTCTGGAAAAGGAGACGGCGGTTCGTGGGCCACATCCCTCGTTTGCCGGCAGATCGACCTGCTCATATTGCCATGGATTGAAACCATGGTAGGGAGATCTATATATAGGCAAGTCTAGATAGAATATGTTTTTGTCTATCTTGTTTGTACTCCCATAAAGAGAGTTTTTTCTCACTTAATTTTAATATAAAATATTGCTTCTCTGAGAGATTCCTCTCATTTAGATATTTAAATATTAGGGACTAATTAACCTTTAATCATTATTAAACTACACCTTAATGTGTCTACTTGGACCAGAGGGTCCTTTGGTTGCTACATGTAGCAACATTATAAGCCTGTCACATGGTCCTAATATGTTAGGAGATTTTTGATCATGTAACGCCATGTGTGTTTTTATTCCAGCATGCTGCCTCAGCAAATGGAACAGTATGTATGGTTTCTTGGTTAAATTCTTTTAGCTTCTGAAGAATTAAATTCCCCTGAAGTGTATGGTGGATTCTCCAATTATTGGTGGTTCCAATAAGAATTTTTTCTCGTATGAAAAATTTAACAGCCCTCAGACATTAGTTGGTCTTAGCATAGTTGTTTTCTATCAGAATTATATACAATATCTACAACAACAATCTGAAGGTATGTTATTTTTTAAACAGGCAAAGCTAATTATACAGTATCAACAAAAAGCCCAGAAACCTCATTAGCCGCAACAATAGCACCACCAACAACAATACTAGCAACTACAACACCACCAACAACAATATCAACACCACCAACAACACCAACACCAAGAAAGACAGAGAAGATGGAAAAAGGAATGGCAACAGAGACAGTGCCACCAACAACAAAACCAATGACAGGAATAACAACAAAAGAAACAGCCATGCCTGGATTGTCAACTTCACATATAAAGAGTATGTAATTTAATAATATTCCTTTTCCAAATTTCACTCACAAGATATTGGTCATCCCTAGTCTACCGTAGAAGACACCTGAACGAATCTAAAGCCACATGGTATCTCTGCCTACCGTTTAACCACACAACAATGGCCATACCTGTATTAAACAATAAATATAGGTATTTCTGTTATTTATTTCATTCAGGTATAGAAGTAGTAACCACCAAAACATGTATAGCATAGGTTAGTGTATGAATTAGAAGAAGGGTTTCAGGGTTTCAGGAAGTTCAGACAAGACAGAAATGGAAAAAATGTTCTATCTAAACTCACTTATATATACATCTTCCTACCGTGGTTTCATATGGGGTAGAATTCTTATTGGTACCACCAATAATTGAAGAATTCACCATAATCTTCAATAAAACGGAAAAACTGTGATGATGATGATGATACTTAAAAATCTCAATGAGAGGAATCTCTCAGAGACGCACTGAAGAGTATGGTGATTTTTAAGTATGGGAGGCTAATTTACCTTTGATTAATATTCAACAACTTCTTAATTTGTTGAGTTTTTCCAGTCGGTCTTTGGCTGCTATTTCTAACGACTTTATAATCCTATCACATAGTCCTAATATGTTAGAAGATTTTTCATCATTTAATGCTACATATTACGCATGTTTTTATGCCAGCATGTTACCTCGGCAAATGAAACAGTATGTATGATTTCTTGGTCAATTTCTCTTAGCTTTTCAAGAATTAAATTCCCCTGAAGTGTATGGCGAATTCTTCAATTATTTGTGGTTCCAATAAGAAATCTTCCCCATATGAAACCATGGTCTTAGTCTTAGTCTTAGTTCCTCCAGTCCCTTGTGGAACATTGCGCAATGAGCTTCTTCCACTTGATCCTGTCACTGGCGGCCCTTCTAGCACCTCTCCAGGTAATTCCCATCTCCCGCAGGTCCTCCCTGAATGTGCTCCGCCATGTTTTTCGTGGTCTTCCCCATTCTCCCCTACCACCTTCTGGTACCCAATCCATGGCAATATGAGCAGGTCCACTGGCAACGCCCTTAAATTCCGTGTTTACATGTCCATTGTAGTACCAACAGCGATATATGCCTGTGAGACATGGAAGAGTACGGAAAGTGTATGTAACAAGCTTGATGTATTCCACCGTCGTTGCATTCGGACCATATTTAAAATTTCATGGAGAGACCAAGTTAGCAACGAGGAAGTGATGAGGAGGTCAGGATTGGAGAGGTTAAGGGACATTGTCTGGAAAAGGAGACGGCGGTTCGTGGGCCACATCCCTCGTTTGCCGGCAGATCGACCTGCTCATATTGCCATGGATTGAAACCATGGTAGGGAGATCTATATATAGGCAAGTCTAGATAGAATATGTTTTTGTCTATCTTGTTTGTACTCCCATAAAGAGAGTTTTTTCTCACTTAATTTTAATATATAATATTGCTTCTCTGAGAGATTCCTCTCATTTAGATATTTAAATATTAGGGACTAATTAACCTTTAATCATTATTAAACTACACCTTAATGTGTCTACTTGGACCAGAGGGTCCTTTGGTTGCTACATGTAGCAACATTATAAGCCTGTCACATGGTCCTAATATGTTAGGAGATTTTTTATCATGTAACGCCATGTGTGTTTTTATTCCAGCATGCTGCCTCAGCAAATGGAACAGTATGTATGGTTTCTTGGTTAAATTCTTTTAGCTTCTGAAGAATTAAATTCCCCTGAAGTGTATGGTGGATTCTCCAATTATTGGTGGTTCCAATAAGAATTCTTCCTCGTATGAAAAATTTAACAGCCCTCAGACATTAGTTGGTCTTAGCATAGTTGTTTTCTATCAGAATTATATACAATATCTACAACAACAATCTGAAGGTATGTTATTTTTTTAAACAGGCAAAGCTAATTATACAGTATCAACAAAAAGCCCAGAAACCTCATTAGCCCCAACAATAGCACCACCAACAACAATACTAGCAACTACAGCACCACCAACAACACCAACACCAAGAAAGACAGAGAAGATGGAAAAAGGAATGACAACAGAGACAGTGCCACCAACAACAAAACCAATGACAGGAATAACAACAAAAGAAACAGCCATGCCTGGATTGTCAACTTCATATATAAAGAGTATGTAATTTAATAATATTCCTTTTCCAAATTTCACTCACAAGATATTGGTCATCCCTAGTCTACAGTAGAAGACACCTGAACGAATCTAAAGCCACATGGTATCTCTGCCTCCCTTTTAACCACACAACAATGGCCATACCTGTATTAAACGATAAATATAGGTATTTCTGTTATTTATTTCATTCAGGTATAGAAGTAGTAACCACCAAAACATGTATAGCATAGGTTAGTGTATGAATTAGAAGAAGGGTTTCAGGGTTTCAGGAAGTTCAGACAAGACAGAAATGGAAAAAATGTTCTATCTAAACTCACTTATATATACATCTTCCTACCGTGGTTTCATATGGGGTAGAATTCTTATTGGTACCACCAATAATTGAAGAATTCACCATAATCTTCAATAAAACGGAAAAACTGTGATGATGATGATGATACTTAAAAATCTCAATGAGAGGAATCTCTCAGAGACGCACTGAAGAGTATGGTGATTTTTAAGTATGGGAGGCTAATTTACCTTTGATTAATATTCAACAACTTCTTAATTTGTTGAGTTTTTCCAGTCGGTCTTTGGCTGCTATTTCTAACGACTTTATAATCCTATCACATAGTCCTAATATGTTAGAAGATTTTTCATCATTTAATGCTACATATTACGCATGTTTTTATGCCAGCATGTTACCTCGGCAAATGAAACAGTATGTATGATTTCTTGGTCAATTTCTCTTAGCTTTTCAAGAATTAAATTCCCCTGAAGTGTATGGCGAATTCTTCAATTATTTGTGGTTCCAATAAGAAATCTTCCCCATATGAAACCATGGTCTTAGTCTTAGTCTTAGTTCCTCCAGTCCCTTGTGGAACATTGCGCAATGAGCTTCCTCCACCTGATCCTGTCACTGGCGGCCCTTCTAGCACCTCTCCAGGTAATTCCCATCTCCCGCAGGTCCTCCCTGAATGTGCTCTGCCATGTTTTTCGTGGTCTTCCCCATTCTCTCCTACCACCTTCTGGTACCCAATCCATGGCAATATGAGCAGGTCCACTGGCAACGCCCTTAAATTCCGTGTTTACATGTCCATTGTAGTACCAACAGCGATATATGCCTGTGAGACATGGAAGAGTACGGAAAGTGTATGTAACAAGCTTGATGTATTCCACCGTCGTTGCATTCGGACTATATTTAAAATTTCATGGAGAGACCAAGTTAGCAACGAGGAAGTGATGAGGAGGTCAGGATTGGAGAGGTTTAGGGACATTGTCTGGAAAAGGAGACGGCGGTTCGTGGGCCACATCCCTCGTTTGCCGGCAGAGCGACCTGCTCATATTGCCGGCAGATCGACCTGCTCATATTGCCATGGATTGGGCTTTTTTGCCATGGATTGAAACCATCGTAGGGAGATCTATATATATAGGCAAGTCTAGATAGAATATGTTTTTGTCTATCTTGTTTGTACTCCCATAAAGAGAGTTTTTTCTCACTTAATTTTAATATATAATACTGCTTCTCTGAGAGATTCCTCTCATTGAGATATTTAAATATTAGGGACTAATTAACCTTTAATCATTATTAAACTACACCTTAATGTGTCTACTTGGACCAGAGGGTCCTTTGGTTGCTACATGTAGCAACATTATAAGCCTCTCACATGGTCCTAATATGTTAGGAGATTTTTGATCATGTAACGCCATGTGTGTTTTTATTCCAGCATGCTGCCTCAGCAAATGGAACAGTATGTATGGTTTCTTGGTTAAATTCTTTTAGCTTCTGAAGAATTAAATTCCCCTGAAGTGTATGGTGGATTCTCCAATTATTGGTGGTACCAATAAGAATTTTTCCTCGTATGAAAAATTTAACAGCCCTCAGACATTAGTTGGTCTTAGCATAGTTGTTTTCTATCAGAATTATATACAATATCTACAACAACAATCTGAAGGTATGTTATTTTTTAAACAGGCAAAGCTAATTATACAGTATCAACAAAAAGCCCAGAAACCTCATTAGCCGCAACAATAGCACCACCAACAACAATACTAGCAACTACAGCACCACCAACAACAATATCAACACCAACAACAACACCAACATCAAGAAAGACAGAGAAGATGGAAAAAGGAATGGCAACAGAGACAGTGCCACCAACAACAAAACCAATGACAGGAATAACAACAAAAGAAACAGCCATGCCTGGATTGTCAACTTCACATATAAAGAGTATGTAATTTAATAATATTCCTTTTCCAAATTTCACTCACAAGATATTGGTCATCCCTAGTCTACAGTAGAAGACACCTGAACGAATCTAAAACCACATGGTATCTCTGCCTCCCTTTTAACCACACAACAATGGCCATACCTGTATTAAACAATAAATATAGGTATTTCTGTTATTTATTTCATTCAGGTATAGAAGTAGTAACCACCAAAACTTGTACAGTTCAGTAAAACGGAAAAAACGATGATGATGATGATGATGATACTTAAAAATCTCAATGAGAGGAATCTCTCAGAGACGCACTGAAGAGTATGGCGATTTTTAAGTATGGGAGACTAATTTACCTTTGATTAATATTCAACAACTTCTTAATTTGTTGAGTTTTTCCAGTCGGTCTTTGGCTGCTATTTCTAACGACTTTATAATCCTGTCACATAGTCCTAATATGTTAGAAGATTTTTCATCATTTAATGCTACATGTTACGCATGTTTTTATGCCAGCATGTTACCTCGGCAACTGAAACAGTATGTATGATTTCTTGGTCAATTTCTCTTAGCTTTTCAAGAATTAAATTCCTCTGAAGTGTATGGCGAATTCTTCAATTATTTGTGGTTCCAATAAGAAATCTTCACCATCTAATTATACAGTATCAACAAAAAGCCCAGAAACCTCATTAGCACCACCAACAACAATATCAACACCAACAACAACACCAACACCAAGAAAGACAGAGAAGATGGAAAAAGGAATGGCAACAAAGACAGTGCCACCAACAACAAAACCAATGACAGGAATAACAACAAAAGAAACAGCCATGCCTGGATTGTCAACTTCACATATAAAGAGTATGTAATTGAATAATATTCCTTTTCCAAATTTCACTCACAAGATATTGGTCAGCCCTAGTCTACAGTAGAAGACACCTGAACGAATCTAAAGCCACATGGTATCTCTGCCTCCCTTTTAACCACACAACCATGGCCATACCTGTATTAAACGATAAATATAGGTATTTCTGTTATTTATTTCATTCAGGTATAGAAGTAGTAACCACCAAAGCATGCACGGCATAGGGTTAGTGTATAAATTAGAAGTGTGTAATGGCTACGATTCAAAGCTTATAGTCTAGAATCAACTTTTCGGCTTATGGTTAAAATTTAATAGAAATGGGAAAAAAACTAAATTTGTGGAAATTTCCTTTATTTTCATGGGTAGCCATCTAGTGTATATATATATATTTATGTATATATATATATATATATATAAATATATTTATATATATATACACACACTAGATGGCTATATTTATATATATATGATATATATATATACTATATATATATATAGTAATAATAATATATGTGAAGACTATAATCCAAAAAGGGCTCGATAAGGATAAATATATATGAAATATATAAGAACCCTAGAGCAAATATTATTACTTTTATGATTTTAATAACCTCTGTCATTTTCGTTCATCTAATTTATTTACATTATCCTTAACTCTGAAGCCGAGAATCATTCGGTTTCCTAAATAGAATATTAGTCTAATGACTCCATTTATACCATAAACGTGGTTTTGTCTTTGCGTGTAATTGTTCTCATCGTTCCACATAATGACGTATTATCTTTTTAGTTTCAGAAGATCCCGTTAAGGGTGAAAGCAGCGATTCTTTGCTTAAACTTTAATCTGTTATTTTATATATTTATATATAATACACACGCACACAGTAGATAGCTATATATATATATCTATATATATATATATATATATATATATATATATATATATATATATATCATCATCATCGTCATCCTCGTTTAACGTCCACTTTCCAGGCTAGCATGGGTTAGACGGGAGTTGTCCCACTTGAGGCAAGGTTGGTCGGGTCGCCGTGTCTATCTGGCAGGTTTTCTACGGCTGGATGCCCTTCCTAATACCAACCTCATTTACAGTGTGGAACTGGGAACTTTTTACCGTGTTACCTACACGGCCACATTACAGCGTGGACTGTGTGTTTTTTTCTCGTGACACCTACACGATCTCCATTTATCTCATTTATTTGGACTGGATGTTGTGGTACCAACTTTATAGAGAGGGGGTGGTGTTGGTGGGAGTGGGAGGATAGGGTAGGAGTAGTGGATTGGGGTGTACATTTGGTTAAGAGGTGCCTACATAGGCAAGGTGGGTCTTCTGTATTACTGCGTAGCGCCAAAGATCTCGGTCCAGTGATATTGTCTTAGAGAGGTGCAAGTGTGGACGGTCGGAAGTTATCAGATCGTCCCTGGTTTTTCTGGGTCTACCTACTCCGTAACTACCATCAATTTTGATCACCCTGCACTTTTTTATACAACTGTCGTCTCTCATGCGCATCACGTGGCCATACCAACGTAGTCTTCTCTCGAGTAAACAGCATCTGATCCCTCTTATTCCTAATTTCTCACTTAGTTCATTTATGCTTTGCCGTTCACGTATATTACTATTACACATCCAACGGAGCATGCATGCTTCGTTCCTTTCCAGTCTACGCAGGTCCTCTGCACGCAATGCCCATGTATCACTGCCATGTAGCATTGCTGTTCGTATACAAGCATCATACAATCTGCCTTTCATTTTTAGAGAGAAACCTTTTGTGGCCAACAGCGGTATAAGCTCTCTGAACTTTTTCCATCTCGTTCTAACTCTGGCTACTGTACTTTCAGAACACCCTCCACCACTGCTGATTTCGTCACCCAGGTAACGGAAAGTGTCTACTATTTCTATAGAACCATCTGGGCAATAGAAGGGGCTAGTATCCTGAGGACACTTGCTACCTATTGCACCTGAGCATCGGCCACATATAAAGTCTACGTTCTTAGATAGTTTACCTGTGATCCCACTACATCTTTTATGTACCCATACTTTGCATTTGGGACATAAAATGGAATTTCTGACTACTCCTTTCCTACACACTGAGCATGGCCATTTCCCTGAGAGTACCTGCGCCTTATTTTCCTTTCTACAAACTAGGACTTTAGTCTTTGACAAGTTAACTTTAAGGCCTTTTGATTCTAGGCCATGCTTCCATGTTTGGAATTTCTTTTCTAGTTCAGCCATTGATTCAGCTATGAGCGTTAGATCATCTGCGTATAGGAGTTCCCATGAGAAGCCAGTCTTGAACTCCTCTGTTATAGCCTGAAGGGCAATAATAAATAGGAGGGCGCTAAGGACAGAGCCTTGGTGAACACCAACTTTTACACTAAATTCTTCACAATATTCATTGCTAACTCTAACCTTACTATCTATATATATACATGATATCATCATCATCATCATCATCATCATCATCATCATTTTACGTCCGCTTTTCCCTGCTTGCAAGGGTGGGACGGGTCTTATTCAGCACAGCATCTCTCCACTCGTCACGGTCCCTCGTCATCTCCACCGTGATTTTCAATGATCTGAGGTCTGTTCTCACCACCTCCGCCCATGTTTTTCGTGGTCTACCTCTACCACGTCTTCCTTCAACTGGCAATTCCTGGCACTTCTTCACCCATCGGTCATCCTCCATGCGCATCACATGTCCATACCACCTCAGTCTCCTCTCCCGTACACTACATTCTATCCCTCTCAGACACAGTTTCTCTCTCAACACATTTATGTTGGGTCGTTCACGCACATTTACACTGAACATCCAACGGAGCATGCTTGCTTCATTTCTATTCAGCCGTCGCATATCCTCTGCAGTTGCTGCCCATGTCTCACTACCATGCAGCATCGCGCTCCTCACACAGGCATCATACAACCGGCCTTTCGTACGCAGGGAGAAACCCTTCTTCGTTAACAGAGGAAGCAGCTCCCTAAACTTCTTCCAACCCGTCCTTATTCTAGATACTATGGCCTCGGAACACCCTCCTCCCATGCTAATCTGATCTCCTAGGTACCGGAAGCTATCCACCACTTCTATAGCGCCCTCTAGCATTTGTAAAATGTGTTTATCAGTGTGACTTCTACTGTCTAATTTCCCTGTACATCTACTGCATACATATTTCTCTCTACCTGTTAGTTTGCCTGCTATCCCGCTACATCTCTTGTGTACCCAGGATCTGCATTGTGTGCATTTTATAGAATTTATGCCAGTTCCTTTTCTGCATATCGAACATGGCCATTTCCCTGACGGAATCAGGGTTTTGTCCACTTTTCTACTCATCAACACTTTTGTCTTAGCTAGATTCACTCTCAGTCCTCTTGCTTCCAACTGCTGTTTCCATAGCCAGAATTTATTCTCTAGCTCCTCTACTGATTCTGCTATAAGAACCAGATCGTCAGCGTAGAGAAGTTACCATGGACAGCCAGTCTTAAACTCCTCTGTTATGGCTTGGAGGACTATAATGAACAAGAGCGGGCTGAGGACCGAACCCTGATGTACTCCTACTTGTATCTGGAATTCCTCACTAAACTCCATTCCTACCCTGACTTTACTGAGAGTACCTCTGTACAAAGTTTGCACTGTCCTCACAAGCCATTCCTCAACACCTAGCTTCCTTAGGGACCACCAGATGACAGATCGGGGTACCCTATCAAAGGCCTTCTCTAGGTCAACAAAGGCTAAGTATAGTGGCTTATTCTTCTCTAAGAACCTCTCTTGCAATTGTCTCACCAAGAAGAGGGCATCTGTTGTACTCTTCCCAGGCACAAAACCAAACTGCATCTCATCTAGTTTGACCCTTTCTCTAATTAGTTGCGCTAAAATCCTTTCTGCCACTTTCATAACCTGATCTATCAGTTTTATACCCCTATAATTGCTCCTCTCCAAAGCATCCCCTTTACCTTTGTAGCAATTTATGAGAATACTGCTGCACCAGTCTTTGGGTATGACACCACCATATATAGCCTGATTGATGATGCGTGCAACCAGTTTAGTGCCTACGTCCCATGATGCCTTCAGCATCTCAGCAACTATTCACGATGGTCCGGCAGCCTTACCATTTTTCATTTCCCTAATCGCCTCTTGGACCCTATATTCGTCAATCTCAATAGCTGGTCCCTCTGTCGGATCCACCAAGGGTAATTTCTCTCTCTCCCATTCGTTCTCCACATTCATCAGTCTCTAATAATGACATTTCCAGGCCTCCTTTTTCTGATCATTCGTGACACTAAGTACACCGGCATCATCCCGGACACATTTATCTCCAACAACATCCTGATTTGCATTGACACACTGCCTTGCAATGTGGAACACCGCACGCCTCTGATCTTCCCGTCGCAGAACATTGGCAAACCTCCTACTCTCTGCCTCCCTGCGTGCTAAGTACACCTGACGTCTAGCTTCTCTCTTAGTGGCTGTATATTCTTCCCTACTCCCACCCCTTTTCCAAGCCTTCCATGCTAGTCTTTTGTCTCTAATAGCCTTATCTACTGTGCTGTTCCAATATATACACTAGATACATACACTAGATAGCTATATATATATATATGTACATACACACACACTTGATAGCTATATATCAAGGGTGAAGGGTCCGTGCATGCAACGCATGCAGTGCATGCGTTATAGAATCTTGAGTTGATCAATTGCGTCGGTTGAAGCAAGCAGAATTTTGGCTGCTTACTAAAACGTATAGATACAAAAAAAGATAACACATACACATACACACAAACACATACACACAAACACATACACACAAACACACGACAGCTTCGGAGAAAGTAGAATTTTGACTGCTTACTAATTCGTAGACTCATAAAAAGATAACACACACAAACACACTAGATAACACTACATGCGGCTTTGACCGGGAGGGTCATTTAGAGGGAATTTTTTGGGGGGTGGTAAGGCTGCACAGCCCACTTTCCGCCATGGCGATTGAACTGCATGCTTTGCTTTCCAGGTTACCCTTCCCCACTGCTATATATATATATATATATATATATATATACATACACTAGATAGCTATATATATATATTAGAAAGTGAGGTTTTTTATACAAAATGAAAAATAACCGAGGTGTCCTACATGAGTGAAAGTATAAAGAAAAAAAGATGAAATCGAAAATGCAACTGGAGTCTTATTTTAAAAAAATATATATATATTTATTTGGTTCCTTTACCAGTTTCGCAGTTCTTCTGCTTTTCAAAAGTAGAGTTGAGATGGAGGGTCTGTGGTTTTTCTCACATCTGTGGTTTTTCTCACATCTGTGGTTTTTCTCACATATATATTCATACACTGACTGAATTTAGCGAGTGAAAACAAAAACTCCAATCAACTGAGACAATCCTCGCTACTTCAAGCCCAAAGCTCCCTATAGATGTTTTTATGTGATGGAAAGCTAGCAGGAGAGAAACCTCTCTCTCATAGTACTGGCTGTTCTTGATCTTTTGGAACAATTTAAGCCAATGCCATCAGAGTGAACCTCGATATTAAGCCAACTTGTTTCAACTTTATTAAATCTCCCCAATGAAGCATAGCATGGTGGCTAGACAAAGAATACTCAGATAGATATTAGAAAGGGGAAAGAAATAATGCACTGATTATGTGCATTAATAATGGGTATGAACACATTAGAGTGCTGTGCATAATGTGGATTCATTATGAGTTTTAGGTACCTATACTGTTGTGAGCAGACACAGTCACCCTCTCAACTGTCCCCAACCTATCCCCACCATCACAAACTTCTATTTCTTCTTCTTCTTCTTGATTATATATATTTCTCTTTCTCTCTTTATATATATATATATATAGTAGAGGCACGTGGCCTAGTGGTGAGGGTGTCGGACTTAAGATCATAATGTCGTGGATTTGATTCCTAAATGTTGCTCCAGTATACTCAGCTGAAAATGAGTACCAGCTATAGCTAGGGGTTTAACCCAGTGATGGACTGGCATCCTGTCCAGGAGGGAGTTTTGTACTCTCAGTCGCTTCACGCCATGAAACCGGGATAAGCACCATCCAAATGAGCCGTCTGGCTTAAGACAGACTTTAGACTTATATATATATATATATATATATATATATATATATATATATATATATATATATATATATATATAAGAATAACATTAAGAAAGATGAAGTGTTTATTCATTATAATTATTTATATGGCGACCCTTATGCAATCCAGGATGCAGTATTTACATTTGTTGCTGGTATGAAAGCAATTTCCTCAGATGAATTTGCGTTTATGTGATAAGCTGCAGGCAAAAACATGTTCTTTTTCTTGTGTGTCTGGCAATATAGTAATAATAAATATGAAGACTAAAATCCAAAGAGGGCTCGATAAGGATAGATCCAGTTAAGGGTGAAAGCACCGATTCTTTGCTTAAACTTTATTCTGTTATTTTAATATATATATATATATATATAATTGAATTTCCCTTCTGCCGTAAATTGCTGGTCTTATGCCAGAATTAGAAACCATTATCAGATGTGACTGTGTGTGTCAGGTGATTATGAACACACTAACCACTAAGACCACTAAGACACATTCCTTCATATGCACACACTTGTATGATGGGACTCCACACCAGTCAACATGAAATTATACAAGATAACTTTTACTTGCTGAAGCTGCCGCTCTCTAGAATTGAATGTGGAGCTATGTGGATGTACATCAAATGCCTTAACTACACAGTCATGTTTATGTCTAGGATGAGGGGTTTACACAGTCAGTAGAGCTATGAACAAAATGTTGCATGATATTTAGTGATCTTTTTACTCTTTGAGTTCAACTGTGGATGGAGTTGACTTTACCTTTCATCATTACAAGATTGTTAAATATTGTAGTAGTCAAGTACTGGGTTGATGTAATCAACTATATACTTCCTTCAAATTTTGTCACCTTGTCTCTATGTAGAAATTGATATTTTATGTAATCAACTATATTATCATCATCATCATCATTTTACGTCCATTTTTCCCTGCTTGTTACCTTGTCTCTATGTTAGAAATTTATATTTTATTCACAGATTCCTCTGAAAATGGAACTTTATGTCCATGTCCTTGTTTTGTGGAATCAACCCAAGATCTTGCAAAACGAATGGAAAAGACCCGAAAAGAACTAACTGTAAATTTAAATGAAACATCGAGGTATATTGCCATGAAAATAAGTGCCACAGATAACAGACCTTCATCACAAGCTATGGGTGCATTAGCTATCGCTTTCTTCACTATTTTAGCTGCCATAATTATAATTCCAGATACACTTTCATTGATTAGGTTTTCGTTTTACTAGTTTTTTGTTTTCAGTGATACATTTATTCTTATGCAGTGAAATATACGAAAAACAACAAGAATCATGAGAAGATAGAAAAAAACAGGAATAAAAGTGAAGAAATGGCAAATAATGCATTGAAATGCTTCTGCCTTGAAGGAATCATTAAAGAATGGTCTTGCTTCTTTGGTTTATTTTGCTTATCAAAACAGGCACCATGGTACAAAGTGAACTACAAACATACAATTAATTACAATTGATTGTTTTTCTTCTTTTAAAATTTGCTTATATACTAAGATAATTTCTGTTGTTTAAATTAAAGGTGTTTTTGTTGTTGAATTCAAACACCATCAATATGATAATGACATAAAAACTGAATAAAAGGAAGTCCCAGATAGATTTTTACATTGCTTTTAACTATCGAAATGCTTTAAAGATATTCAGACAATTTCATATAAAATTTGAAAACAATCTGAAATGAATGACATTAGTTATTGTAGATAACAAATTATGTCAAATGGTTAGAATCAAGAAATCTAAATGTCAAAATCTTATATATAACTGTTTCTACTTTTGGCACAAGGCTAGCAATTATCTCAGTGCATTACTGGTGCTTTTATTTTATCGACCTCATAAGTATGAAAGGCAATGTAACGATTAGAGAACTGCGAGACTGTGTCGAGTTTATTATTTTGTGGATTGGCAGTATCAGTAGAGGGTCGGACGCCATGCATTCCAGCATAGTTACGTCCCTTTACGATCTGAGTTCAAATCCCGCCGAGGTTGACTTTGCCTTTCATCGATAAAATAAAGTACCAGTAATGCACTGGGTAATTGCTGGCCTTGTGCCTAAAGTAGAGACAATTATTTTACATCACTTATTAAAATAAGTTGGATTACTTTGAATATATCATGAATGAATATCATCTAATTCATCTACTAAATTTCTTAGCTCTTGATTAAACATAAATAATCTTATATATAATGTATTGCTTATTTCAAGATTCACTTCTGTTAAAAATTTCAAATGTCAACACCGGTTAGCGTTCGTTATATCATAACGTTTATATTTCTGTCGCTAATCTCATTTTGTCCTTTTTCGTTTTCATGACATTTCACCGTAATACTATTGATATATAATATCGTTATTTTTAAATGTATCATAGATTATTTTATTGATTACATAAGAAAATGTAACACAGTCTTTGTTCAATATCTGTGCATATCATATCTATTATATGCATATATTTACGTATAATATCAATATGCACACTACATATGATAGCAGATTTTAATATGCTAGCGGTTTTTCTGCTAGTTCAACTATAAACAAAAAATGAAGTGTCAGAATTGACTGCGTTTTTATAACACTAGAATTTTTGTCATCACACTGATGTGTATGTGCATATTTATGAGTCTATAAATATAAACGCGTGAACACAGACACACTTACAAAAATACACACTCACAGATATACATTCACACAAATACACATACATTTACACAAACACACATACACATACACTCACATAGAGCGTAGCAAATGAAACGTCAGACGCTGTTTTGCTATTGTTTTTTCACCATCGCCTTTCTTCCTTTTACTTTTACATTCACATAAACACACACACACATTGTGTGATGAACGGAAGTCGCTCAAATTTATATATAGATATTCATGTAGCTTTGGTTAAAATAAAATATTGCTTCTATTAAAAAAACAATTTTATTTTGATTTTCTTTCCTTTGTAACTGAGGTTATATGTAAAACATTTATTGGTAGAATAAGACACTAGTTAACAAGATCAAATTATTTTGGCGTTAATCTATTTACTATTAACATCAAAAGCCAACAAAAGAGCCTTTGCTTGGTTGCTTGACCTGCAAGAATTAGTATCTAAATCTCTTTCAAATTATTGCCTACCACCTTTAAAAGGGTGGACATGCTGGTTTATAGATTCCTAGATAACACTGTCTGATTAAAACATGGAATGATTATATCTACAATGTTTTTGAATTTGTTAGTTTTAGAAAGAAATAAGCAGTGAATATTTTCACAGTATTCTTTTTATTGACCAACACCCTTCTTTATAATGAGTGCATATACAGCAAAGTTACACCGTTTCCACATGCGTGAAATCTCGGTTTCTTCGTCAGTGAGCCACATAAATACCACCATGGAACGCATTTTCATTTCAATTGCGTACAAAAGGAATATTATTTTCATCAGTTAAACCATAATCTACTTTTCTGAAAATGTATCTCGGTAAACTATATATAATTAAAAACAATTGAGAAGAAACCAGATCGAATGAAGGACACTAAACTGAAGTTATGTCACCTACAGCTTATTTAAGTTTAACAAGCAAAAATACGATTAGCTAAATCCATATTTCGTTAAATGTGCTGAAAACTAATAAAAGAAAAGACGCAAGCTGTCTTTCCCTCTTAATTTTAAATACATTTCTATAGTAAAATCATGCCAAATTCCTAATTTCGTTCTGTAAAAAAGTGAAAGTAAAACATCGATGGATATGAAATACGATATTGGTAAAGAAGGGAAATTATGAGCATCATACATATAACTGATGTGAAATATATAGAAATAACTGTGCATTTAGTTAACTACAATATATACGTTATTCATGCATGAAATAAGATTCATGAATGCCAAAGTTCAAGTATCTCAGGGTCATGTTCACGAGTGATGGAAGGCAGGAGGCTGAATTAAGTGCAAGAATTGCAGGAGCTGGTGCAGTAATGCGCCAGCTTCAGCATTCGGTAATTAGAAAAAGAGAGGTAGGTGTAAAAGCCAAACTTGCTATCTTCAATTTGGTATTCCCGCCAACCCATACCTATGGTCATGAATCTTGGGTAATGACCGAAAGTATACGATCGTGAATACACGCGGCTGAAATGGGATTCCTACAAAGGGTCTTTGGAGTAACGTTACTCGATAAATTGCGTAACTCGGAGATTAGAGAATCATTTAAGATAGAGCCATTACTTCTCTGAATTGAGAGATCACAGCTCTGTTACTATGAGCATGTGGTTAGAATATCTCAAGAAAGAATCGCTTGGCTGGTCTCGCTTGGCTGGTCTCGCTTGGGAATCCGGCTAGATCAGTTGGAGACGGTTGCTTCTGATAGGACCCCCCTGAAAGAAGGTAGTTATTTGATGTGTAACTATTTTCATTAGCGAATACATTCATTCTTTCAATATTAACACATATAAATGCGTCGGATACAATGCCATTCCTCTATTAGTTCTGTCTCTTTACATTCCGCTGGAGTCAAGTTTGCCTTTCATCCTTCTAGATCGATACAATAAAGTACCAGTCAAATACTTCAGTTGATTTATTAAACTTTGCCCTTCCATCAAATGTTTTAGCCTTGTGTCTAAATCAGAAATCAATATTAACATATACAGCTAAAATTCCGTTATAACGCATACCATTATAACACATTTTTCAGTATAACGAAATTTTTTTCAATCCCCGAGGTAATAAGAAACAAACGCTCGATTTGTTTCGGTCGATCTCGTTATAAAGAATTTTTTGTTACAACGAATTTTCTTTATACCCCGTGAATTTCGTTATAACGGAATTTCACTGTATACTGACGGTGACTCACCAACGCGGACGTTCTCTATGAAGTAGTTCATTTTTTTGTCGCAGCAGCTTGTGTCTACAAGAAATGGCAAGTAAAAGCAAGTGATGACATCAAATTTCTTATTGATGCTTTTTAAAATGTAATCCTGGCATTCGTTAGTGAAATCATATAAAGAACGCCAGTATTTCTTTTTTTTTTTTTTTGAAAAATAATCTTCATATTCTGATAGCAAATATATTAACATTCTATTACTATGTTTGATACCCGTCTATAATTGGAACTGCTGACATTAAATCGTTGATTCGTATTTGTCACTACTTAAACGAAGTGAAAATGTTTCATATGTAATTTGTACCTCGGTCTTGCTGACTATATATTTAATTTCTTTAGAACATAATAATAATTTATAATTTTGGCACAAGGCCAGCAATTTAGGTAAAGGTAAAGTCAATTATATTCACCCCATTTAACATTAGAGTAAAGCCATAAATACATAGGAAAAGAGATTAATTTATTCAATCGATCCTGGTATTTGACTGCGAAGGAATTTCGAATGAGGTACAAGTTAAATTGTAATAATAGAAAGAAAAAAGTTGTTTTTGATACAACAAAGGTACATAACTGCGTCATAAAATTTAAGTTATACAATAATTACTTCCCTTGGATTGCAGCTCTGAAAGTTCCAACTACTATCAGTTCACGATATATCTATCTTCCGTAGGTAATAAATTGTGCGCTAAGAAACATGTAAGTATCAGCAACCTATGCAATCGCTATCCCAATGATATGAACACGAACAGAATTGAAGAATATTCTCTGGCTTGTAGAACCCCATGGGACAGAATGGAGAAGACGTTATCTCGGAGGATAGCGAGGGTGACGCGTTGAAATAGTCATGCCAGCTCCTGGGGCTCGCTCATGCGGGTGGCCAACTCCAACCCGATAGCAGTTAGCAGTTAACAGTGATGTGCTACAGGGACCAAGAATGCGAAAAGTCTTCTGTGCTAAAGGTTTAACGACAACCTTATCGAAAAACGGCTGATATTTTAACATTGCAATCTTCAGCATGACCTAAAAGAAGGACGAAGTACACTAAGACTAACTGGTAGAGTAAGGAGTAAACTCGTCAGTGATGCATGTGATTTCCAAACCGTTGACTATGTAAATGCTAAGCCATGGGTGCTGTCTTAACCGGGGCGCGACGTTATAGCTATGTATCTATTTGCATTACGACATTATGAAAACATTGACTTCGCTATCTGTGTGTGTGTATATATGTATATATAGTGTATATATATATATATATAGTGTTAGTCGAACCAAAGAAGGCTCGATAAGGATAAATATATATCAAATATATGAAAACCCTAGAGCAAATATTGTTCTCATTGCTGACGTATTATCTTCGCCTTTTTCCGTTCATTGCCAGGGAACGTCTTCACGAACAAAAGTATATCTTCCTATTTTCCTTCGACATACAGACAGATATTATAAGGGCGCGACGTTATAGCTATGTATCTATCTAAAAATACAGACTAAGAACGAGAGAGAGAGAGAGAGAGAGAGAGAGAGAGAGAGAGAGAGAGAGAGAGAGATCACCAGCGCCTAATGCGATCCCTAGGGCATTGAAAATTTGAAATATATTTTGCTCAAAACACTCACACGACCATAAGTATGACATGCGTAAAGTTTGAGAAAAATCGGTTGGGTGGTTCTCTGGTTTTAAGGAGACAGACAGACAGACATTCTCTGTTTTAGATATATAGACTAGCAGAAAACCACCCACCGGGTGGTTTTCTGCTAGTATATATATATATTACACACACAGAAATGTATATATATTTCTGTGTGTATATATATATATATTACACACACAGAGATGTATATATATTTCTGTGTGTATATATATATATATTACACACACAGAAATGTATATATATTTCTGTGTATATATATATATTACACACACAGAAATGTATATATATTTCTGTGTGTATATATATATATATTTCTGTGTGTGTATATATATATATATTATACACACACAGAAATGTATATATGTTTCTGTAGCACTCCTCAATTCCCCCCTCTCTCCCTCCCGCTATCCCCCTCTTGTAGTCTGTCTCTTTCTTTCACTCTCACTCTCTATCTACGCGTGCGCAAAAAACATTCGCACGCGCGCACGTGTTTCCACTGTCGGACAGACAGACAGAGAAATTGCTGGTTATATATTATAAGGAGATTACATATACATATGTAACTATGTATATCATCATCATCATCCCCATTATATATATATATAATATGGGCCGAAGCCGAAAAAAATTTTGTTTGGCAGCTCTAATTGCGCCTTAATTTTATTCAAAAAATTGTATACTAACATATTCGAATACCAGGCACTATTGGAATCAACAATAGCAGCGTCCTGAGGGTCATTACAAAACACAAATTCGCGAGAATTAGTGTTTAAGGCTTGGAAGGTGGTAAAAAAATCCACAAAATCTTCCATTCTTTTAAAAAAAACATTTATTTTTAATAATATTTAAATAACTGGCGGTTAGAAAAAAATATTCCTATGAAATTTTAATCATACCATTAGGTGTGAATAAGGAAATATTTTTTTATTGTCAAAACAAATGTTCAAAAGTTAAACTTCAATTTTTTGAATTATTTCCAATTTTTTCATGAAATTGAACACTGGACATTGGCTGCTGGAAATGGAAATTAAATCGTATTTAATTGTATTTAAATTTCTAACCTTATTTTATTATTTATATTTTTTCAATAAGAAATAAAAAAAAAACAACAAAAAAAAATTGAAGAAAAAAATTGAACAAATCAAACGTAGGTTATGGAACTGCGCAATCTGATTAATAAATTACCTCATCAGCAGCAACCTTCTTCAAATGGTCCTTATTATCAGCAGCAACAACCACAAATTCAAATCAACCTTCTTTGCATGGTGTCAAGTCAGAACCACCTCGAACTGGTTACTTCTGGCTTGTGCAAGGTGTCTCTATAGCAACCAGCGATTCCCTCGGCCTCAGTGACCAAAGTCAGTGGAGAGGGGAAGGTAATGTTTCTGTAGCACGTGTTTTACGTCTATTCACTCTCTCTCTCTCTCTCTCTCTCTCTCTCTCTCTCCCTCCCGCTATCCCCCTCTCGTAGTCTGTCTCTTTCTTTCACTCTCACTCTCTCTCTACGCACGTGTTTCCACTGTCGGACAGACAGAGAAATTGCTGGTTATATATATAAGTAGATAAAAGCTTTCACCGTATTTTGACTAATGATGAGTCTTAACGTACATGAACGTAAACACTCATCATTTTCAATTCAGAGGGTTAAAAAGAAACCCACCATCAGGCTAATTTCTTTAGTTAAAATATGGCGAAAGACTATTTCTACTAAATTTGAAATATTGCTATGTTTTGAAAGTGTCATATCCCTCAGCATTAAACACACGCACTGATTCATATTTCTATATCCTTTCTTTATTTTCCGTTTAGTTACAACTCTTTATGTTCTTAGTTCAAATCTCGCCCTGGAATTGATAAGATAAAGAACCAGTCAAGTATATGTGGCAATTTAATCGACTTTCCCTTCTTCCAAATTTCTGATCTTGTGTCTAAATTAGAAATCATTCTTTCATTATTTAGTATTTAAGGCATGTGGATTGGCAGTATCGGTAGAGGGTCGGACGCTATGCTTTGACGCATAGAGTTACGGCCCTTGCCATTCTGAGTTCAAATCCCGCCGAGGTTAACTTTGCCTTTCATCCTTATGGAGTCGATAAAATAAAGTACCAGTAATACACTGGGTAATTGCTGGCCTTGTGCCAGAAGTAGAAACAATTATTTAGTATTTATAGGGCGGTGGATTGTCAGGATCATTAGAGCATTGACAAATGCTCAGTAGTGTTGGTTCTGGCTCTTTACATTCTCAGTTCAATTTGATCTATCTCTTTACATACTGAGTTCAAATTCCGTCGAGATAAACTTTGCCTTCCATCTTTCTGGGATCAATAAAATAAAGTACTAGCAAAGTAACGGGAGGATATAATCGACTTTCCCCTCCCCCTTAATTTATGATCTTGTGCCAAATTTTGAAATCATTATAAACCATCTATAAAAGTGGTAGATTGACAGATTCGTTAGAACATCAGGTAAAATGATTTGAAGTATTTGTTCTGCTCTTTACATTCTGAGATCAAATCCCGCCGAGGTCAACTTTGTTTTTCATGCTTCTGAGGTCGATAAAATAAAGTACTAGTCAAATACTTGAGTTGATATAATCGACTTTCTTCTCTCCACAATTGCTGGCCTTCTGTCTAGAGAAGAGCGCGGCGGATTGGCAGTATCAGTAGAGACTCAGACACTATGCTTTGCAGTATAGAGTTATAGCCCTTTATGTTCTGAGTTCAAATCCCGCCGAGGTTAGCTTTGCCTTTCATCCTTATGGGGTCGATAGAATAAAGCATCAGTAATGCACTGGGTTCGATTTAATTGACTTCCCCTCCCCTTCAAATTGCTGCCCTTGTGCCTAAAGTAGAAACAATTATTTATAGGGTGGTAGATTGGCAGAATTGTAAAAGTCTCGGACAAAACTCTCGGCGAAACGCCTTCTCTATTCTGCCCGCCGGGGCTGCGGGATGGCCAGAGCGTGGGCCCCCATTTGCTCATAATAGTGAGAGATGGGGAGAGCGTAAGAGACGGAGGTAGTGACAGCGGCAGTTTTTTCCATTGTGTTCGAACCTGGTATATATGTATAAATTGATTTACCACATCCCATTAACTGTATATTAGATAGGTATATAAATATTCTACTCCACTCCCCATAGTTCTCCCTTTATACACATACATTTGCAATGGTATCTTCTCAGCTTTTTACGTTTTGAGTTCAAATTCTGCGAGCTTAGCTTTATCTTCAGCCTTCTTCGGTTGATAAATTAGGATAGAATTGATCCACTAACACTTCTACTAAATAAATATCTGGCCTTGCTCTTATGTCAGAAGCATTTGTTAGTAATCAAAGTATTTTTGTCCCATTCCATGACCTGTTAACAAAAATCTGTCACGGGATAGTTTCATTTATCTATTCATTTGTGAATTAATTTTCTATTTTTATTGTGCTTATCTTCATGGTGACGCCAGTTGTCTGACATTAACCTGTTGATACCACTCCACCTGAAATCGCCCATGTTCTTATGATGAAATGTATGTATGCGTTGGCAGAATTGTGAAGGTCCCAGACAAAACGCAGTATCTTTGCGGTATCTTCTCGGCCCTTTACGTTTTGAGTTCAAATTCTGCGAGCTTATCTTTGTCTTTCAGCCTTCCCGGGTCGATAAATTAGAGTAGAATTGATCCACTAATACTTCTACTAAATATTTCCTGATGGAGTTCTAGGGCCGTCCTGTTGAGAGAGAGAGAGTTTCTTTGAATTGAAAATACTGTATCAAAAGGGTTAATCATATTCAGTTGTTCTGTTGTGTGTATACGTGCTATAGGGAGATATCTACATAGTGACTCGACCTATTATAAATAGCAGCCAAATTCCTTCAAATCCCACTCCATCGATTAAAAATAAAGCTACAAAAATAAATAAATAAAATAAGGAAAAAAAAAACGTAAAACACATTAGATATATCAACCAATCTAGTCTTTGATATACAATCATAACTGAAGTGACATTGGGTGCAGTTTTGTTCAAACAGAATAAACCTGGGGTTAAATAACAACAGAGCTGCTGTAAGAAGGATGAACATCGATGCAAATCTCTAGTTTCCATGGACATGAAGCTCGGCATGGTCAACCAATGATATGATTGCTACCAGCTTCTGGCATAAGAGCAAGACCAGATATTTGTATTAGTGGATCAATTCTAACCCAATGCATCGATCTTGGAAGACGGCTGAAAGATAAAGCTAAGTTCGCAGAATTTGAACTCAATACGTAATGAGCTGAGAAAATACCATTGCAAAGTTATATGTATAAAGAGGGAGTGGAAAAGAATATATATATATGTATATATATATATATATATATATATATATATATATATATATATATATATATATCCAGGGAGTGTAACTTGGAGTTACTGTAGGTTCACCCGGGTGAGCACTCGATGTTTAGGTTCACTTCAGTGTCGAGGTGTAGAGCTAGACAGAGTGTATTATAGTGAAATATGATAACAAGGACGATTGGTTACTCCTTCATTACGTGTATTGGTTGGTGACGCGCGTTATCGATCTAGCCCGACTCTGTAATCCACGGCTCGTCAGACCCCTTGCAATGGTAATGGAAACATGTAAGGGGTCTGACGAGCCGCAGATTACAGAGTGAGGCTAGATCGATACAGATCAAACCTTGAGCTGATCAGTGGCGAAACACGCGTCACCAACCAATAAACGTAATGAAGGGGTAGCCAATCGTCCTTGTTTTATTTTACTATATATATATTTATAAATATATATATACCAGAAGAGAGTTAGTAATATAATTAACTTTCTCATCATTAGGTTAGTGTTTAGAACGTAACTTATTATTTTGAAGGCTGCATATTGGTTGATCGATGGATAGAATCAAAAACATGAATCTGTAACTAGACTACATGTTTCAGAGAGTAACTATCGATGTGCAGACCAAATGGCATATATGCAACTCCCTAACACCAGCTTCGAAAAAAGTGAATCTACTCTGCCGTATAACCGCATAACCACCATCGATAATCCTACTACTAATCGATAATTCTGCTCTCTGAAGCGATTGCAAAACAATGGTTACATTAATTGCTTCATCTTGTTTTTGTCTCATTCTTTGATTGTTTAACATTATATTATCAAACTCTGTGATTTTGAACAGTGCTGGATTTAGGACAAATGAAGCCCTGTGCTAGTTAAGTTATGAGGCCCCTTATTTGGGCCCTGAAGGAGGTAAAAAGATTTTCTTGACAGGAAGATGTCCCCCGGCCAACAGGACCCTGTGCTTAAGCACACCTAAGGATAGTGGTAAATCCGGCACTGATTTGGGGCAGGAAGATGCCCCATCCCGCCCCAGCCAACGGGACCCTGTGCTTAAGCACACCTAAGGACAATGGTAAATCCTGCAATGATTTTGAATACTCAACGACATGTACGAAGATATCATCTTCCCAGTAAACCAGATTTCATTTTGATTCGATGGGATATTCACGTCAGCATTACATGGAGTTCGAAAACGATTACAAATCCTTATCTGATTAGGTAGAATACTGACACGTATATATAAGATCCCGCTTAGGGTGAATGCTGTAATTTATTGCTTAAGATTTTAATCTGTACTAATAATAAATATTTGCTCTACGGGTTTATATATACTTATATGATATATATATATATATATATATATATATATATATATATATATATATAATTGGAATCTTTGAGTATATTCTACAGTGGGTATGGCGTATGTCTCTCATACATGACACCCTTAATTTAATTTTGTATATATATATATATATATACTAGACCTGAAAAATGCGCAAGCTCAAAAGAGCCACATAATGTTATAATAAACCTTCAAAAGTGTGGGACTAGAGTTGTTGGTCAAAAATATTGTAATCATTATCTATCGTACACTCTGTGACATCCTTTTATAAAAAAAAAGAGATGTTTAGTAATGATTAATACGAAATGCACTTAAACCGAATTCTATATTATAAATTCACTTAAATAATTATCGTGTCGTCTTGAGTTCGTTATGAGTCTCTTTTTTATAAAAGGATGTCACAGAATGTACGATAGATAATGATTACAATATTTTTGACCAACAACTCTAGTCCCACACTTTTGAAAGTTTATTATAACATTCTGTGGCTCTTTTGAGCTTGCGCATTTTTCAGGTCTAGTTTAATATTTTTTTAAGGCAACGCTTGTAATAACTCTAGTTAAACATTATATATATTAATAATAAATTATCGTTGTAATGTAATTAGATTATATAATTGTTATTTTATAAATGATCTTATAAATATTATTGTAAGATGTATTAAAATATTTTCAGACTTTTAATATAAACAACTACAAAAAATAATCAATATTAAATAAATATATTTTACAAAATAATTGTTATAGTTGAATTAATACAAATTAAATATTACATACAAATAGTCTAACATAATAATAAAAAAATAATCTAACATAATATAAAATAATCTAACATAAAACGAACAATAATATGGACAAATATTCAAGTAAATATGATACAACCAATATTATAAGCATGTTATAACGAACTGAAAAAAAATAGTTAATATAAATTTAAAAAATCATATATAAATTAACAATATAACTTAGCAAAACGAGAAGAATATTTTGATGATAAACGACGAAATACAGGAGGAAGATTCGAAAGCGAAACGATAAATAAACGTGCAAACAAAGTGGCGGATGCTTTTGAGCAACAATTACTCTCATTGGTTGATTAGCCAATAAGACGATACATTACAAATGTTGTTTGGCAGGAATCACCACGGCCAGCGAAACCCCTTGAATTTTTTATTCACAAGCTACGCATATATGTCAGACATGCAGACTTAATCTGTTGTTAGTCACTGCGTGTCTAACAAATATATATATATATATGCACAATCTTTATAGAGTCCTCTTCGAATTTTGTTCTTTATATATATATATATATATATATATATATATATATATATATATATATATATATATATATATATAATATATATATATATTAGTAATATATTGCGGGAATCGAACTCACAGCTGCCGTATGAGAAACGGCTGTATTACTATTACTGTAAAGCGAAACTGTCCATTTGACTATTTTTCTATAAGTCTTATCTATAAGATGTTTATATAATCAGCTTGTTCAACTATTTTATAGTTACGTCGGCGTTGTAGCATTTTACAATACGCTAACATACTGTCAACATTCAGATTTGCTTAATCCACGAAGAAAAACGCAATCAAAACTGTTACTGATAAAGTTCAGAAGAGAGATCGAAAGTTGAGTGAAGCTGTTCATCTTTTTCAGTCTAGGAAGAAATACGTAAATAAGATGAAATACGTAAATGATGAAACATGAAAAAAAAAAAAAAAAAAATGTGTCTTTACATATACATTTCCCGCAGCTTCGGCTGGGAACCATATATTTAAAAAATGGCAAACACAAAGACAATGCAATTAATGTTATTAGATTCACGCTTAGATGAAAGATTAAAAAATGAGTTCAACATATCGGGCTTTAGCTCTTCGTCAGGAGATGCATGTAACTTAGGTGGACTTTATATACACACACACACACGTGTGTATATATATATATATATATATATATATATATAAATTCCTTGTATTTTGATCATGCTTTATTTTTATCTTTATTTTTATTTTTATCTTTATTTTTTATTTTTTCATTCGCATCGTTTCCTTTCGCTATATGTCTCTCCACCACTCCCCTACACACCCTTTGAACTCTGTTCCCACACACTTCTCACCTGAGGAAGGGCTTATGCCCGAAACGTCGTCCCCCACCAACACCCCACTCTCAAGAGTGGGGTGTTGGTGGGGGACGACGTTTCGGGCATAAGCCCTTCCTCAGGTGAGAATTAATAAACATTCGTTGTACTGCCTCTCTGTTTTGTCCCTGTTCAATTTTTCCATTATATATATATATATATATATATATATATATATATATATATATATATATATATATATATATATATATATATATATACATATATATATATATATATATTATTGAGTAAAATGACAGGAGGCCGGACTGGTAAAATTCCTTCAAAGATTTATTTCAACAAACATTATGTACATTTCAGTGGCCAGGATCTTAGTGGCCACTGAAATGTACATAGTGTTTGCTGAAATAAATCTTTGAAGTAATTTCACCAGTCCGGCCTCCTGTCATTTTACTCAATAATAATTAACTCCGTTCCCGCACTATCGACAATATTCAACATCAAAGATGGATGAGTGGCATAACGTCAAGTGCTTTTCCTACTATTATATCATGATTAACTATACAGAATGACCAGTTCTATCCAATGGTGAACCACCAGACTTAACACACACACACACACACACATATAGGAAAAGAGTCATGACTCCGACGGCTGAGGTCCGGCCGTTTCGACAGCTAGATCCGAACTGCGGAGCTCAGCCGTCGGGGTCCTGACTCTTTTCCTATTACCCACTCTACTACCCAAAGCATCGTGTACTCTGGTGCGTTATGGTCCACCTGGTTCTTTACCACACCTTTGTTATATATATAGAGTAATAATAAATGTGAAGACTAAAATCCGTTAAGGGTGAAAGCAGCGATTCTTTGCTTAAACTTTAATCTGTTCTTATAATTAATATATATATATATATATATATATATATATATATATATATATATATATACATGAAAAAAAAAAATCATTCTAAGCAGAAAATTAAAATCGCCAAACGTAATTATAAAAAATAATTATCGCCAAACGTAATGTTAATAACTGTTCATTTTCAAAACCGAAAGTAATGTCATAAATTCAAAAATCACCCGATTGGTTCCACGATGTTGGATGAGTTTCGTGACAGACAGACAAGCTTAATTTTCCAGGGCGCTACACTGTACTAAATACTGGTGACATTTTTACCTTTACAGTTTTGATACCAAACTCTACTTCATGATGGCGTTGTGTAGCTAATAATAATTTCTCACTTTCTTTATTAAATGCAAATTTTAAAACAATTTATTTGAGCTGGTGAACATTTGCATTTAGAAGGCAGTTTTACCATAGTTTCCAAACTGTGTACATATTAATAGTAGGAACCTTAATTTTTATTTTTCAAATCGAATCTCTGAACCCCTAAAAATACGTATCCCTGGCAACTGCTCAATGTGCTTATGTGATAAACAGCTCTGACAATTAATAGTCATCTAGATATCTGGAATGTCCACTATTTTAAAGTATAAAAATACATTTCTGCAGTATAATAAACGAATATATTGTGTGTCGGGATCAGTAACAGCTGATAAAGTTGTGGGGTGCCGTAGTGGCACACGGCATTTCTATGGCAACATGAATAGACCTGTTATTTTTCTCTAAAAACAATTTTTCCGATTCCGCTATGCTCGTCCCTTCAATCTTTCTAATTTCTCATTCTTTCTCCTGATGAAGGATTAGCGTCCGAAAAGTTAAGACCCTCTTCCTGCTATATCAAGCGTTAAACTAATATATTCCTTCCATATACTGTACCGATTGTGTTATTTCTGTTTACCTTTTATACACACACACACACACACACACACACGTATATAGGAATGAAAAATGGCGTGCTGTGTTGTTGCAAATGTGATATACAAATTCACATTTGCAACAACACAGCACGCCATTTTTCATTCCTATATGCTTTTCCCTTCGTTGTGACCTGTCTTTTTCTCTTCCCTTACTGCTATCCTCTTTCTCTCTCCCCCTTCTCTCTCCTTCTCCCTCTTACTTTCATTCACCCCCTCTGCTAGTCATCCTCTCTCGGCTAGCCTCTTCCTCACACTTTCACTCACCCACTCTCTGCTACTCACCCTCTCTCTCACTTCCTCCATCGTCCCACACCGTGCGAAATTCTTTCCTCGCTTACTTTCGCACGGTTAAGATGTGTCTTTCGTCTTCTCGTCAATATTCGCAAATTCTTATGGTCAAATGAATCATTGACTTGATTTTCTCATTTTTTCCTCTCTTTACGTTGCCTCACCATTCGTGTTTGTTTACCTCTCTCTCTTTCTGCACCCAATTCTTTTTATCCCAGTAACTTATTTTAGTTATTGTTCACGCTAGCCTGAGGTATCGCAAGCGGTGGGAGGGACCGTCCTGACAAAGGCCAGTTAAGCCTGAAATGCATAGACGGTTGTCCCCCTTGCTTCTGCTGGACATCACTAGAGGGTGTTAGCCCCCCGGTGTTTGCATAGCTACGGCTTCCTAAAACCGTATTTCCTTGGAGATACGATATATATATATATATATATATTCACAACTGAATTCATTCGCCAGATATAGGGGTTGCCTCCCTTGCCGATCCCCACGTGGGGTCAGCAATAGTCAGTCCTTGTATTAACATTGAACTAAAACCTGTTGAGAAAGTGGCTTCCTTGTTCAATCATCTTACCAGAAGCCTGACATTATATATGTAAGGTGACGGTACTTGATTTAGGAGCCGCAGAAACCCATATACTGGATTTTACCAACCTTCCAGGGGTCCGGGTAAATTTTCAATACCCGAATTACTTGATTGTTTTTTTTGGCTATGCGAATGATTCTTTAACCATCGTCTCAGTGTGTTTGGCCTTTAACGTTTGTTATAGCTCTGGTTCTTCTGAATCATTGAGCACTTGCCGCACATCTCGGATGTTGTTTTTCGTTATTTCGTGGGCCGAAATGCGAATCTCGATAATTTATGTTTATATATATATATATATATATATATATATATACACAAATTAAAATGAAGAATTAGAAATAGAAGCCAGGACTATCCATCATCAGTTGTCTACTAGCCATTATAGGTATATATATGTATATACAGTATATATATATGTATATACACACATACACACTCACATATACATATATAAATATATATATATATATATATATATATATATATATATATATAAATATATATATATATAAATATATATATATATAAATATATATATATATAAATATATATATATATATAAATATATATATATATAAATATATATATATATAAATATATATATATATAAATATATATATATATAAATATATATATATATAAATATATATATATATAAATATATATATATATAAATATATATATATATAAATGTAAGTATGCATGTATACGTACATACATATATGTATACAGACGTACAGTAGCATGCACATATATATATATATATATATACATATATACATACATATGCATACAGGTACACATACATATATGCACGTATCAGTTTAGCGGCGCTAACGTCGCTTTGTTCGTTTGTAAACAAACTGAACAGCCTGAATTTATGCCATACGGTGTTAAGGCAACCACGTCACCTTTTTGTTCAACACTGACACAGGAACGATGTACTAGTTTCAAGCTTGTTAGCTATCATCAGCACCGTTTACCCATCTGCCAGATAGTTGAACGTTCGAAAGTATATACTTTCCTTATGAAAATTAACGGCTGAGCAGCCTAATTTGCATATTGAGTGAGTTAAATCGGTCAGGCATACCGAAAACGATAAATTGAAACAAAATGAAAACGAAATTTCATTTCTCACTCTTAGTATGGCACTTACTTAAATGTAAGTATGCATGTATACGTACATACATATATGTATACAGACGTACAGTAGCATGCACATATATATATATATATATATATACATATATACATACATATGCATACAGGTACACATACATATATGCACGTATCAGTTTAGCGGCGCTAACGTCGCTTTGTTCGTTTGTAAACAAACTGAACAGCCTGAATTTATGCCATACGGTGTTAAGGCAACCACGTCACCTTTTTGTTCAACACTGACACAGGAACGATGTACTAGTTTCAAGCTTGTTAGCTATCATCAGCACCGTTTACCCATCTGCCAGATAGTTGAACGTTAG
Organism: Eledone cirrhosa; assembly: GCA_964016885.1. NCBI lineage: Eukaryota > Metazoa > Mollusca > Cephalopoda > Octopoda > Eledonidae > Eledone > Eledone cirrhosa. The sequence goes on along the minus strand of OZ024743.1, from coordinate 23,304,352 downwards.
TAAGTGCCATACTAAGAGTGAGAAATGAAATTTCGTTTTCATTTTGTTTCAATTTATATATATAAATATATATATATATAAATATATATATACACACACAAATACTGTGGGTCCTTGCATATGTAATTCAGTAAGTTGCAAACCTCGATCAGCTGAGTTATTCAAGAATTTAGTAGATAAAAGCATCGTCTTTAACCCTATGCAGCATGAATATCTTTTATGTACAGGCCCAGTGTTTGGTGTGGGCTAAGAACCGGCAGAGTCGTTAGAACGTCGTGTAGCATGATCTGTGAACTTTGCTATTCATTCTTTCAAGATCGATAAAAAGTATCTGTTCAGTACTGGGTCGACTCTTCCTCTATATCTCTTCCTCTCTCCTTCTCTGTAAGAAATCGGCTGCATTCCGCCTTGGAGAGTTGTTGGGTCCCGTTAGGTTTATAATATCCAAGATATACGCTGTATATCACTACGGTGCCCCTACGACTCCATCAAGAGTTACTGATTCATACAATGTCTGGTGGAAGAAACGGTAAAGTTCTAGTCTTACAGGATAATGTTATGTCTCTTTACCTTCTGAATTCAAATCTAACAATAGTCAACTTATCTTTTCACCCTGCATGATCTATAAAATAAGTACCTTTTGTTGACTGGGGTCTATTTAATCGACAGTATTCCTCTTCAATAAATTTAAGCCTTTGTTTTGATACGAAAGTTCCTTATTTGATTTGTTATACACTAACTGTATAAAGAACCTCAAGCTAGAATACCAGCAACCTGATTACTTTTCAACATGTCGCAACAAAGTATTAGTTAGCCTGGCAGAAAATATTTTTTCCGTTATTACTTAACACAGTTTCTAATTCTGGCTGATGCCATTAGCTAAAAATTGGTTTGCCTTACCATGACTTTCAACCAACCGCACTTCAAGCATGCGTGGTGATATATAACGTGATTAGACAGTAGTATGCAATATTAGTTACAGCAATTATTTTGATTATATTTTTAGGTGAAAACTACGATACCGACTGCCATATTTACAACTACAATGGTTGGCTTCTGTAGACACATCCTATAAGATGATAGTCGTATTTTTCTTTACAAGTCTCTACACTTATATAACTTACTCTCTAGGGTAGAGAAAAGAAAAAAAAACTGAAATAAAAAGAACAAGAAATAAAAACTACGGGCAGTTTATGGCAGTTCGCCAAAACACCTTTATCAACAAAACTGAGGAAGAAAAATGTCCACATTAATCGCTGCGAAGATAAATGCTCCTGGATTCTTGGATAAATAAACACCAGGATATATTCTTGGAGCATCGGGTACTAGCTACCACCAAATATATTTATCTTGTAATTGAATCATTGTGTTAATATTTTAAACTATCTTAACCGCTATTTTTAGTACAATATATTTTGGTTTCGATATAGAATGAACTGGTTTCTTGCCGAAATACGCGAAATGTGCAAGATGAAAAGCAAAATGGTTGAATCTTCATGTGTAGAAACGGTCTTCAGTTTAAATAAGTTGCAGCTATAAGAATCAATGAGAGAGACACTATACACTTACTCGACTTGCGAGTAGTAGCAGCTTAAATTACACCTGTTATTTTTAGAAAAAAAGACACATTAGGTAGTGTAGTCCTATATATATAATGTTAAAAAATAAAACTACAAGATTGTCTCGACTGGAACGCCGTTGATCATAAGTGTGCTTTCTAAGGTTGTCGAGGGGTTAGACAACCAAGAAATACACGAAAATATTGAGAACTAACAGTAAATATATTTTGTTACAAAAGCAAAGTTGCGTCGTTGACAGAACACAAACCACCAATCTCTGGTCTGGTGATTCAGAGCTCAATTGACTCGGTGCTCTCATAAGATTAACATTTTTCCTTCGGACGTTAACATGATTAACTATCAACTAAGTTTTATACATTGTATGTATGTATGCTCCCGTAACTCCTCATAGAGTCGTAGGAGCGCCATGTGGACATACGGTGTTTCTTGGGCATTTTAAGCCTGGTGGAGCCCATCCCTCTCCAGGCCTGAGTACAGTAGATTTCTTCCAGAGAGAGAAAGATTCGACCCCAGTACTAGACTCAAAAGGATGGAAGGCAAAGCTGACCTCGGCGGGATTTGAACTCAGAGAATAACATAAAGCATTCTATCCGACGTTCTAGCGACTCTGCCAATTCGCCGCCTTATTAACTAAGTTTACACACATGTAAAAAAAATAAATAAAGTAAACACTGCTCTAAACCCGAGAAGCGATGGATTGGCAAAAATCATTAGAATGCCAGACAAAATGCCTTGCTATGTTTAGTTATCCCATTTACGTTCAACATTCAAATCCCCGCAAGGACAATTTACTTTTCACCCTTCCGTATATGATAAATTAACGAACCATATATTTGGATTGCTTAATAGTTTATATTTCTATAATACATCTTACAAGATGATCTCAAGATAGGTGTTGCTGTATCTATTATCCGAAGACAGAATAATACAAAAATATGTAGGTGTATATATGTATGTATGTATGTATGTATGTATGTGTATATATATATATATATATATATATAGCGGCTGCATTACCGCTGAACATCTTGTCAACACTGTGTGAGAGAGGAAGATATCAAATTACCTTTTCCCTGTGAATGTTAGTACAAAGTGGTTGCCACTGACCTTGTTTTTTTTATGAATATATATGTATGAATTTATATATATATATATATATATAAATATATATATATATATATATATATATATATAAATATATATATATATATATATATATATATATATAAATATATATATATATATATATATATATATATAAAACATGCTTTTGTGCTCATGTGTCAACATTATGAGAAGAACACAATATACATTAATATACATCTGTGTTAGTGTGTGTGTGTGTATGTACACACACACACATAAATAATAATAATAATAATAAACAAAAGATAGTTACTTTAGACCAGAGGTGTGCAACATATTCCATTGGCGGGCCACTTTTGAACATTGGAACAACTATTAGGGCCATTAATATTTATTAAGCACTATTCCAATTATTCACCACAACCTCTTTCCTTAACATCGAACTGGGAAACTGTAACACATAACCCTATCAGTGAAGCCCTTTAGAAAATTGTATTACGGAAAAAAATTCTAAATAAGCCTACAAAGTAAACATTGAAAACGGTCATCGTGGGCCACTCTGACTGGTCGGGATTGTGGCCCGCGGGCGGCGTGTTGCACGCCCCTGCTTTAGATCATCTCTATTTATTTTATTATACATATTTCGAAGATGCAAGGCTTATGTATAACATAATCCAAAACATATTCTCGTCAGACAAAATGCATAGATGTAGGTTTCTTTTGATATGCTGGCAGTCAAACGAGCTGGACAGATTGGTGACAACCAAGCATGTCAACATGAATGGACCTGTTATTTTTATCTAAAGACATTTTTCCAATTCCATCCCGCCCGTACCCTCAAACTATCTTATTTCTCATTCTTTCTTCTGATGAAGGACTAGCGTCCGAAACGTTAACACCATCTTCCTGTTATATCAAGCGTTAACCTAATATATCCCTTCCATATACTGTACCGATTGTGTTGTTATTTCTGTTTACCTTTTACATACATATATATATAACGATGGTTGCCGAACACTGTACGGCTAATAATTCGAGCTCTTTGTTTACAAACAAACGAAGCATTATAATAAATGTTCAGTAAACCCATACGTACATATATATATATATATGTGCATGTATGTATGTATATACATACTACTGTACGTCTGTATACATATATGTATGTACGTATACATACTTATATTTAAGTATTAGCCGTACAAAGAGTGAGAAATGAAATTTCATTTTTTTCCATTTATCGTTTTCGGTACATCCGGCCGATTAACTCACTCGATATGCAAATTAGGCTGCTCAGCCGTTAATATGCATAAGGAAAGTATATACTTTCAAACGTTCAATCGACTGAGATGAAGGTATACGGTGCTGATGACAGCTAATAAGCTAGAAACTAGTTCATCGTTCCTTTGTCAGTGTTGAACAAAAGGGCAACGATGGTTACCAAACACTGTACGGCTAATAATTAGGGCTGTTTGTTTACAAACAAACCGAACATTATAATAAATGTTCGGTAAACCCATACGTACATATATATATGTGTGCATGTATGTATGTATATACATACTTATATTTAAGTATCAGCCGTACTAAGAGTGAGAAATGAAATTTCATTTTTTTCCCATTTATATATATATATATATATATATATATATATATATATATATATATATATATATAAAGCAGGAAAGAAGAGTGACACGGTTTGCTATACAAAAAAGGTTTTTAATCTCATTGTTGACAATTGTTTCTCTGAACTGGTAGGTCTAGAGATCGCTATCCGCTTATTTTCGCGTTACTCGATCGCCAATACAAAATTATAACCAGTCAGTTCATCGCAAGCTCCGATGAACTGACTGGTTATAATTTTGTATTGGCGATCGAGTAACGCGAAAATAAGCGGATAGCGATCTCTAGACCTACCAGTTCAGAGAAACAATTGTCAACAATGAGATTAAAAACCTTTTTTGTATAGCAAACCATGTCACTCTTCTTTCCTGATTTATTATTACTCCAAGTGTTTACAACATAGGAATTACAGCGTACTCGCAGCATCACTATGGAAATTCCTTGTTGAGTCAAACTTAGCCAAGCGTTGATATCATCCACTACCCGGAGTACCATAACTGGACTACACCTAAGTGGACTGCATATAACTATTATTTGTTACCCCGTATATATATATATATATATATATATATATATATATATATATATATATATATATATATATATATATATATATATGAAACAACAGTAGAACGCCGGACTGGAAAATTTGCTTTAGAATTTTAATTCCTCCAAATCACTATACGTATTTCGATGGCCCAGCCCTATCATCCAATTATGATGCAAGACAGAATGACCTCATCAGGCGTCATCGACAGAATTACTTAACACGATTACGTTGAACCCAAACATATAAGGGAAGATAGGGAAAAGAAAGTTGAAATTTCGATCAGTCCATACTCATAGAAACTAATATGTTTTTGGTATAAAATTTACCATAATCCACGTACTGTTGTCTCTATTACAAATAACTTATTGTGTCTCCGCGCTCAAATCTTGTCTCATTGAGTAATGGGCCGGCTGGAGTTATACAGATCACTATTCCAATAGCTTTGTTAACACACACACCCCCACACACACACACATATATATATATATATATAATTGTTTCTTATTAAGGCAGGTCACCAATTTGGGGAGGGGAAAGTCTATTAAATCGACCCCAGTGCATTACTGGTGCTTTATCTTATCAACATCGGCAGGATTTAATAATGATCCAACCAAGGTTTCAGAAATAATTTATACCATTTTTATTAGTTTTACGTACGTTTCTACGAATGAAATAAATATTAAAGACAGAGCTAGTTAAACATTTTCGTTATATTAAGTATATGGAAATAAATCCATACTTTGTATCTACCATGCACCCCTTTTTCTGTTAATCTCTCGTGCCTCATTGCACATCACTTATCATATATCACAGTGTAACCTCGCTATATATATATCACAGTGTAACCTCGCTCTACGAACAAATTTTTCCGAACATAAAACGTTTCAGCTCACGAACGGTGTCTCGAGTTACGAACACAATCCGGCAACAACAAGGTGGCAACAAGCTGGGAACATCGGCAGGAAAGCGTCACTTGCTTTATAGTTAGTTACTATTGTGATATCTACCTGCCTTTCACATACAGCCTCTCCCTCATTGTATTTCTCTCTCAACATTAACGTAGTTCTCAGGGAGATTCAGGTTGCCCTTCGAATTACAGGTACAGCTCATTTTTGCCAGCTGAGTGAACTGGAACAACGTCAGTCTTGATCAAGGACACAACGCGCCGCCGAGAATCGAACCCACGACCTTACGATTGTGAGCCAAATACCCTAACCACAAAGCCACGCGCCTTCACATATGCATGCCATACAACGGAATCGAAAGACCCAGCATTTGGTGATGTTACAGTGTTGATAATAATTGTTTCTACTTTTGGCACAAGGCCAGCAATTACCCAGTGCATTACTGGTACTTTATTTTATCGACCCCGTAAGTATGAAAGGCAAAGTTAACCTCGGCGGGATTTGAACTCAGACCATAAAGGACCGTAACTCTATGCTGCAAAGCATAGTGTCCGACTCTCTACCGATACTGCCAATCCACATACAGTGTTGATAATAATTGTTTCTACTTTTGGCACAAGGCCAGCAATTATCCCAGTGCATTACTGGTACTTTATTTTATCGACCCCGTAAGGATGAAAGACAAAGTTAAACTCGGCGGGATTTGAACTCAGATCATAAAGGGAGGTAATATTGACATTTGCTGAATCTCTCACATTTATGAAGCAGTGACGTCACAGGGGTTGTGCAGTGCAGACGGCACTAATTTAGACACAGCAAATTTGTGGGGAAGGACAAAGTTGATTAAATCAACCCCAATACATGATTTGTACTTTATTTTATCGACCCTGGAAGCATGAAAGGGAAAGTTGTCCTCGGTGGTACTTGAACTCAGAATGTGAACAGCCAGAACAAATACCGCAATGGCATTTTAGCAAACGCTCTACCAATTTTGTCAGGGTGATAAAATCATTACATAGGAATTTGTATGGTTTGGTACGGAAGGAGACCCAGCGGGAATTGTACATTATCGCCCTCAGACAGTTTTGAACTCAGAATATAGAGAGACAAAACACAAATCACGCCATGTACTTAGTTTTGCCACTTCGCAGCCAGTTCGTGTTTAAGCTAAAATTTCTACGCAGAAACTGTATATACAAACATCAGTACAATATTTTCATCAAAAGTTATTTCGTTAAAATATTAGATAAATATTCACAGATTTTAGAAAAATGTAACTAAACTTTTATACTCAACTTCTTACGCAAACATGGTTTTAGAATTGTTTTTTTCTTAAGAGACGAAACGAGAATTTGCAATGGTTTTCCACTAACTTCAGCAATATTAATACAATAAGTTTAGTTGAGAATGGAAACTGAGTGCCAAGCGTGTCTCACTCCAGAGATTTTGACAATTGCACATGTCATAATTTGCTTAGGTATCGTAAGATAAATATAAATTTCTTATTTTAGTACAAGGACAAAAATTGGTAGAGAAGAAAGCACAACGCATTGAATTGACTTCAGTATATTATGGGTAGTAATTTCATTTACTCCAGAGGGTGAAAGGATAAGTTAACACCGGCCTTTTGTTTACGACAATCCGTCTTTGACATCCACTTACCTTTGTTTATATATATATTCAACATAATTAGGTCGCGTATTTATAGGCTTAGAAGAAAACTAGGGTGAATTTCGTTCACACCTCCTTGACAGATATTAGCATCTTAAATCGAAGGAAACGGCTTTACTCTGGGATCGAAACTGTGTCGTGGAAGATTACTTTTAAAAAAGCAACGCTCAACGCGGCAGTATGTCCGGAAAAATGATGTTTCATGCAGCCAAGGCGAAGGCCATACACCCTAGTGCTTCTTAGCAATAGCAGAAAGCTGGATTAATAAGCTGGACCGATAGAAAATATATTAACTGAAATATTTGTTAATGAGCATATATAATAACTGAAAGGAACATATTTTTGAAATATCTTTCGTTTATTCAATAATAAGCAAACGAAGAAACCCAGTGAATCGACGATGGTAAAATTATGAAATCAATTTCTAAAGAAACAATATACTGTTAAAACTCTCAAAAAAATAAAATGCCTTTATTTATTCCATCTCTTAACAAAATATATATAAATATATGCAGGCCAGCCAAAAGCAGCTTATTTCGAACCATTCTAAAGATACCATTTCGCTTTTTATAATAACTATAGTTCAGTAACCTCTGGAGGTCATTCTGACATCTTGCAACCTTGAAACTAACGAAGGTAAAGGACACATCACCTTCAGTTAAATGTTTTGTTCCTGTAATGTTTTTTTTTTTTATTTGGGAAAGCTGAACTGGAAAGAGACATCATCCTGCACAGGAACAACATTCTTTTAAGTGGATTTGTTTAAATTATTATTTTCTATTTGTTATCGGTTTGTAAAGCATTCTTTTAAACCGTATCGTTGTGTTGTGATATTGTTATTGTGAGAACAGGCTACTGCTACTTCTCTTTCGTTTTACCGCTTATGAATTGTCAAATATTGAGGATTCCACTTTGAGCAGGCTTACGCTTGCGAAAACCCCCATACATATACACGCAAATAAACACATATTTACACACGTATATATATATATATATATATATATATATATATATAAACAAGCGTGATCAACCACTCCAACGCAACAAACTGGCAAAATGAAATATTGTTGGGGGTAAAATAAAAAAAAAAATGCATAATTAAAATGTACTAGTAGTACTAAAAAGTATTATTTTGTATCTGCGTGCTTAGTAGATCAGTATATCTTAAGAGAGGGAGAGAGAGAGAAAGCGACAGGAAAACAGAAACAGAAACGGTGAGGCTTTCCGTGTGCTAACAACGTTGGTAGTAGGCTTTGCTTAACATATCTACTACAAAATACTATCAGATTCTTATCCGGATCCTTCACCTTCATTGAAGTCGTCCATGAAGGTTTTTTTTTTAAATTTTTGCTTGGATATAATACAAAGCTTATTTACGCCGGGAATATTTCGAAATTCTATTATATCTTGTTCTGTCTATCTATTTATAGAGAGAAACAATTATTATTATTACAAATATCATGAACTTGTTGCTGTTGCTTGGAATAAGTGAAGGTAATAATATAAACATATGTGTACAATTAATATATGGAATGTATTTATTTTTTCATTAATGTGAGTCAAAATAAATAACAAACAAAAAACAGGGTCTGTCAAAGCATAATGATCGAATAGAAAATGCATACTTGAGTACATATATGTGTTGATATCATTGTTAATCTAGTAGTTGATTTTCCACGCTCTCTCGGTGATTTTTTTTATTTCGCTGAAGACAACTGATCAACAAGGTCTTTCCAGTTATGACGAATACTCTTCGACTGCCATGTGTGCTTTTTCCTCATCATATAGTCGTTTTTTACCCCGGAATCTCTCTTATTCGGAGGAAATTTACATAAACGGACTACCTGTCAGACGTCAACCCCAAGTTCCCAAAGCGCACGACAGGTTTTCGTCCAAGCGTCGCAACCAGCTCATAAACAGCTTCAACATGGCAGATTATACGGATCCGGAAGAGCACCGGACAAACGACGATATTCCTTCATTTGATGAAGGAATTTATATCAATTTGATGGACGATCTTAATTTGGAATCAGATAAACAAGAAAAAGAGACTGGTGATAGCAGCGAATCCAACGCTAATTATGCCACTCACCTGCAGCCACAGTCAGTTGGTGCTGAAGGAAGTGCTATTGGGTCTATAGAAAACGGAGAGAATGACGAGTCCGTTGTTAATTGCCCGTTTCGCTCCTTACCGGCTGCAGGAACCAGTTTGGAAAAAATTGTTAGCGGGGAAACCCTAATGGATGGAACTTGTGCGGAACGCGTGTGTGTTGAAAATGTGTATTGCACTCCAAGCCGAAATATTGTCAGTAGCGTACAAGAATATTTTTCCAACAGTCCCAGGAATGATACAAAACTACTTGATCTCCTGTCTCCACAGAGTCCTGTTTATGAAGACGATGAATTTAACTTTTCTAGAACCCAACTTAGGAAATCAACCTCCTTGAAATCAACAAAAACACCCCCGGGGACTCCTCGTCGAAAGAAAGTGGTGCGGTTTGCTGACGTTATGGGACTGGATTTGGAATCTGTAATTCATGTCTTAAATATGGACTCTCCACCAAAAATTCCCGCTTCTGCTCTCGCAGACTTACAGTCCGGTATTGAAAGTGATCGAAAATCGATGGGTGCACGGTATCTCACAGCATGTTTCGCCCAACCGTCCGCTAATGAAGGATTCATGGAACGGGTGTGCGCAGAAAAAGTGTGCTTGGAAAATGCCGTTATATCTGATCTGACAATTACGGGCATCATTCGAGTGGCTAACATCGGTTTCCATAAAATAGTTCAAGTGCGTTATACAACAGATAATTGGAATATTCACCATGATATCATAGCTTCTTATGTTCACAGTTCGTGTGATGGCCCAACGGACAGGTTTTCTTTCAGTATTGTTACCCCAGTTGACTTCAGTGTGGGCTCTCGTCTGGAATTAGCAGTCTCTTACACTTGTGGGAACGTTGTGTACTGGGATAGCAACCACGGGGAGAACTATGTGTTTCAATGCTTTGCTAAAGCAGGAGTTTCCGAAACAGAAAATGCATGGACGCATTTTCTCTAAGAACAAATATCTGGAAAAATAAAATGTTAAATATATTGAAAGTAACATTGAAAAATGCGCTAGAATTGGATGAAAGTAGCAAAAATGATAAAATCTTTCTTTAATAAATAAATAAATAAATAAATAAACAACAAATATTTAAAACGGGAAGGACCTCAGAAACTTATTAAAGAGTGCTAAAACCGATGTGATAGAAAATTAAGCTTTCGACAGCGAAATTTAAATGTTAAAAAAAAAAAAAAGAAACATACATACACATACAAACAGAAAAATATATCAAACTTAATATTTTTATTACAATTTTTTTTTGGAAGATGAAAGAATGGAAAAATAAACCATGGATACATCTAAGGATTATAGTCTACGGTTCAAATTTATCTCTGGCTAATAAGATAGTGGCCAAAGAGGCAAGTAGTTCTGTAATTATTTAGTTTGCAATATATATATATATATATGTATATATATATATATATATATATATATATATATATATAATGTATGAGTGTGTGTGTCATTATATATGTATGCATTATATATATATATATATATATATATATATATATATATATATATATATACATACATACATACATACATACATACGTGTGTGTGTATTGATTTGATATTTTATTTGTAAATTACATTTTTAATGATGAAACATTCATATTTTTAATGAAATCATTGAAACAAGTGATCACACTAACCTGTGGATATGTATGTGTACATTTATATATCTTCATATCTTCATACATGTTTTGTACATATTAACGTTGACATACACATTCGTACACACAAATATACCCATCCATAGTGTGTGTGTGTATATATATATATATATATATATATATATATATAAATATATATAAATATGTATATATATAACCTGTGTGTTTGTACAGCCCTACTCCCTTAAAAATTTAAATTAAAAAAACACATGCACACATACACAAGATAGTATAAAACCTTAAGTTTGATGAAGAATTTCTGAGTAATTTTCAGTATAGTGGTTGTTATTTAACCCTGGGTCGAAATTATGAGAGCCAACATATAAGCAAAGACATTAATTGTAACCGACATGTGGTTTTAGCGTCATATGTATTATGTATTGAGTTTTGTGAAATCATTCCTTTCCGTATTTAAGGTTGTGAATTAAGAAAGATTTGGTTGCTGTTTCTAGCAGGTCGAGTGACCATAGGGAAGTTCCCATGTTGACATATTGAGCAGGACCTTAATTTTATCGAGTGATTGCTTCAACAATTTACATACCTGTTGGGAAACGGGGAGTAAGAATGGAAGCCGATTTTCTCAACTGTTATTACAGTTGTTTTATGCGTTGGGATACTCGTATTTACAAATATTCCCCCCCCCCCCCACCATATATATATATATATATATATATATATATATATAATATTAATTCAAAATATTAACAAAAATAGACATTCGTGTGATCAAGTATATTTTATTATACATATTTCAGAGGTACTGAGCTATTTTCAACAGTACGTCCTCATCAGATAAAATAAGATGATGCATGACATACCCTGACTAAGTAGATGGTTAAAATTCAGTCATGGCAGTTATTTTATCTGATGAGGATAGCTCAGTACCTCTGAAATATGTATAATAAAATATACTTGATCACACGAATGTCTATTTTTGTTAATATTTTGAATTGATATTAATAACTCCGGAAAACCAAACTTGTGGAGTGTTTCTAATCTATTGTAAAACTTTATTCTTTGATTTATTCATTGAACTTGTTTAACCTTTAAATATATATATATATATATATATATATATATATATATATATATATATATATATATATATATATATATATATAATAGAATAATCGAGTATCGGAAAATCAGCTCACGAATTAACGATAAACAAATCCGATATGAGTGGCAGAGGGCTCAATAATTTAGATAAATCAGAGCTATAACTATCGTTAAATTACCAACACATAAAGATTATGCCTAAAATCACATATATATATATATATATATATATATATAACGCGTGTGTTTGCGTGGTTGTACACGAGGACACCTCTACCCCCCCCCCCCACGTATATATATACGTATATATAAATATATGCGTATATATATAAAATGTATAGTCCTATTTGCGAGTTCCATTAAAGTGAAAGTGAAGTTTGTAAACAGAAAATCGAAAGTTGCTATGTGAACGTGCTTCCCCTCTGTTTCTCTGTATGTATGTATATACCTATATATATATAGTCGCCAACGACCCGACCAAGGTTTCTTGGTGAGGTGGGTGACTTTGGACATCCTGCAGGACTAAAAAACAAAACCTGTCAAAGGGCAAAGGAGCTCTTAAGAGTCAATGGCCATCCAAAATCACCGGGAGAGATGACCCCTTAGCCTTTGTCAAGGCAGAATTCTAGGAGAAGGAAAACTCTGATATAACACCTGCAACCCTGATGGTATCCAATGATGTTGACTTGTTCTTCTTTTTGGTAAATATCATCTTGGTTAAGAGAGTGGGACTGGCTTTGTGCAGTGCCTTTGCTCACTATAAAAGCTTCACGGCACAGGCATTGCTTTATATCTGGAGATCTCTCTGCACTTGTCGTCACATGGTACCATGGGCCCAGCACTCTGTGCCAATAATTGTCACAAGTATAGTGTTTGTACCATAGTTTTCAAGTCGCTGGGTGGACTAAAAAGTCACACTCGTTCAGCGCATCGGTAGGGGTTCTCCTACATGGATATAAAGTAGTGGCCGTACTCGAAAACGAGTTGGCAGCCACCATATATATATATATATATATATGTGTGTGTGTGTGTGTGTGTAAAAAGTAAACAGAAATAACACAATCGGTACAGTATATGGAAGGAATATATTAGGTTAATGCTTGAAATAGCAGGAAGAGGATCTTAACGTTTCGGACGCTAGTCCTTCATCAGGAGAAAGAATGAGAAATAAGAAAGATTGAAGGGACGCGCGGTTTGGAAAAAATGTCTTTAGATTAAAATAACAGGTCCATTCATGTTGATATCTGTATGCACACAGATACACAAAAACTTTTGTTATTTGTGTTTCCTTTTGTTATTTGTGTTTCCTTTTGTTATTTGTGTTTCCTTTTGTTATTTGTGTTTACGTTTGTGTTTATTGAATTTTTGTTGAAAGATTACAAAATTACTTTAATGGAACCCTAACATAGGACTTTCTTTATAGTTAATAGATACTGAAATGAAAATAAAAAGTGAATGAAACTAAAGGTGCTGGCTTTTTTAGTGTAAATCTTTATCTTAAAATATTATTTCTATCGGAAAACCAAAAGATTTGTTTGTGAAAGCTTTTTTTCTTTCGAATAATTTATTTGTTGATATTTTTCAATACCTACTTTTCTATTTACAATCAACAGTTTGTTGTCATTTGCCACTCACCAATAAATTAGATCACCAAAGGAGACATTCAGATAACTACATGTTCATGGAATTAGCGTGTAAGTGACTAAGTATTCCACAGACAAATGTACCATTAATGTAATCCTCAGTCAGAATTAGCATGACAACTCTTTGTGGGACACGACTGAACAGTTAAATATATATATTCATATCAATATACACACACATATATATTACTATATGTGGTTGGTGTTAGGAAGGGCATCCAGCCGTAGCAAACCTGCCAGACAGTCCTATATGAGCAAGACAACCAATCTTGCCTCAAGTGGGACAATTCCCGTCTAAACCCATGCTAACTTGGAAGATAGACGTTAAACGATGATGATGATATATATATATATACGCACACACACATATATAATATATATATATATATAAATATATAACTATATATATATATATATATATGTATACACATATATAATATATATATAACTATATATATATATGTATACACACACACATATATAATATATATATAACTATATATATATATATAACTATATATATATGTGTGTGTATACATATATATATATATATATATGTATATATATAACTATACATATATATATAATATATATATAACTATATATACACACACATAATATATATAAAACTATATATATATATACACACACATATATACACACACACACATATATATATATTCACATATACATATATATATATATATATATAAACCTACAGTCAGTAGGCACATCTTAACCAAATATACACCCCAATCCACTACCCCTACTCTATCCTCCCACTCCCACCAACACCACCCTCTCTCTGTAAAGTTGGTACCACAACATTCAGTCCAAATAAATGAGATATCAAGATCGTGTAGGTGTCATGACAAAAAAACACACAGTCCACACTGTAATATGGCCATGTAGGTAACACGGTAAAAAGGTTCCCAGTCCACACTGTAAATGTGGTTGGTGTTAGGAAGGGCATCCAGCCATAGAAAACCTGCCAGACAGTCCTATTTGAGTGAGACATGGTCACCTGACCAGCCTTGCCTCATGTGGGACAACTCCCGTCTAACCCATGCTAGCGTGGAAGATGGACGTTAAACGAAGATGATGATGATCATCATCATCATCTTCATTTAACGTCTATCTTACACGCTAGCATGGGTTAGACGGGAGTTGTCCCACATGAGGCAAGGCTGGTCAGGTGACCATGTCTCGCTCAAATAGGACTGTCTGGCAGGTTTTCTATGGCTGGATGCCCTTCCTAACACCAACCACATTTACAGTGTGGACTGGGAACCTTTTTACCTTGTCTCCTACATGACCACTTTACAGTGTGGACTGTGTGTTTTTTTGTCATGACACCTATATATATATGTATAATACTATATATATGTGTGTGTGTAAATATGTATATATATATATATATACACACAGACACATATATGTATGTATGTATATATATATATATATATATATGACATGTGTGTGTGTAAAACGTATACAGAATAACAAAGCAAGTGACACAGTGCAATGAAGAAGTATATGTATCTGTGTGTGTATATATATATATATATATATATATATATATTACACATATGTATATATATATGATTTGGTTGACATATGAAGCATGGGGAATTTGAAAATATAGTTGTCATAATTATTAAATTGGGTAAAGTATCCATTGAGATGGAAAAGATTTGACAGAGATACCTATGGGGAATCAAACCATGCATTTCTTGTCTACTTTTACCCCCATTTATTTAACTATTATCTATAATTACCCATCATTATTTAGAGGGTTGGACGTCATGCTTTCTAGCATAGTTACGTCCCTTTATGGTCTGAGTTCAAATCCTGTCGAGGTTAACTTTACCTTTCATCCTTACGGGGTCGATAAAATAAACTACCAGTAATGTACTGGGTAATTGCTGGCCTTGTGCCTAAAGTAGAAACAATTATTTGAGTAGAGTCAGACGCCATGCTTTGACGCATAGTTACTGCCCTTGCCATTCTGAGTTCAAATCCCGCCGAGGTTAACTTTTCCTTTCATCCCTACGGGGTCGATAAAATAAAGTACCAGTAATGCACTGGGTATTTGCTGGCCTTGTGCTAAAACTAGAAACAATTATTTGAGTTTAACTTCGGTGGATTGGCAGTATCGGTAGAGGGTCGGACGCCATGCTTTCACGCATAGAGTTACGGCCCTTGCCATTCTGAGTTCAAATCCCGCCGAGGTTAACTTTGCCTTTCATCCTTACAGGGTCGATAAAATGAAGGACTAGTAATACACTGGGATAATTGCTAGCCTTGTGCCAAAAGTAGAAACAATTATTATATTGGCAGTATTGGTAGAGGGTCGGACGCAATGCTTTGCAGTATAGAGTTACAGCCCTTTATGGTCTGAGTTCAAATCTCGCCAAGGTTAGCTTTGCCTTTCATCCTTATGGGGTCAATAAAATAAAGTACAAGTAATGCACTGGAGTTGATTTAATCAACTTTCCCCTCTCCCCCAAAATTGTTGGTTTGTGACTATAGTAGAAATCATTGTTATATTTATCTGCCTTTCATCCTTACAGGGTCAATAAAATAAAGTACCAGTAATGCACTTGTGCCTAATGTAGAAACAATTATTATATTTATCTGCATTGTGATGACTATATTTTCAATTGTGTGTGTGTGCATGCATGTGTATATGTGTGCAAATTATTGACCTCTATTTTTGTGAGTCACTAACAATTGCCACTAGATTTTTTTTCTTCTCAAAATAAGGTCACTTTTAATTACTGTATAATATTTTACCAAGCTCAATCAGAATATCACTCCATCCATTAATTATCTTGTCAATAATTCACAAATTATATTTACAAAATATTTTTGTAGAATTTTTTTATCTTGTAAAAATGTTTGCGCACTGATCTAAGCATGATTCAGAGAACTATGCTTTGTTAATGAAGTCTACTAAGACTGAAATATGCCCATACCTGTCACCTTGCCTGCTAACGAAGATTAGATTTCTCTGCTAAACAAGAAAATTCAAAGTGTGAAAGTAATTCTCATGATCTTGAAATTATCTCCCCTTTTCTTTGAGAATCACTAACATTTGTGACTAGTTTTTTTGTTTTTTTCTCCAACTAAGCAGAAAATTTAAATTCTTTAAACATTGTCTATGTTATTCAATACATCACCACCTACATGAATTATATATGTATATAATTGTTTGTGTGTATGTGAATTTATATATATATTTAAAATATATATATATATGGTTTATGATATCATCATCCTCATTGCAATTTTTTGTCTGTTTTTACCACATGCAGAGCATGTTTGCCACATTTCTTTTCAGTCTTTGCTAAAAGGATTGATAGAGTTATGATGTGAACATTCTTTTCTCGTCTCCTTCACATAACAGATCCTTATAAAGAAAGAAAAGAATTTCTATTACCCAACACATGACTAGTAATTATATTTATTGACACTGATGGGATGAAGGATGAAGTTGGCCATGGCAAGATTTGAACTCAGAAGACAGAGGGCCAAGACAAATATTACAAGGCATTCTTTCAAATGCCTTGGTAGCTGCTCTGATTCACACAAACATACTGCTTTGTAATCCAGAACATATCATTCTCTGATCCTCTCATCACAGAATATTTATAGACCTCTTTGTGTCAATTTCTTTCTAAGCTATATTTATCTGATGCCTAACTTTGATAACTATCTACCCTACTTTTTCCCTTTTGTGGCACTGTCTAGTGTGTCATAGAATCATGTCACTCTCTGGATGATTGGAAACTTGCCCCAGTCACAGATCCAATCTGTTGCATGTAACAGGGTGCCCCATAAAGACTCCCAGCTGTTCTCTACATTACAAATCTTTATCTCCTCTTTAATAATGGTTTCTTATATAGGCACAAGGCCAGCAATTTTGGGGGAGGGGAAAGTTGATTAAATCTACCCCAGTGCGTGACTGGTACTTTATTTTATCGACCCCGTAAGGATGAAAGGCAAAGTTAACCTCGGCAGGATTTGAACTCAGATCATAAAGGGCCGTAACTCTGTGCTGCAAAGCATGGTTTCTGACTCTCTACCGATACTGTCAAAATAATAACAATAATGAAATTATTGTGTACAGTGCTCAGGTGCACTAAACTTATCAAAGGTGCATATATAGTACATGGAATAATGTACAAATATCAAGAAAATGAACAGTGTATAGTCATGATATTTAAAATGTTTCTAAACTTACATATAGCAGAAGAATCTTTCAACTACTATACGTTCCTTCTCAGCCAATTTATCATAGCATTAACCCTAACTTATAGGTAGTTAATGGGGAAGGTAGACTTTGATAACATAGGTGTAAAAATGTAATCAGTATTAAGAGCACATGTGAAATAGATTCCTTCAATTGCCCAAGAGGCTTCCTAGAAGTTGTTGACAGTTTTTGTTACCTTGATGACCTAATCAGTCGTGAGATAGAATACTCTGAAATTGTAGAAGCTAGAGTAAGAATGGGCTTGAAGAGGACTATGGAGCTGGTAACAAAGGATTTCTCTTTCAGAATAGAGGGTAGACTGTTCTTGTGGGCGAACACCAGTGGTACATAGCAGGAGATTTAAGACTTGACGGCAGGAGATTTATGAAAGCTAGAAAGAAATGAAGCAAATATATTCTAGTGGATATGAAATGTTAGTGCACATAAGTGAACTGAGAGAAAACTAGGCATAGGAGGAATTGGATGTAGGGTACAAGAGAGAAGACACTGCATTAGTATAGGCATATCATCATCATCATTACCACTGTTTAATGTCCATTTTTCCATGCTAGTATGGGTTAGATGAGTTGTCCTGTTGTGAGAAATGCCAGGTCAAATGACCATGTCTGCTCATATAGAACTGATTTTGTTTTGGTTTCTACAGCTGGATTCCCTTCCTAACGCCAACCACATTTATCGTGTATACTGGGTGCTCTTTGTTGTGACACCTACATGACCACTTTACAGTGTGGACTAAGTGCTCTTTGTTGTGTTGCCATCATGACCACTTTACAGTGTGGGCTGGGGGTTTTGGTGAGTGAGGTGTGTGGGGATTGGGGAGGTGAGGTATTTGGGCATGTGTGAGGGTGGAGTGTTAGGACATGGGAGGTGGGGTGGAGGTGGTATACATTAGATGTATGCTTCAGCCTGTCCTCGTGGGAGGTGTATGGCAGAGTGAGTGGAGTGGAGTGGAGGTGATGGTGTTGCATACTTTATGTATGCTTCAGCTTCAGCCTGTGCTTATGGAAAGGTAGGTCTTCTGTATTACTGCATAACGCCAGATCTCAGTCATGTGTCTTTAAGAGGTGTAATTGAGCAAGGTTAGCTTTTATCACCTTATCCCAAGTCTTCCTGGGTCTCCCCACTCAATGGCTTCCATCAACTTTGAGTGCTCTGCTCCTTTTTATACAGCTGTCATCCTTCATATGCATTGCATGTCCATACCAATGCAATCTCCTCTCCTGCACACTGCATCTGATTCCTTTCATATATAGTTTCTCTCTCAGTTTATTTATGTTTTGACATTCATGTATAATAATATTACACATCCATCAGAGCATGCGGGCTTCATTTCTTTTCAATCTTCACAAGTCTCCTGCAAACAGCGCCCAGGTCTCACTACCATGCAACATTAATGTTCGTATGCAGTCTACCTTACATTTTGAGGGAAAATCCTTTTGAAGCTAGCAGTAGTTGTAGCTCACTGAACTTCTTCCAGCCTGTTCTCACTTTGGCTACTGTACTTTCAGAACACCCATCTCTACTGATAATTTGGTCACCCAGGTAGCAGAAGCTGTCTACCGCTTCTACCAAACCTTCCCAGAATTTGATAGTGCTTGTTTCCTGTGGTCATTAGGTGCTTACTGCTCTGGTGCAATGGCTACATATAAAACCTACGTTCTTGGCTAAACTACCTGAGATCCCACTACATTTCTTGTGTACCCATAGTTTGCATTTGGGACATAGGATAGAATTTCTACCTACACCTTTCCTACATACTGAGCAAGGCCATCTCCCCGAAGAGATCAGGGCTCTGTTTTCCCTTCTACTTCCTAGGACCTTAGTCTTTGTCATGTTGGCTTTAAGACCCTTTTTTTCTAGGCCATGCTTCCAAGTTTGGAATTTCTTCTCTAATTCTACCATAGACTCAGCTATGAGTGTAAGATTACCCACATATAGGAGTTCCCATGGGCAGCTGGTCTTAAACTCCTCTGTTATAGCCTGTAGGATGATAATAAATAGGAGCGGGCTAAGAGCAGAGCCCTGGTGGATGCCAACCAGCATACTAAATTCCTTGCTATAGTCATTGTTAATCCTAACTTTGCTGACTGTTTCTTTATCCATGGCTTGTACAGCTTTCAAAAGCCACTTGTCTGCTCCTAGTTTACTTAGATTATAGCATAGGGGACCCTGTCAAAAGCTTTCTGCAGATCAACAAATGCCAGGTAGAGCAGCTTACCTTTAGCTAGGTACTTCTGTAGCTGCTTCACCAGGAAGAGAGCATCTATGGTGTTTTTACCTGGCACAAATCCAAACTGCATCTCATCTAGATTTACCTGGTCCCTAATCAGCTGTGCTATAACTCTTTCTGTGACCTTCATGACCTGGTCCATGAACTTGATTCCTCTATAGTTTCCTCTATCTAGTGCATCTCCTTTAGCCTTGTAGTAGTTGACAATGATGCTGCTGCACCAATCATGGTATGACACAATTTAGTATTACTTGGTTTACAATATGTGTGGTTAAAGTGTAACCCACCAGCCCAGATACTTTCAGCATCTCGGCAACTATCCCCCATGTACCATGGGCAAAGTATAAATAGATTTATGTGTCTTTGCACATATAAGCTTGCATATTTGACAAGATGTTGAAAAAGAGTCAGGCCCTACAACCTTGATTGTACTCTGAGCTGATCTATATATATATAGAACATAATAGCTTTATTAAGAAGTGCAGAGAAATCTCAGCAGATGGGACTCATGGAAGAGGTGGACCAAGGAAGACATGGTATGAAGTAGTGTAGACCAGCCATTAGGCAGTTAGATCTCATGACAAAGATACCAATGGACCATGAAGACTGGGGATAAGATAATCCTGGAGAAGATTTGACTTCCTCTTTAGTGTAGGTGCCACATAAAAGGCACCCAGAACATTTTTATGGTGGTTGATAATATGAAGGGTATCCAACAATAGAAAACTTGCCAAACAAAGGAACAAGAGGATGCTAAAGTAGCGCTGGTATGAGGATAAAGCACACCCAGTATACTCTGTTGAGCATGGTTAGATATACACTCTGGCCAGTGGTTCTGGCTAGGTACTGACTTGGTGTGTGAAGACCCGTGCAACCTTGCGAGTAGAGGAAGAAAAAGTTAAATCTCCCTCTCTCGTGCCATATATATATATGAAAAGGGTCCTGACCCTTTTCCTATTACCCACTCTACTACGCTAAGTATTGAGTACTCTGGTGCGTTATGGTCCATCTGGTATCTAACCACACCCTCTTTGTTATATATATATATATATATATGTATATATATAAGCAAAGGGATATTTAGTTTGTTGGTAATTCAACAAATATATATATTTATAACAGACTATCCAGGTAAAACTTGAACTGTTAAGGTCTCATTCCTGGATATGTCAATATTTATAAAACAAACTTTGTATTTTATCTGATGAGAGCATACCAAAGTTTTGGTACCCTTGAAATATATATAATAGAATAAATATGGTTTTATAAATATAGTTTCCATATATATATATATACAATAGAAAAAAACGAGGAATTTTCATTTACATGTAAAACAATATCGGCTGAAGGTAACCCATAGGAGTTATGGACTTGGTGGGAGGAGTTATGGACTTGGTGGGTTACTTTGAACCAATAAATATTTTTTTTATATGTAAACAAAACTTCCTTGTTTTTTTTCTATTATATACACTTGGCCTGTGCATAGAGTGCTTGATTTGGTACCAACATCAGTAATTCACTGTACTATCCATACTATATATATATATTTAAAAGAGTCGAAGTCAGTGTTGCAGCATATGTACAAACTTTATTTGCATATTACAATTGTTTCGATATCGATCAGCTTAGCATACAATCGAAGTGAGGGAGCCTGGCGTTTTTTTGACACCTCATCAGATATGTGAGCTTATATGTGCAAAGACACATAAATCTATTTACAGTCAGCACACTGCAGCTGTAACTCTGGAATGCAACCCAAACAAAACAGATCGCATAACAGTATTGAGTGCTTCGAATGATGCACCACCTGTAACTGTTGTTACATACCTAACTAACACACACACAAACACACAGACATATATATATATAGTTCAAGAATAGACAAGACAAATACAGAGGTGCAAAAACACAAAGTCTTATTAGTTTCATGCTTAGGAAGAAGTAAATAAGGGTTTTGAAGAAAAAAAAAGTTTCAAGAAGGCTCGGGAGGGTTGGTGAGTAGTTTGGCTTTCAGAGGTGGAGAGGCCAGGTGTGTTAGGGGTGCTGTTATGTGTATGCAGATAGAGTGAATTTCATGGGTGTGCAGTATTGAGTCTGTGTGTGCGTAGTTTGTGTATCATTCTAATTGCAACATAAAAAAGTTAAAAGGTATCCATGTTGTTGTTGACCAATGATTATAAAGTATAGAGTATGTTTATTTTCATCACATTTCTACTTTCAAATCCAATTTTATATATATATATATATATACACATGATGGCTGCAACTCGATTTCAAGTAGTGCCATTGCTTGATACTGAAGCATGAGCACCACGGAGGTGACTTTTTAGTCCTGCTAGGAACTTGCCTATGGCCGCCAACACAATGCATCCAAAAATGTCACATATCAAGCAGTGCCTGTGCTTGAAGCTTTTTTAAGTGAGGAAAAGCTTTCCATTGGGCCAATCCCCCTCTCTGAACATCAAATGCATTTGTCCCAAAAGAAGAACTCGTCTACATCATTTGATGCAAACAAAGTCACAGGGTTTATATCAAAGTGACCTTCTCCTAGAGAGATGTCTTAATGAAGACAAGGAGTCTCACACTCCACAAAAATAGAAAACTTTATTAGATGGCCGTTGACTCTCCTGAGTTCCTCAGCCCTTTGACAGGTTTTGTCTTTCATTCCGCAGAATGTCCAAAATCAGCCTCCTCATGAAGCAAGCTTAGTGGAGTTGCCGGTTTAGTCGCCAACGACCCGACCATGCACAGGTTGTACTGGGTTACATGTTATCAGTACTGCTGAAGAGCGACCTGACCCTATATATATGTGTGTGTGTGTGTATGTATATACATCCATATAATATATGCAGTAATTTTCAGATATTAGTATGTTGACTCCCGTTATATATATATATATTAAAGTATAAGTTTCATTCTTTGTGTGTGTAAGTGTGTATGTCACACGAATGTTAGAATCTGACAAAATATTTCTGAAATGTTTTCACTCATGTATTCTCTTCCAATGGTGTAATCTCTGTCTTTTTCTCTGTCCATCAGTCTGTTTGCATACCTCTCTTTCTCTCAAGTAGTGGTGCCAGTGTCATGATGAAGTACACCAATGCAATCTGTGAAGTGGTTGCTGTTAGGTATCATATCCAGCCATAGAAACCATGCAAAAATATGGAATACATGAGCAAGGATAGGTATTCAACCAAACCAGCTTGTCTTGGATTGTAATGACCCATCCAACCCACTGCTCTCTGTCTCTCATACATTAATAATTCAAATTTCAACAGTTGGATATTAACATTTCATTTCTTATTTTCACAAGTATTTTCGTGTCATCTGGAAGATTGTTGAAATTCAATTGACTAATATATTATCTGGACATAAACTAACAGTAGGTATAAAGTTAAAAATTTGACAGCTATGCCCAGTAGTTTCAGCTTGTATTCAACAAGCCTTTCAAGAGTGTTCTCTTGAAAAGGCTTGCCAAATACAAGCCAAAAGTGTTAGGCATTGCAGTCGGGTTTCTACTACCCCTTCTCTCTCTCTCTCTCTCTCTCTCTCTATATATATATATATATATATATATATTATATATATATATATATATCATCATCATCATCGTTTAACGTCCATCTTCCACGCTAGCATGGGTTTATATATATACATACATATATATATATATGTATGTATATATATATATATATATATGTATGTACATATATATATATGTACGCTTATCTGAGATGTAGACAGGAAAATACGAATTTCCCTGTCAATTGAAAAAATGATAAACTTCTTTAATCGATTTTCTGCTCTAATTGGACTCTCATCAGAAGACGGGTATATCATCCAATCAAGCACAAGGAAACATATATTTGATGGGTATATATACCTGTCCACACTTAGTATTATTTTGAAGTAGATATACTAATTTGCATATAATTAGCACCTGTGTTGGTAATTAATTTAGATATATATGAAGAAGTGCACTAGCAGCCGAAGTGTATGATAAAGTTATATCTGTATAATACAGAGTGTGTAGGACTGCCAGAAATTACGAACTTCGCAGTAAATTATAAAAAATTATAATTTTTTTGGCTTGTTTATATGCCTACATATTATATATATGTTGGTGCAGTCTCGGTTTGCACTCTGTATTTATACAGATATAACTATATATATAAATATAATTTCAGTTAGATCGAATTTCGGCAGTGGTCAAAAACAAAGCGAAACGCAATTTTTGAGATATGCGGCAAGCGCTCAATGGACTAAAAGAAGACCAATAAACATAGGTTATAGAGGCCAGACAAATTGAAAATAGCGGTCATGGAGCCATCAACCACCGAAGCCAAAAAAACGAAGCAAGCTAAACAGGTCAAACGAAAATATATATATATATATATTCATTCTCGACACATACTTATTCTCTCTGTCATTCTATTTATCTAGTACTTGATTAAAACAGTTTTTTAAATGTTGCTGCAGTTGATCTGACATTCCGATACTTATTGATGTCATCAGCAATTATGCTTAACCTCATCGACATCTCACAGAGATCTGAACTTCTTTTTGTTTTCTTCGACAGAAGGAGAAACTGCATGTCTGTGAATATATATATATATTTCATTTCTGAATTTGTTTAGCAAGATTCTTTATCTGAAAACGTGTGTTGAAACCGATATTGTTATACTTTGGGAGGGTCATGTTGCCAATAAGAAACGCAATGTTTAGACAAATCACAGAGGCAATAAACATAAATGAATTCCAACCAAAATTAAATAGAAAACATGAATGGAATAGCAACTTCACAACTTACAATTAAGGACAAAATGAAAACACACACACACATAGAACAAACAACCAGCCAGTAACATGTAAATAAACAAATAAAAACACACCAGACACCCGGATGTAACACATGCGCAAACTAAGCACACAACACACACAAAAACAAGATGGCGTAGGACAGAACAAAGGAGAGGCACAAAACAAATAAAAGAATCCCCAGTCACTGAAGAGGTCACAGAATGTGTGACGAAAGAACTTTGACAATATATGAACAACCGTCCGGTTGTGGAACCAACCAACCAACCGGAAATTTATAAATTCTTAAATTTATAATAAATTGGAGTGAAAACAACTGGTGCCTGTGTTTCTTATTGGCAACATGACCCTCCCAAAGTATAACAATATTTATATATATACATATATATATCATTCCACACACAGTCTCTCCGTCTGTCTTTCTCTTGGATTTAGACTACACAATATTGAATATGCATTATATCGTATCTTCTCTCTTTTTTTTCTTTTTTGAGAATTCTATCTGAAAATGCAAACGTTATTAATTCAAGGTATTTATAAAATTATAAACACCAGAATACACACGAGTCTAGTTTATGAATAGTAATATTTAATTCAATGTAGACATTATGTAGCCGACACAGTTTAAATAACAAATAGGGTGTAAGTAATATTTTCACTTTATCGCAACAAAAATATGTAAAAACAATACAAACTAAGAATATTTTAGCAGCCGACAATCGTTGACGATTTTCATCGATATTGAAAAAAAACAAAAATTATAAGTTTTATTCTTTATTGATCGTTTCACCAGCCAATTAATGTCTGTCTGTCTGTATGTATGTATGTATGTGTGCACGGACGCACGTAGAGGCATGTATATAGAGAGACTTCGTATCAGTTCTTTTGAAATGGTTTTCGTAAATTCTTAGTGACTATCAGTAAGCATGAATTGTCGAGAATATAGATTAACATGGAACGAGATAAGTTAAGTGTAGGTTATGGCCTACGTGATGCCAATGGGATTATCACACTAGTCTTTAATATTAAACCGGAATTTAATATCGATCACTTGTGTGTTCATGATTTAGTGAGTAGGCGTCTGTTTACATTCTTACTGAAAGTGTACTTGTTATTTGTATGACATAACATACGTGTAATATTCATAGAGTGCAAAAACAAATATATGTCAAGCAATAAACTCTGTTGCTTAATTACATTGATTAAATTAGTTAGGAGGATCTAGTCCTTGCTGTCACGAAGACAACGTCGGAGAATTTCTGAACAAATAACCTTGTTGTTTGTCATAGTGTGTACGTGACAAGTATATGACGTTAACTTTCGGTAAATAAAGGGAGGTTATTCCTAATGTTTCTGCTTAACTCGCCGAATAGTAAGACGCACATTCTAACAGAGATTATCCGACTTGGTTGAAATCATTTCTTTTACGTCACTTATATTTTTGGCTAAAAAAAAAACGAAAACAACAACGACACTCCCCTAAAAGAAATAAACATGACAACTTCCGAATTCTTATATATCTAACTCTTTAAATCTATGCAATATCCTGTCGAGATATACTAACTACTGACGATTACAAATTATTTTAAAAATATGCAGTTTACTCTCAAATAAACAATGGTGGGATTTTGTTGACTTCCTAAAAGAACCATACTTTGGTATCTTATATTAAAAAGTTTACTTGTCTAAATTTTATGACTGATTTGTTCCAATCTGTGAGTTGCAAACGTTTTATCGAGGATTTTACAAAAGCGAACAACCATTTTTCTTTCCACAAGCCCCCAAGTAGCACCTGGCCTGCTAGAAATAGCAGCCAAATCTCCCTAAAACCTCACTTCTGTTTTAGATAAAGAAAAGACACACTAAATAAGGTAGCCCTTGACTCATTCCTTTAAAGCTGGAGTGGTTACTGCTGGAACGCCATTGATCATAGCTTGTCTCTATCATGTTTGACATTGGGCTAAACAAAAACCACTGTTCTTTTTGTTAGTCCAGCATTATACCATATCCCACCTTTACCTCTCAACTCTTGGTTGTGTGTGCATGTGCTTGTCTTATAGTTACATACATATTAACTCTCCAATGACTTCTCTTTTTCTTCATCCACTTATGCCTGAGAGGGTTGTAGGAATAGGGTCCTCAAACTCTCCAGCAGGTCCTGTCAGAAGCAACCGTCACCAACTGATCCAGCTGGGTCCCCAAGCAAGATCAGCCAAGCTCATGGATGTTATTCAACCATCTTGCTTGTGCTCTACTCCTGGGTCCCCTGCCAGTTGATCTTGTCCATAAAATCTGTCCAATGATTCTTTGCTCAGACATTCTAACTATATGCCCATAGTATCGGCTTTACCTGAAGTGACTCATTGATCTCCAAGCTATGAACCCTATTGAGTAACATTACTCCAAAAACCCTTCAGAAGAACCTCATTTCAGCCGCTTGTATTTGCAGTCATATTCTTTCAGTCATTACCCAAGATTCATGACCATAGGTAAGGGTTGGCTCAAATACTGAAATGAAGATAGTAAGGTTGGCTTTTACATCTATCTCCCTTTTTCTGATTACTGAATGTTGAAGCAGATGCATACTGTACCAGCTCCTGCAATTCTTGCACTTAATTCAGCCTTCTGCCTTCCATCACTCATGAACATGGCCCCGAAATACTTGCTTAAGTGGAACTCCATTTACATGTAGAGTGCACTACACAGGTTTCCTGGAGAGGACGAGTGTCTCAGATTTTGCAGCACTGGTTTTCATTCCAGCCATGCAGCACTCAGCATTAAACCTATCAAGTGCAAGTCGGAGATCACCCTCTGACAAGTTAAGTAATACTATGTCGTCAGTAAATTCCAGCCGATTAATTTTACATCTGCCAATCATGACCCCACTTGCAACTCAGCTGCACATGTCAAGCTGTTCATGAAAATAATGAACAGGAGGGGTGACAATTCTGCAGAAATATGGGATCAATGGTCAGCTTGTTGCCCTGATGCCTCTATACAAATGCCCATGTATTTGTGTTTGGATAAATGGTGCTAATTCAAAACCACTTAATGTGGGAGTCGGACTCCAATGACTTGATATTTTATATTAGCTTGGTTAGTTGAGATGATAGGTACCTCTCTGTTGTTCCTGTCCCTTACAAAACAAAACAATACTTTCTAGAATATTTTGATTTTGCAAAGATTGAACTTACAACTGGAAAAGCTCTGAATATTAAGTAAAAATTATGATAGTTTTAGAGGTAATTAATAGATGTAATAACCTGGAATTTGGCACAAAGAACCCCCAAACCCAGCTTTTTAAGATATGAAGACATGATGTGAATATTAATTAAAAAAAATATATATATTTCAAATTCTCATTTAATAACTTAGAAAACCAATTCTACCCTACCATATCTTAAACATGGGATGCTAGAGATTGATGGTACTTAAGTCAAGAGTTCAAATCTAACCTTATTAACTTTTGAAATATAGTTACCATGTTTGTAAACAAGCTGACTGATGTTTGGAAAATATATTATATACTGTTTGCTCACAAACAAACAAAAAAAGTTTCACTTGATACCAGAATTTTAATTTCTGTAAATTATGAAATGAATCTTCATTATAATAATTTGATATATTTTGCCTTTAGACTAGTATAGAAGAGTACAGATATTTTGAGTCAATAGAATACTGGATAAACAGGTGAGAGCTCAGTAGTTTATACCCAATAACTGTATCATATTCATGACAAAGACATTCTCAGTAACTGAATTTGCCTAGTTTTATGTATGCATTGTAGTAAATATAGTTTACTACTGCAGGCAGTGGGAGAACTGGGCAATTGATAAATATCTCATTGGCTTAAAGTGCAATGATCAATTTCTTCCACAAGAGAAAAAACAAAACAAAACACAACAATAACAGACCAGTATCATAGTTAGCGCAAGATTAATCTTTCATTTATAACTTCTGTAAAGTTCATGTAGAAGCTATTATTGCATAATTCAGGAAATTGAATTAAGTTCTGTTATCTAGGTTACTCGGTTATGAATATTGAACCAATGAAAGCAAATCTGTGGGTTTGATGGTGACTGACAGATGCTTAAGGATTTCCTCTCTGTGTATGTTATAGAGATGATATGAAGTATGTACCAGATAGTCTATGCCTCCATGTCTTAGGGTGCATAAGGAGAGGATTTGCAGTAATTGAGAATCAATGAGTTCTGTATAATCTATTGGTTGTGCTTTATTGGTTATGTAATGGGTGGTGGGTTGGCAGTATCGGTAGAGGGTCGGACGCCATGCTTTCTAGCATAGTTACGTCCCTTTACAGACTGAGTTCAAATCTCACCGAGGTTAACTTTGCCTTTCATCCTTACAGGGTCGATAAAATAAAGTACCAGTAATGTACTGGGTAATTGCTGGCCTTGTGCCAAATGTAGAAACAATTATTGCTTATGTAATTTTTGGTTTGATGGTGTGGCTTATAGTTAGTTCCATGTTTAATAAAAGGGTTAAACAAGTATCATACAATAAATGCTATTGAGTAAGTTAATTTATCAATATGGCTGTGTATTTAATATAGGTAAAATGTGTAGTCAACTGAATCAACTCTGTTGTGTAGCTGGCACATATTTTATCAATGACAACTATATGAAGTTGAACTTGGCATTAGTTGATTTTGGAACTGAAAGGAACAAACAAATACTATATAGCATTGAGTTCATTGTCCTACTGTTCTGTTTTCTTTCTTCCTCATTGGAGCCTAATCATCATCATCTTCATCATTATTTTATGTATATTTCCATGCTTGCTTAGGTTAGATGTATTGTCATGTTCTGAGACTAGACTGGTCAGATGACCATGTCTCAGTATGTTCCATTCTTGCATGGTTTCTATAGCCCTTCCTAATGCCAATCCCTTCATGGCATGGTTTCTATAGTCCTTTCTAATGCCAATTCCTTCATGGCATGTGCCAGGTGTATTTTATCATGGCACTACCATTATCACCTAATATAAATATCAAACTATAACATTACTGTTTCCAGAATCAGAGAGAGCTTTTCAAATTCCATATAAAATAAAGTCATATAGAAATAGCTTGCTCTTAATTTCTGTTCATTTACATACTGATACTTTTGCATCATTTTGCATGTGTTTGTACTATCATGGATATTAAAGAAAGAAAACAATTTCATTTTATATATGTTATAATTATTGATTTCTAATTTAGGCACAAGGCCAGCAAATTTAAGCAAAGAACAAAGTTGATTAGATCAACTGCAGTACTTGACTGTTATATGATTTTCTCAACAATAGAATGATAAAAGCCATAGTTGTCCATGGCGAGATTTGAACTCAGAATGCAAAGAGCCACAACAAATATCACAGTGGCATTTTATCCAACACTTAACCAATTCCGCCAATCCACCACCCTTTGCATGTACAATTATTGCAAACCAGGATTATATGAAGGAATATACTTCTTGATCAGCTTACAACCTCCTTATACATTTTCAAAAGGAGCTTTGGTCTCATTTTGTATATCTTTCATATTCTAATACTGCTGATAACAAGTTAGAAACTTGTGTGTACACATAGGGGCAGAAGAAAAAAAATTATTATATATATATATATGTACACACACACATCTAAATATATGTTTGTATATATATATATATATATATGCAAAAGGCAAACAGAAATAACAAGGCAATGACACAGTAGAATGAATAAATATATTATTAGTTTTATGCTTGATATAGTAGGAAATGAGTCTTAACGTTTCAGACACTAGTCTTTCATCAGAAAATAGAATGAGGAATTAAAGAAGAAATAGAAAGGTAGAGGAGAGTGGGCAGTCGCAGAAATAAAAAAAAATATTTTTAGAGAAAAAACAGGTCTATTTGTAGCGAAATCTGTCCACACCTTGACCCCTGGGTGACACTTAATGGTCAAATTCTGGGTTACCTCCTTTTCAGCATAAACAAGTCTATGCGTGGGCAATCTCTTGAGGTCACCCCATTGGTTCTCAAGGCAGGGGACAGAGGAAGAGACAGATATAAATAGCCTGTCTTAGACCAGGCAACAGGGAGTTCGGAGCAGTTCCTGATAGAGTAACGATGTAAAACATTTACTTTCTACAGACTATATCTCTCTCTCCGGTCCTACAGACTCTCACCTTCTCTTGTCACTGAGTTTTGACTACTACCTTGCTGCTACGACTAATGAATGATATCTTGCCACTCTCTATTTCAGCATAACGAAATAACAGCAAAAACATCGTCAACCTTTATGATTTGTAGTAATCTTATTCTTTGTTCCTTTATTCACTGAAGTGAAGTAAATTTTATATTTAAACGAAACCATTTATTTTGTCGTGTTATACCACCTCTAACAACACTTGCTAACTTCGCTTCATATTCAAGTCACCATTTCTTGGAAAACTGTTGATTCTGGCTTTGTTGTATAAGTTGATCTTGTTTTAAAAGGTGGTGATTGAACGTGTCTAGCTGAAAAGGAAAAATAAATGTTTTGTCTATAGCGTGTGTACACATGTGTGTGCATGTATTTGTTATTTGACCATATGAAGCTAAGAGGATAAGTCTGTGTATATATAAGTTTAAGAGAGTGTGTGTGTGTGTTATATCATCATCACCATTTAATGTCCATGGGTTAGATGAGTTGTCCTATCATGAGACGAGTCAGATCAAGTGACCATATCTTGCTCATACAGAACTGGTTCTGGCTTGGTTTCTATGACTGGATGCCCTTCTTAATGCCAACCACATTTACTAGGTGCTTTTTACCATGATGCCTATGACCATTTTATAGTGTGGGCTAAGGACTTGGGTGGGTTAGGTGCATGGGAATTGGGGAGATAGATCTAGGGATGTGGATGAGGGGCGGAGTGTAGGTGAAGGTGCATACTAGATGTATGCTTCTGTCTGTGCATGGGATAAGGTGGGTCTCCTGTATTACTGCATAATTCCAGAGATCGCAGTCCTGTGTCATCCTCCTTGAGAGGTGCAATTGTGCAAGCTCAGTTTTTATCACCTCATTCCAAGTCTTCTTAGGTCTTCCTACTCCATAGCTTCTCAGCACTTTGAGCACTCAGCACCTTTTTATATAGCTGTCAACCTTCATATGCATCACATGTCCATATCAACACAATCTCATCTCCTGCACTCTGCATCTCATCCTCCTTATGCTCAGTTTCTCTCTCAGTTCATTTTGAGGAAAAAACCTTTAGTAACTAGCAACAGTAGTAGCTCCCTGAATTTTTCCCATCCTCTTCTCACTCTGGCTACTGTACTTTCGGAAGACCTACCTTCACTGCTGATTTTATTACCCAGGTAGCAGAAGCTGTCTACGTTTTCTACTGAGCCCTCCAATAATATTATAGATCTTGTTTCCTGCTTACTGTTCCTATGCAATGGCCACATGCATAACCTACATTTTTAGCTGAACTACTTGAGATCCCACAACATCACTTGTGTACCTATAGTTTGCATTTGGGACAGAGGATGGAATTTCTACCTATACCTTTTCTGCACACTGAGCAAGGCGATTTCCCTGAGGGGATCAGGCCCTATTTTCCCTTCTACTTACTAGGACCTTAGTGTTTGTTAGGCTGACTTTAATTCTTTGATTCTAAGCCATGCTTCCAGATTTGGAATTTCTTCTCTAATTCTGCCATAGATTCAGCAATAAGTGTTAGATCAATTGCATACAGAAGTTCCCATGGGCAGTCAGTCATAAACTCCTCTGTTATAGCCTGCAGGATGATAATAAATGGGTGAGGGCTAAGAACAGAGCCCTGGTGGACTCCTAACCTGCATGCTAAATTCTACACTATAGTCATTGTTAATTCTGAACTTGCTGACTATTCCTCTATACATGACTTGACTGTTATCCTTCAGAGTTCAGCTGGTTGGTAGCTGTACTATCATGCCATATATGATACCTTATTTTTATCTCTGTCTCCTGGACCATACCCATGACATCGAACATGGTGTTTGAATGCATTTGCCACAGATGTTCTTTCTCTGTATCATCAAAAATCCCTCCGCATGTTTGTATCATCATCATCATCATCGTTTAACGTCCGTCTTCCACGCTTGCATGGGTTTGGACGGGAATTTTCCTACTTGAGGCAAGATTGGTTGTCTTGCTCGTATAGGACTGTCTGGCGGGTTTTCTACGGCTGGATGCCCTTCCTAACACCAACCACGTTTACAGTGTGGACTGAGAGGTTTTTACCGTGTTACCTACATGGCCACATTACAGCATGAACTGTGTGTCTTTTTGTCGTGACACCTACACAACCTCATTTATTTCGGACTGGATGTTGTGGTACCAACATAACTTTACATCGAAAGGGGTGGTGTGGATGGGGTGGGGGTAGTGGGACGGGTGTGTATTTTTGTTAAGAGATGCCTACTGACTGTAGGTTTCGCTTTGTACTTAGGCAAGGTGGGTCTTCTGTATTACTGTGTAGCGCCAAAGATCTCGGTCCAGTGACATTGTCTTGGAGAGGTGTAAGTGTGTGAGGTCAGAATTTATCAAGTCGTCCCAGGTTTTTCTGGGTCTGCCTACTCCGTGGCTACTGTCTATTTTTATCGCCCTGCACTTTTTTATACAGCTGTCGTCTTTCATGCACATCACGTGACCATACCAATGTAGTCTTCTCTCGAGTAAACATCTGATTCCTCTTATTCCTAATTTCTCCCTTAGTTCATTTATGCTTTGCCGTTCACGTATATTACTATTACACATCCAACAGAGCATGCAAGCTTCGTTCCTCTCCAGTCTGCGTATATCCTCTGCATATAATGCCCAAGTCTCACTGCCATGTAACATTGTTGTTCGTATGCAGACATCATACAGCCTGCCTTTGTATCTGTACACATATTGTTGTGTATGTGTACACATACAGCTGACCATGCTGGAGCACCTACATCCACACCTAAAAGATCAGACTCTGTCCCTCCCTATGTTAGTCAACTTGCACACACACGCACACACGCACGCACACACACATACACACACACACACACACACACACACACACGCTC
>OZ024743.1:23230057-23265057 GCA_964016885.1 Eledone cirrhosa | reverse complement strand
TATATGTGTCATCATCATCATATATATATATATACACACACAGAGTTTGTCATACATATGTATTTAGTAATCTTGCAATGAAACACGATCAGAAGTTTTTCTTTTGTTTTATACTGGCAGTTTGAAATGAGGGTTGGACTAGTTTTGCTTTCATTACAGTTCCTCTGAAGTCACTTAATTCTCTTTCGCAATTGATTAAACATAATTAACAGAAAGTTACTTAATAATATCCAAACAAATTTGTGCTAGGTACAACTCATATACAAAGTAGACAAGCTGGTATCAAATCCCGCCGAGGTTAACTTTGCCTTTCATCCTTACGGGGTCGATAAAATAAAGTACCAGTAATGTACTGGGTAATTGCTGGCCTTGTGCCAAAAGTAGAAACAATTAATTACTTGAGTAGTAGTTCAGTCCTCACACTGTTTGGTATATTGAATAATGCACTGTAAAATTTTAGAATACCAACATACACTTTGTGAGTGCTTATGTGTGTATGAGGGAGAGGGAGAAGAGTGGGGAAAGAGAAAGAGATAAGTATTGGAGAGATATGATCCAACAGTTGTCTCAACCCTACTCACCTAGTTTTAAGGTGACCTAATCCTTTTCGAGAAATTCTTAGCCATGATTGATTAGAAGTTAGACAGATATGTAAAGAATGTTAGGAAAATATAGAAGTTGATTATATCACAAAGTACAATAATCAGGCACAGCTATGTATTAGACTCAATAGAAATTGCAGATGCAGGGCTGTTAAATACTGTGATTTGGTGTCCAAAGGTCTAAAGTGACTACTTATTTGTTTCTCTATTTATTTGGTTGTACAAATTCAGAATTACTATTACATCTTTTTATTCTTTAGATAATAAATTTTCATTGGGTAAAAATGAAGAAAATACTTTAATGTATTTTTGGTTGGCAGAACATAATACCTTACAGTAATTTAGTTACAGAGTTCAATTCTCCCCAAAATTAACTTTGCTGTTATCATTTCCAGCTTCATATAATATTTGCCAGTAACTTATGGAGAATTAATAACTAAATTGACTACCATTCCTATTTAAATTTTTGCTCTTGTACCTGTGTTAGAAAGAATAAATTTTGAATATGTGTGTTCATGTATTTATGTCATCATCCTTATCATCACTGTTTTACATCTATGTTCCGTGCTGGCATTGTTTGGCAGGGTTATCATGTTCTGAGACCAGAAAGGTCAGGTAACCATGTCCTGCTCATACATTTCTGTTTGGCATAGTTTTTACTGCTGGATGCCTTTCATTTCTCCAACCATTTTATAGTACATACTGGGTGCATTTTTTCAAGGTACCAGTCCCACCATTTTACAGAGTTTACTGGGTGCATTCCAGTGTTGCTTTAACACTAGGGCAATCATTGCATCATCAACTGGGCTATCTATTTCTCGCCATGCTCTTATATTGCTCCACTCTCATCACTGGCCATGCCTGCCCAGCTGGTGAGGCCACTTCTTACTATATATATATTCAAACATGTATTCAATGTTGCCCATTACATATATACACATATATACAAAAATATAAACCACTATATATATAGAAAAATATAGCAAGAGATATACATATCTAGATGTGTAAATATACATATAATCTTATATACACTGACAGCTCACACATATGTAAACATACATTTCCCTCCTTCCCTCTTCGTCTTTCTCTCTTTCTCTCTCTCTCTCTCTCTCTCTCTCTCTCTCTCTCTCTCTCTCTCTCTCTCTCTCTCTCTCTCTCTCTCTCTTTCTCTCTCACACACTCACATAAACACAACTCACAAATATAAACATACTTATATCATCATCATCATTATTTAATATCCATTTTCGCTGCTAGCAAGGGCTAAACATGTCTTCAAAGACCAAGTCAGTACTCAAGTGGAGTTACTGACCTCTCAGGTGGGCCAGGTACCTACATCTCACTAACATACATTCCCATGCTCTATCTAGTGCATTTTATCATTGCACCAGTAGTAGGGAGGTTGTCATATCTTTGATGCAGCCAAAGATCTCTTTGGTTGGTTTTCTACAACTAGATGTTCTTCCTATATATCATCATCCTCATTGTTTTTATATTGACTTTTCAATACTGGCATGGGTTGGACAGAATTTTTTGAGGCAGTATTTTATAGTTGGCGGCTGTTCCTGACATCAACCCTTTTATGTTGATTCATAAGATCCATTACCCAGAATGGTCAGTTTTAAGTGGGATTCACAATACATAAACATAGAATGTACAGATGGTGGAACTGTTCTTTTTATATTTTTATTATTTTCTTTATTATTACATTTTGGAGAATTCTTTTTATTCAGCAATAACTTTTTAGTGATTTTTAGTGAAGCCGAACTGGCCGTATGATCACATCTTGCTCATATGTTCCATTTTGGACTTGGTTCCCATGGCTGGATACCCTTCTTAATGACAACTCCTTTAAAGCCATTTTATCATGACTCTGCCACTACTATTTTGCAGGGTGGACTGGGTAAATATTACTATTCATTTTAAGGAATATTTCCTAACAATCAGAAGTAAAATGGTTGAAAAGAAAAAGTTCCAAATTACTAACTCATGAATCTGGAGCTCAAATACACCTCAGATATTTCACGGTATTTTTATTGTTTCAGTTTAGCCATATGATGAGAATAGACAACATATTTTCTGGCAGAAAAGGTCACTAGGATTGATTACCCATTACTATGTACTGTACCTCTTCAATCATGAAGGGGGAAGATCAAATCATGAACTTATGCCAATAAAACCTCAAAAGTGATTTCAACAAATATATAAGCAAAACATTATTGCAATGATAAGATAGTGGCAATCAATGAATGCCTAAATGTTATTCTGCTGAACAATTAATAAATACCACATTGCTAAATAAATAACAACATGAGCCAATAATGGTGCTTCTACCCAGTTCTATCAACCTGCTAAAAATTGCTAACATCTCCCTTAAATTACTCCCTATAATCTTATGAAAAGAATCCTCTATGTTAATCAAATAACAGGAAAAAAAATCTTGAAGAACAAACAACCATTACTCTAGATGAGAGAATGTAATGTGGGGATCTTCTTGATAGTTATTTGACTGGCTAAAAATAGCAACCAATTCTCCCTCATACCATACCATCTTTAAAAATCTAGGAAGGAAATATTGGACTGTAGTCTTTGATATACAAAGATTCAAGGGTCATGGTTGGGAACATCTTTAATGATAATGATCAGGGCTGGTCTCACTAAGTTTAACCTGCTAGGAGAAGCAGTTGCTGCGGTGTGGCTGAACATTTTCCCAGAACCAGAAGTGAGAGTCAGGTGAGAACCAGTTAACCCATCTGTCCCTAATGGTCCTGTTGCCAGACATCAAAGTATTTTCTTTACCCAAAC
Source organism: Eledone cirrhosa (assembly GCA_964016885.1). NCBI lineage: Eukaryota > Metazoa > Mollusca > Cephalopoda > Octopoda > Eledonidae > Eledone > Eledone cirrhosa. The sequence goes on along the minus strand of OZ024743.1, from coordinate 23,261,647 downwards.
ATCCTGGTTTCGAGATAATGTTTCTTCAAATCATTTCACTCTATTTTCAAAATAATGGTTTGTGATTTAGGCACAAGGCCAACAATTTTGGGGGAAAGGGAAAGTTGATTAAATTGATCAACTCCAGTGCATTACTGGTACTTTATTTTATCAACCCCATAAAGATGAAAGGCAAAGATTACCTTGGCAGGTTTTGAACTCAGAACGTAAAGAGCCATAACTCTATGCTGCTAAGCATGTCCGATACTCTACCAATTCTGCCAATTCACTGCCCATTTTCAAAATAATATTAGGTAACACTATATCTTATAATAAAATAATGTCTTTCAAAGAGACTGTTGATACTGGTACATCTGGTTTTGAAACAACATTACTAACAAGAAAAACCACCATCTGTCTGGTGAACTAACAAATAACATAATGTATTATAACAAATGAGAAAAACTGTACTGGTGAAACTTAGCAATTGCTGCAAATACAACTGAGAACAATAAGCATATACTACTCAAGCCATTTATGAATCCTGTACATAGATGTTTGACCTGCTAGAAATAGCAACCAAATCTCCCCTCACACTACACCCTATCAAATTAACCCTTTAGCATTCACATTACTCTATATTTATTATTGTATTTTCACAGAGAAGGCTTTGCCTCACATAATTATCTCTCATAATATCGAATCGAAGAGATTTTGATATTTATTTTGAGAACAATATGCTTACATCAGTATGAGTGGTCAGTTACGACTGGTTTGAACAAGACAGCCCATTTAGGAGAGCTCCAAATAAGTCTGCACAGTGTAGATTGAGCTCCATAAGCCATAGAGAAGGTCAACTCATCCAGGAGAGCAGTTAAAGTGAATTGAAATTGACACAAATTATAGAAGATTTTTAAGTCCTGACAGATAACCTCTTTCATATTGGTAGCACAATAAAATCCCCCCAGTCTATAGTGTAAATAGGTTCGTGATAGGAAGGGCATCCAGCCACAAAACTTCTGTCCTAAAAAACATGATTATCATCATCATCATCATACAAGGGTCAACTGAAAAGTTCATAGGCTGAAAAGTTTATAGGCAGACCAAGTTACTCTCATGGAATGACTAAATGAGGTTTATTTTTCAACATAATCTCGGGAAAGAAACAATGCAGTTATTAATAAAAAGAGTTGAAATTAATGAATGTAGGATTTCACAGTTCTAGCATCAGTCCTTCATAGTCAGCCTATGAACTTTTCAGTCTATGCTCATACACAGATGCACATGTGTATATATATATATATATATATATATATATATATGTATATATGTATATATGTACATGTATATATGTATATATATATATATATATATATATATGTATATATGTATATATATATATATGTATATGTATATATATATGTATATATGTATATATATATATATATATGTATATATGTATATATATATATATGTATATGTATATATATATATATATAGTAATAATAATAAATTTGAAGACTAAAATCCAAAGAGGGTTCGATAAGGATAAATATATATCAAATATATAAGAACCCTAGAGCAAATATTTATTAAAATAACAGATTAAACTTTAATCTGTTATTTTAATATATATATATATATATATATATATATATGTATAAAACTATTTAGACCATTACTCAACAGAGTACTCAATACTTGAGGTAGTATAGTATGGTTATATTATCAAGAGTTGGGAACCAACAGCTGAGCTCTTGCCATTTCAACAGCCTATATATAGTATACACACACATATTTGTTGTGAATATATATATATGTTAAGCCATTATAGTAATTGTAGTAGTAACATCATATTTGCAGTGCTGCATTCTAACAGACTCTGTTCCTCTATATTTATACTGTAGAACTTTTTATCAATGGTTTATTCATTTTAATTTCTCTATTCCTGTATGGATGATGTAGTAAGTTGTTGAGTATAAGGTTTACACAGCTGAATGCCTTTCTTTTTTTTAACTGCTCAACTGTGAAATTAAAGTAGATCTTGTTCTTATTTTATTTCTTAATTTTAGTGTCTTTAGTTATTGGACTTAGATCATGCTGGGGCACAGGCTTCAAGGATTTTAGTTGGCTATATTGGCTTCAGTACTTATTTGGTTTGGTACTTAATATATCAATCTCTGTTTAGCAAACTATGAAATTACAGGGTATAGATCAATACAACATCTAGAAAATCAACAGTTTTAAACATAGACATAAGCATCAGCATGAATATGAATATCTGCTATTTTTAACGACATTCTAAGCCTATCAAGTAGTCATAATACCTTAAGAGATTTGAGAACCTAACACTACATGTGCTATTACATCTCCATCCTCCTCAGCTTTGGAAACAGTATGTATTATATCTTGTTCCATTTCTCTTAGACTTGAAGAATGTTAACCCTTCTGAAGAGTATGGCAGATTCTTGAATTATTGGTGGTTCCAATAATAATTCTTCCCAATATGAAACTATGGTAGGGAGATCTATATATAAGTGAAGTTAGATAGAAACATTTTTCGTCTATCTTGTTTATAAGTTTTTCTCATTTAATTTTAATATATATATATATATATATATATGAAAATGTTTAACCCCAACGACAGAACTCAAGCCGTTTCGACGGTTATTTCTGACCTAAAAAAAATAGCCGTCGAAACGGCTTGAGCTCTGCCGTCGGGGTTAAACATTTTACTATTACCCACTCTACTACCATAAGTATTGAGTACTCTGGTGCGTTATGGTCCATCTTGTTCCTTAACACATCTCCTTCATTATATATATATACATATTTATTAAAATAACAGATTAAAGTTTAAGCAAAGAATCGCTGTTTTCACCCTTAACGGGATCTTCTGAAACTAAAAAAATCAATCTGTGAACGCAGAAGTAAATATTTCGAAAAACGTTGCAACCGAAGGAAAACAGGAAGACGATACTTTGGTTCGTGAAGACGTTCCCTGGCAATGAACGGAAAAAAGCGAAGATAATAAATGAAGTCGTAGACTAATATTCTATTTAGGAAACCGAATGATTCTCGGCTTCAAAGTTAAGAATAATGTAAATAAATTAGTAGAACGAAAATGACAGAGGTTATTCAAATCAATAATAATTAAATATACACGCATCCACACATGTATGTATACATATAATTATATAAATGTATATAAATATATATACATAAATACGTAAATAACGCACACACACACATAACTACAGGTAAATACACATATGTTCACTAAACGTACGTCAACCAAAACACAAATTACACATATACACACCTTACATACGTGCAAACACGCATACACACACAAACACAAAATACACATATACACATAACTATATACACCTGTACCAGTATATATAATATAATATATACACCTATAACAAATACAAGCAAATATACGTACGAGAAAGTATACGTACCTTCACAAAACATACAGGTAAGGTATACTTACCTATACAAATAAGTAATGGTATAAACATAAAATATACTTAGCTACCACACCAAGACGTAAATTATCCGTGTATTGTTTGTACTATCTGGTAGGGTATGAAGTGGGACTCTAATACAGAAAAGTTTTATGCAATTTATATTTACAAGCCGAAATTGCCTCAGATTTTTTGTTTAAGATGTGTCATTGGCGTAGAGTATTTCCAGGGCTTCAGCGGCGCAAAGATCGCATGGTCTTTTATTTCTGTTATACGATCTAGCCTTATTTAGGATCTCCCAATGTAACCTATATTGGGTGTGGTTGTCTTTTAAACTCCAGATATAAGCTGAAAGTGACGTCATATTCCTTCTTAAAGGGTTTCCTAAATAGAATATTAGTCTACGACTTCATTTATACCATAAACGTGGTTTCGTCTTTGGGTGTAATTGTTCTCAGCGCTCCACAAAATAACGTATTATCTTCGCTTTTTTCCGTTCATTGCCAGGGAACGTCTTCACGAACCAAAGTATCATCTTCCTGTTTTCCTTCGGTTGCAACGTTTTTCGAAATATTTACTTCTGCGTTCACAGATTGATTTTTTTTAGTTTCAGAAGATTCCATTAAGGGTGAAAGCAGCGATTCTTTGCTTAAACTTTAATCTGTTATTTTAATAAATATTTGCTCTAGGGTTCTTATATATTTGATATATATTTTTCTTTATCGAGCCCTCTTTCGATTTTAGTCTTCAAATTTATTATTATTACTATATATATATATATATATATCATCATCATCATCATCATCATCATCATCATCATCATCATTTTATGTCCGCTTTTCCCTGCTTGCAAGGGTGGGACGGGAACTGATTCTGGCTTGATTTCTACAGCTGGATGCCCTTCCTAACATCAACCTCATTTACAGTGAGTGTTGGGTGCTTTTGTACCATGGCGCCTACATGTCCACTTTACAGTGGAATGATAGGAACCCCTGTCCCTATCATCTCATTTCTACAGCTGAGTAAACTGGAGCAATGTGAAATAAAGTGTCTTGCTCAAGGACACAACACATCACCCGTATATATATATATCAATTTATAGAATAGGTGCACCATATCCCTGCATATTGTAAATATCAATTAAAAGGGTTGGCCTCAGGATGGGAACCTAGCTAATTCAAAACATCTCATCCAACCCATGCCAACAAGTAGATGCAAAAATGATGATGGTCATGTTGATGATAATGATGATGATGATATATATATATGTGATAGGTTTCTGTTCAGTTTCTCTATGCCAAATTTGGCTAAAAAAGTATTGCTCAAATATAAATATTTTTCTTTTGTTCAACCAAGCCACCTGAAGTAAGCAGATACAGGTACCTTGTTTGGTAGTGGCACACATATGATCTGAACTAATGTAGTCTAGTGCCTTAACTATTTTGGTACCAACCTGACCAAAGAGTTCCTATATAAATTAAAATTTTCAAACATAATTTGATAATAGAACTATTTCTTCAAGTTGTGTTACAAATACCATCTTAATAATGAAATAATTGATAATTCTAGTAAATCCATCTTCATTAATTAAATATGGTAATGATACGGGTTGACTTTATAGCTGTTGTGTTTTATGACAATTTTTCTGTTAATATATTTATGTCTTAACTCTTTGGCATTTAAACCGGCCATATCCGGCCAGAATTCTCTCACCTCTTTCTGTTCCAACTGGCTGTAACCGGCTGTAACCAACCACTCATAGTGATGTTAAGGTATTGTTCTCAATATAAATAATATCAAAATCTCATAGATTCGAAATTATGTGAGATAAATACTTTAGCGTGAAAATACAATAGTATATATAGAGTAATGTAAAGGCTAATGGGTTAAGAACAAAACAGGTACACTCAAGAGGTTTTCAGACTTTTATCAAAGAGACATTTATTTAATTCAGATCAACACAAAACTCTAGTCTCCCTCAAAGTAGAATCCTCCAACTTCAATGCACTTGTTGTAGTGCTCATGCCTTTGCCTTTGATCTTCATTGAGCACTCTGGGAACAAATTTTGCAAAAACTTTGTGCATGCTCAGATCTCACAGTGCCCTCAGTCATTTCAAATTGTTTAGCAATCGTCTGAAGATATGCACAACAGTCCTCATCCAGGAATTTGTGAATTATGTCAACCAGCTTTAGCGATCTGATGTCCCTCTCCTTGTCACATTTCTTTTCATCCCTCCCCTGCTCCCTGCCCTCCTGGAACTTCTTTTGTCAGTGGAAAACAGTTTATCAGGTCATGAAAGTTAGTCCATAAGCAGTTTTGACCATTTCATAGATTTCTGTAGCATTTTTGCTGAGCTTAACAAAACTTTATTGTCCTCACGTCTTAACTGCATTGTGTAACCAGTCAGCTGTGACATGACGTGTATGACAGATAGTGTTTAATGTGCTCTAGCAGTCTGAACTTTAACCGAGAAAAAAATAAAAAAAGATTTGGCATGTTAGTTTATTATAACCATATCAAGAATGTATTAGAGTGACAATTATGTAGGTCAATTAAAAGTGCCTGGAAAGAAAAAAATCTCAAAATTTCTTGAGTTTTCCTAAAGTGTTGTGTATATTTTTGTTCTTTTGATTTTTCATAGCAATGTCAGTTTTTGTTGAATATATGATTTTATGTGGAGAGATAAGTTACATACGACCTTTAGACAATTTTTTACTTGGACATTTTGATTTTGTGCATGAAGATTTTGCTATTGCTTGACTGTGTCTGTAGAACTAGGTAATCAGTAAGTACCATTCCCTTGCTTAGAGCCAATAAGAGGACCTCTAGATGGCCGTTTGACCAGTTTGAAACAGAAGCCAAATTCCCTCAGATCACACTCTAAAAGAAGGAATTATATATTAGATAATGCAGTTGTAGATATAGGTCATGGCTGGAAGGCATGACCTATATAGTTATAGATCAACTCAGTTAGTGTTGTGACTAAACGTTAAGGGACCATTGGTTGAATAACTAATTATTTCTTAGAAGATCTAATCTAACTAGGTTCAGTTGTTTATCACACATGCATATCCATTCATGCTGGATTCTTTCTATGATAGTGCTTACATAGCTCAGTTTCTTTGGATGATCCTCATATATCTCTCATATTTGGTTTGCAGTTTCTTTTTATATTTTGATGTTCTCATTTTTCGATTAAATTCTCATTGTTCCTTTGAATAGTTGTTTTGATAGCATGGAGAACTTTTGAGCTTAGTCCAAATGTGTCTGTGGCTATTAAAGACAATACATTGGAGTGGTTTTCAACTGCCTTCTTCTTTCTAATGAGAAGATTCTGAATGTATTAGGGCAAGATAAAATATTTGGCAATTATACAGTGTTTTTCTTGACTATAACAACATTGAATTATTCCCACCTCAAAGTATCTGTTTACAGCTAGGTAAACTGATCTACCATTATATATATATATATATATATATATATTAGTTGTAGGAAAGAAGCAATGCTTACAGAGTCTACAGAACCTTCTAGATAGGTTGATGCAGCTGACATTCAGCTTGAACTTCTGCTGTGAGCAATATATATATATATATATATATATAGAGAGAGAGAGAGATATCCAATGTGTAATTTTATGAGTGAAACCCAGCAGAGACGGTGGGTGATTGGTGTGGTTCTTGGTTGTGAAAATACACAGCTTACTTATTGCATGTGAGGAATAAGAACTGTTGAAGAAGGGATAGAAGAGACTGTAACAATACAACACATCTGTATGTTTGTGGGGAATGAATGTTTTCTAATCAGTGTGAGTGTGTTTGTGTGTGTATATGTGTGTGTGTGTCTGCTCAAAACTGAACTAATGTCTAATCCTGAAGAAAAACCTAAAACATTTAGATGAAATTTGGGTCATCATGAAACATCTTCAGAGAATGATAGTTGTAGCATTTGTAACATTTCTTTGCTAGAGAAAGAATACAATAGCAGTGATATATCCCTAATCTATGAATTCAATCCTCTTGGCTATATCTCATTGTCATAACATAGATTACTTCTATTTCATGTTTCTTAATTTTGTTATATAACAGGTAGCATGACTAAGAAATGGTACGGGCTTTATAATTCTTTCTAACTTTGGCACAAGGCTAGTAATTTGGAGGAAGGGTAAAAATCAACTATATCGACTCCAATACTTAACTGGTACTTTATTTTATTAATCTTGGGAAGATGAAAGGCAAAGTTAACCTCAGAAATTAGAAAGGTGTAACTAAATACTGTGAAGCATTTTATCTTATGTTCTAATGATTCTACCAATCCACTACCTTTTGGGCTTTATAATATTAACTCTTCTGATACCTAACTGCCTGAAACTGTCCTTAGTTCTACCTTACAAAACTGTTTCTTTTAAAGTGTTTATATTTATCTGAAAACCTAGCATAATTTTACATAAGAATCTGTGTTGTGTTATGTTGCAGTTAAGTGTTAAAGAAACTTTACTATTACATGGTTAAGACAATTCACGGTAACTCTTTCATAGCTTGGTTTGTTAACATGACATTGAGGTACTAATGATTGTGTCCTCTTCCTCCTCCTCCTCCTCCTCCTACTACTACTACTACTACTACTCATCATCGTTTAATGTCCATTTTTCATGCTAGTATGGGTTTATAATTCTTTGGTATGTATAAGACAGAAGAATATAAGACAGAAGAAAAATAAGATAGTAATATATATATGTGTGCATATATATATGTATATATATATATATGTATATATATATATATAAACGAAAGAAAAAATAACACTCAAGAGTGCAACTATTGTAATTTGTAGAGTCATTACAGTATCAGTTAGAATACCTTTCTTTATTTGTTCTGGCATTTTGTGCTCTGAATTCAAATCCTGTAGAGCTCAACTTTGTTTTTCATCTCTCTCTTTTTCTTTCTCTCTTTCTCCCTCTCTCTCTCTTTCTTTCTCCCCCTCTCTTTCTCTGAATCAACTATGTTATGTTTTTTGAGAGAAGAGGTCAAGGGAGACTATTCAAAGTATCCCTTTCTTCAGAAATAAAGAAGAGTTGAGTGATGGCCTAGTTACCTATTCTCACAGAAAAAAAAACAATATTCTACTGGAATTGTCAAGGACAGTATGGAATGAAAACCAAGAAGAATATTGTACATTGCAAAAAAGAAAGTGTTGTCATATATTCACCTCACTCTGCTTTGTTCTTGTTCTTTTAATATCACTGGTGAAACCAGTCACTTATTGTTAGCATTAGCAAAGATTCTGGCCTCAAAAGACACAGTTTTTCAATCTAGAAATAACTTTCACTTTAGTGTTGTTGTATGTATTCCATACAAACCAACTATTAGAAAGCTGCTGAGTCCAATTACATATGATTATAATTCTCTTTAATACACTACAACTATCAGTCTCTTCCTTCTAATGTAACCAACCTCTATACATATAGGGGCCACTACCTAATGATATTTGTTTGGCTGATTACTTGGGCGTCTCCTCAGAAATTGCCAAAACTAGAAAGTCTAAATTTTTTTTTTTTTAATTTATGACACGTAAACCCATTAAATTTGAAAATCTGGGAGTCCCAAATGCAGAAAATAACTGTAATAACAGTTGATCACTATATATAATAGTTGAGGGAATTGTGTAAATTATCCTTAGAGAGGGAAAAAAGTGTTTTTTTCTGTTTTTAAATGTAATTTACCCAATTTTCTTAACCATCTACTAGATAATAAAAAACAATGTGTATTTGTCCGTCACACAGTAGTGATGACTGAGGAAGGTAGGAGCGATGACAAAATACAGAAAGCAGCGTCTAACATTCACTACACCTGTGTGTATAGCAAATTGGCTGCACACATTGGCTGTTATGGTTATGTGAGTGTTTGTGTATATGTGCATTTGTGTAAATTATATTTATATATAATATTTGAGCGAGTGTATATATATGTTTGTGCATGTTTAGTTAGAAAGATATATAGACAATAGAATTAGAAACACACACACATCTACACATACATATATGAATGGCATATGTTTGCATCTACCCTGCAGGATCATCGAAGAAAAGTGCCAATCTCATTAACACAATGGCCCAAATTTTAAACTCTGTGTTTAACAGAGTTATGGTCCTGAAATTATCTATGGCCCCCACTTGTTTGGGTCCTTTCCCAGCAGTGCCACTGCCCAGTTGGCATAGATATCCACTAAGATGTTGCCGAACACGTCTGTCATGTTTGCATAAAGATTGAAATAATAAAACACATAGATGGTACAAACAATTATTTATTATAATCTCTGAAAACAGGTAAGGTTTTATATATGTATATGTATATATATATAAGATGTAATTGTAGCATATTTATATTGGTTGATAAGTTAGGATTTTTGTTTAACTGTATAGCTTGTGAAAGTTAGCAGCTTAGGTCAGTGTGTGTAATATTAGGTATTAGTCTATTTCTGTATGTTTGTAAAAAGAGGTATTTATTTACAAGTTAGTCACTGATAGGTATAGTAAGAGAACGTTCTGACTTATACACAATGTCAAAGAGTGTGTGAAGAATGTTTCTATGAAATAACAACCTTTGTATATGTGTGACTTACATATAATGTCATAGAGTGAATGAAGTATGTTTCTATGATAGCCTTTATATTTGTGGGTATGCATGTATGTGCACGTTTGTGTGCTTGTGTGTGTGCTCATGTGTGTCTGTGTGTCATCATCGTCATCATCCAGTTTTTGATTATGCAGGGCACAATTAATCCCTAAGTAGGGGTGAGTCTTGCCTGTCAGTGCTACTTAGTGTCCCGCTATATGTGTTTCTGTCCACTGGTCTCACTTAGGCCAGGCCAAGCCTAGCTTGATCCTGACGAACATCCTCCATCCAAGTCCTTCTTGGTTTTCCTGGATCGACATTGATCACGTTGCTGATCCAGCCCTCACTGCACTCGACATGGCCATACCAGTGCATGTGTCTCATGTAAAGCATGTCCTCGTCATTGATCAGCAGTCTTTTCAGGAGCTCATTTGAGCTGACATCATCCTCAGTGGTCACACCGCACATCCAGCGGATCATAGCTCTGTCATTTCTTCTGAACCGATTCAGACAGTGTGTTCATATACATCTTTATCTAGTATGGAAGAGTAATGTAGTTTTTTCTATGTCTAGAGGCTCTGTTGAATTTGGAGAGGCTGATTTGTGATGGTTGACTGAAACTAGTACACACAAGTGGCTTGGCTATAGCAGAACACCAAACAAATTGGGTTATATAGTTTTCAATTATTTACTAATATGTTCTGATTTCAAATCCAGTTGAAACGAACTTACATTATTCTATATATTTACATTAATTTAGATTACTCTATATATACTATTGTATTTTCATGTTAAAGGCTTTACCTCACATAATATCAAATCTATGAGATTTTGATACTATATATTTTGAGAACAATGCCTTAACATCAGTATAAGTGGCCAGTTACAGCCAGTTTGAACAGAAAGAGGTGAGAGAATTCTGGTCCGATACAGCCAGTTTTAATGCTAAAGGGTTAAATTTTATTCCTCCATGTTTCGTTATACCTTTCATTTCCATATTTCTAATGAAAGACACTGCTTATGATTTTCAAAGAATTTTGAAAATAATCAAGAATTTGCGGAAGGATATAATATAACTTTCTTATTATTAAGCTGTTGTTTGGAACATAACAAATGTTCTTACATATGATGGAATTTTTTTTAGATAAATATAAACACTTTAAAATAAACAGCTTTGTATTGTAGAACAAGGAGTGGTTTCAGTCGATTTGTTAATGGAAGGGTTAAAATAAATACTAGATGTGTACAGGGGACCAATTCAGTAGACTATGTTTTTTCCCTGATACCTTTTAGCATTGGACAAGTATAATAAATTAGTATTTAGTTTGATCTGTCTTCAGTTATTATTGTTTAACCTCAGGTCAGCCATGAATTAGCAAACCTATGAACAAAGGTATTCCATCTCTGACCATCCCACTTTTTTTTTCCATGTTCAGAACTTAGAGCCATATTATCCACCATTTCCTTTCTAAAATGGTGAAATGTGATTTGAAGGAGATTTGGTTACTGTTTCTAGCAAATTGACCAACCATATAGAGGATCATTTGATGGTTTGTGTTGTTTTAATTAATGACAGAGATAATTTTATAGTTGTTGCTGTCAAGTAGTTCTGTTAATTCTTGTTGGAGAAGACAGTTGGTATCTCTATAGACAATTAAATTCTTGGTAACTCAAATATACTAAGATTGGTTTTGAACTACACTGCAAATGTCAACCATTATATACTAGTTTGTTGTGTCAATGTAATGTAACTGTCACAGTTAGCTGTATTTATTAGTATGTTGTTTGTTGACTTCCCATATATAATAGAAGAGTTTAAAGTTATTGCAGGAATGAACATGGTAGATTTACTTACCTGGACTCTTGAATTCCTTGAGATTTATAACATATGTTTAAACATTATGAAGGTATTGAAGTAAGAGATATTCTTTTTATTAGTGTCCAACCCATGCAAGTGTGGAAGAATGGATGTAATAACAATATAGAATTGTGTGCTTATCTGACTCAGATTAGAAAGATAATGCTTTTAAGATCATGTAGTTGTGTTAAGGTGTGTCACCTCAATCTAGTCCACAAGCACACTAGGGTTTCTATCTTATAGTGGTTTCCTGGGTGTTTACATATCAGTTTTCATGTGTTGATGAGTTGCTATATAACCCCATACTGTCACATAACATTTTTAGTGGGCCATAGTGACATTTGTATATTTAGAAAAAGTTGTATGCATATTGATCATGAGCTTTTAATTATCACCTTATTTAGTTTAGTTTCTGTTATTTTCAAATTTCCATCTATCAAATTCCACTTACAAAGCATTGGTCAACTTGAGATTATTTGAAAGCATTTCCAAGAGTGCTGGGAAGTAGAATTAAACTGAGAACCACATGTTTGTTAAGTGAACCTTTTAACCATACAGCTATATCTGCTGATATATGTAGCCTAACATCTATATTATACATGCAGGCATGTACATATTAAAATATGTTTCTTTTTCAGAATCAGTATTTAACAGACAAAATTCAGTTGTGTTTGCTTTCATTGTTTCATCATGTCTTTTGTCAATATTTCTGATGTGTGTACACTAAGTCTACTTGGATTGCATAGAGTTGCATGTTGCGATTCTAGTTGAACAGTGTCTTTCCATTGTTCCGACAATGGTAATGTTCAATGTAAATAATGTTGCAACTTTATATCCTATTATATATTTACTTTCAATTTAATTTAGATTGCATTCTTTACATATCTAATTTGTTCTGTACTCATTGAATCCATATTTAGCCATAATGACTAATGTTTTGGGCAGAGAAATGAGGTTTTGTGACATTCATACATTTCTCTGAGACATTACAGATATGAATTAAGTGCAATAAAGTGAAATGACCTGCAGATGGTAGTTATAAGTTTTACTTTTTGTATATTAATATTACATCTAGCCTTTGTCTACTTTTCAACATTGGTCACATCTCGATTTGCACATTTTGTTATTAGGATGACAGTGTTGATGGGTGAAGGGAATAAGATATCAGATCATTGGTTGAGAGATTAGCAGGCAATAATCTGTCATCTACCAAACTTAATCCATCATCCAGTTTAAAAACACCTTTTTTCTTCTTTATTATTCCCCTATTAATTTGTTTTAGTAATGTATTTATCTACAAAGTCTTATTCATTATATAAATTATACTAAGAGTTATTAAAAAGAGACACTAGATAATGTGATCCTAAGACATAGTTTTCAACTCACCTTACCAGTTAGATTGTTTTCTTGATATTTTTACTTGCAATGCATAATGACTGATGAAAAATCACCCAATCCATGTTAAACTCACCATGCACAATTGTCCTTCATTGATAAATCATTACAGGTAGCAGTAATATACAGATATGGATTTCTATAAATATTCAATTCCTGATTAATAGCTAAACTATTACAAAATGAAGAAAATCTATTAGTATCGCACTGATGTAATAGAGTCAGTTAATTGCGACTGTCTAATCATAATCTGAATGGCCACTTACAGTTTATGTTTTCATTTTTGCTTTTTTTGCTTTTACTGGCATCAATCATTGGAATAAACCCATGTTGAATCAACCCTGTTCTTATTCCAGTTAGATACTTATTTTTATTGATTTCTATTTAGCAAAAAGCTAAGTTAATATTAACATTTGTTTACATAATGGTAAGCAATTCTGGTTTAGAGTGGCAAACATAAACACAAACAGTGAGACATGCATGCAGACAAGAACACACACACACACACAAGGACACACACACACACACACACATGCAGACAAGAACACACACACACACATACAGACACACAAACAGAAACATTAACATAATGTTTATTGTGAGCCTAGACTATGTTAGTCACTATTTGGGGTTTCTTGAGCAGACTTACCCTTAAATAGATAATTGTTTCTACTTTTGGCACAAGGCCAGCAATTACCCAGTGTATTACTGGTACTTTATTTTATCGACCCCATAAGGATGAAAGGCAAAGTTAACCTCGGCGGGATTTGAACTCAGAATGGCAAGGGCCGTAACTCTATGCGTCAAAGCATGGCGTCCGACCCTCTACCGATACTGCCAATCCACTTAAATAGATAATATTCTACTCTAACAACACTGAGTGTTTTTTTCCACTTAATGGCATCTCACATGAATGTTTAAAACAGCAGCCAGAATGTAAGTATGTTCTTCTGGTTTTATAATTTTATAAATTTTCACCAATAGAGAGAGAGTCGGTTTCTAACATAGTTACAAAACTCTTTCAAACAATATCAACTAGGTAGATATGTCTGCATGTCTGCATGCATGTGTGTGCAGGTATGGATATTAATATATGTGTGGATGTGTATGGTTTGAGTTAAATGTGTGCATGTGCATGGTTTGAGTTAAATGTGTGCATGTGCATATGCTTTGAATCTGTACATGTGCACATGCAGTTATTAGATGCAGAATTTTTGGAATATATGTATATATGCATGTATGTATATATGGATGGATGGATGTCTTTTTAAAACTCACCAAAACCAAACAGGGAACCAAAGTGGAAGTAATGTTTATCACTGCAGTATATCCAGAAAGGAATGTAAATCCTCGGTAGGGCACCCATGTTAAAGAGGGGGACCAGGAGGTGGCAATTCTTGAAATCGTGATGCAGCCCTCTTTTATGTATGTATATATGTGTGTGTGTATGGATGGATGGATGGATGGATTCATACATCCCATCTCACTCATGCCAGCATGGAAAAGTAGATGTAAAAATGATGATTATGACAATGACAATATATACATTTGCATAAGTCACACCATTTTTACATAAATATAACATGAATGACAAGCATGCAACTTATCTGTTGGACCTACAAAACTTAATTTCAAAACATATGGTACATTGTAAATGTTCCATGTAAAATTGAGGATGTCTTATTTATTGGTGTCCTCCAAAAATGTAAACACACTTTGATTACCTGTACAGACAATATTTATTAGAATGCTGTTGAAGTGTGTATACATTTTGGGGCGACACCTTGTATATATGTATGTGTGTGTGCTAGTCATGTTTTTTGTATGTTTGTATGTATGTACATGCATGCATACATACATTACATACATATATACACATACACACAACTAGCTTCCTTAATCTACCAAATATATTGTTGATATTTTTTTGTATTCTTCAAACTTTTGAAATTACCTTTTTTTTTTATTTTCCTTGTGCCATAGGGATGTTAGTTGAAGAAATGTTTTTACACACATCCAATCAAAGATTAGATGTGTAGTCTCAGATTGTGATTAGTTTGGTCAATAAACAAGCACACATTCTTCCTAAGATATTGATTTTTTAAAAACATTTTCTCTTTCCATATACGAAGAATTGATTTGTGCCAATTCTTTTTAAACACTGTTTCAACTATTAACACTGCTACATTCTATCCGTTGCAATAATGCTGTGAAGATTATATTCATATATTTGTTTCTATTTTATTACCCCCCCCCCCCCCCTCCACACACACATAGATTGACTATTCCCAGAACACAGATCTGTCCCACATTTAACATCTATGAACATTCCTTTCAGATCGGTCTATTCTATCCACAGATCATAATAGTTCTTATGCAAAAGCAATTTCTCTGAGCTCTATACTATTTACTGATGCTCTTAATAATCAATTTCTCCCATACACTTTCTAATATATATGTATATATATATATATATATTATGTATATCATCATCGTCATTGTTTAACATACATCTTCCACACTAGCACGGGTAGGACAATATAATAAAAATATGGTAAACACAATAATATATATATATATATATATATACAAACACGCATACTCATACATATATAGAAGGTTAATTGAGTCAGAATCAGAGATACAATGGGTTGATCAATGTTTTGTGATAACTGAAATTTGGTTAATGGAAACTGCATCGAAGCTCATCCTGTATCATCCTCATTTAACATTCATTTTTCCTGCTAGCAAAGGTTGGATTGTCTGTCACAGATCAAGTCAGTATTTAATCAGTTTTGATGACCGATCAGACTGCATCTCGCTTACATACATGTCTGCATTTTACAGAGTGTACTAGATACCTTTTATTGTGACACCAGTACTAGGGAGGTTGTCATTTTTTGATATAACTGAAGAGCTCACTCAATCCCCTTTTGTTTGGTAAATTTTCTATAGCACTAATGAGGTTTCCATGTCTATGATGTGTCTGAAGAGTCTGCTTAACCATTCTTGGCGTGTTTTCTATGTCTGGAGGCCCATCCTAACAGCAACCACTTTAGGGAGTGAATTGAGGTTTAGTCAGTCTTTACCACTTTGTCCTATGTTCTACTTTGTCTAGAGTCCACCTACTTATATATATAGCTAATATCCTCCATGTGCACCTGTACATCTGCTGCACATGAAGTCTAAACTCTTTGTTTGTCTGGTCTGTCTGTGATCTTATGTAATTTTCATCTCTTGTAATTTTCCCTGAATCCAGAATATCGAATTCCTCCCCACTGGTTTTCTGAATATTGAGTATGGCTATTTCCCTGAAGTCATCAAGGACCTCATTTCTTTCCTGCTTACTAGAACTTTACTTTTTACTAACTTTTCTTGGAGGCCTTTCATTTCTAGGCTTTGCTTCCATGACTGGAATTTCTTCTCTAATTCTTATTCAGCATAGTAAAACACACACACACACACACACAGTAAGGAGCAAGAAAGGACCCACAAGTACACACCTTGCTGAAACATCTCATCTATATAGTAAGAATATGAATAAATACATATATGTGTATGTGTGTATATATGTGCATATATGTATTTATGTGTATGAGTGTCTATATATGTGCATGTCTGTACATATGTATGTGTTCATGTATATATATAAATATATATGTGTGTATATGTATGTATGTGTGTGTGTGTGTGTTTTGCTGACATATATGAGCAAATAATGTAAACATTAACAAGCCAATTAATAACCTGGTATTTTTAAACTGATATACCCCATAACCTTTGTTCTAACAGAGTTGCAATTGCACAGAAAGTCTTTTGTTGTGTCACTACCATCATCACGGTAAACCGGTCGTTTTGACCTAATAGAAGCTTAACCAATGATGTTACTATTCACAAAATAGAAAGAAAAAAAAATATGTGTGTGCGTGTGCATGTGTATGTGTTTGTATATATATGTGTGTATGTGTGTGTGTGTGTATCCTGGGTTGAATCAGGGGTAACCACAGTAAGTAAGGTACTCAATACATAGCAGTGTATAATTGTTTAATATAGAAATGGCTTCTACAGGACTAGAACTGTTTCATTCGAAGGAAATCATCAGGAAATATTTTTGATCTGAAAAGAGTGCAGGATTGTATGTTAGGTCTCCAGCCTTTTGGAATAATCAATAAAGTATAGGAATGTAAGTGGGATGCATGCCCCAGGCCTACCTGGAAGTTAGTGTTGCTGTTTGAATACTGACTAGCTTCTGATGATACAGTCAACCTTTGCTGGCTGGAAAAACTGACATTAAACAACGTTGATGATGTTGAAAACATATTTTTTAAATGGGTTGATTATAGCCTGAACACATATCTTTTGGCCGCTTAACACCATTAAAACCAAATCAAAGCATAGGCTTTTAAATCCAGAGATTTTCATTTACATACCAGCATTGTAGAACAGATAGAAAGCAACAAACTGCAAAATTATGAATCTTCTAAATTGCTTTGAGCTACATTTATATCTCAGCTTGATAAATATGAAACAATCATGCAACAGAATACAGTGGATATTGTAATGGAAATCCTCTTCTCAGCTACACAAATGCCACCTGTCCCATATAGATAAATGTATAAACTTGTTTAAATGAGTTTTCTATGGAATTAAGATTAAATATATTTAGACTATGCACTTAAAACGTTTGGGAAGAATCATGGTAATTTTTCATTTTTCAATAATTTGACTTTTGTTCATTAATGTTATTCAGGTATTTAATATCTTAGTAATTTTCGTAGATATACATCTATGATTTGACTGTGTGTATATATAGAAAAATATAACTATATATCACATGTAACATCAACTTAATAAGGCATTCACTTTCTAAATAGAGGTACTGTTCTCTTTTTCTTGCACATGCATGTATCATCATCATCACCATCATCATTTTTATGCTTGCTTTTCTATGTTTGTATTGGTCGTGTCTAACACATCATTCACCATTCATTGTAGTTCTTTGTCACTCTTGTGAGGTTCAGCTTCTTGAGATCACTTTTATCTCTTACTTGGTCTTCTCTAGATATTTCCTTGCCCAAATGTCATTCTACACATACATCCCATGTTCATACAAGCACAGTCTTCTCTCTTTCACATTACATCTGATTCTTATATCTAGTGTTTCTTTCAGTTTATTTGTTCTCTGTTTTTCACCTGCAGTAATATTTCTCATGATGAAGAAGATACTTGCTTCATTTCATTACAGCCTTCATACATGTTTTACTATCATGTGACAAATATGATACACTCTGCCTTTCATTTGGGGAGAGAATACCTTCATTTCCATCAGAAGCAATAGTATCCTGAAAGTTTTTCATCCCGTTCTTACTGTGGCTATTATATATATCTGCCTTCACTACTTGTTATTTGTTATGTCAGGCAGTGGAAGCTATCAAATATTTCCATGAAGCCTTCTGAGCATTTAAAAGAATTTATTTCATGAGCACTTTTGCTACTAACAAATCTTATGTAGCTGTTACATACATAACCCTTCTCTATTGCCCTGCTTTTTATCCCACTGCATCACTTATACACTAATGGTTTACAATTGATGTACAGTACTGAGTTCCCATCCATTCTTTTCCACAGAGAGAGTGTGACTATCTCTCTAATAGTAGTAGATTCATGTCTTCTTTTCTAATAACTGAAATGTTTGCCTTTGCTAAGTTATTTTGAGGATGCCCTAAATTCTACACTTTGTGAAGCAGTTAATTAGGGTATAGCTTTACCATGAATTGGGTAAGGGACAAGCATGTGTCCTACTTTGTTAGATGTTTTCAGCATTTCTATTAGTGTCTCTGATTATCTAGTTGCTTTCTCTGTCTTCATATCCTTAATTCCACTTTTGACTATATAACTGCCAACTTCAATAGCTGGTCCCTCTGTTGCGACTACTTGTGGAAAACCTTCTCTCGCCCAAGCATTCTCCTCATTCGTCAACCTTTCATAGTAGCACTCCCATGCCTCTTTCTTCTCTTCTCTTTCGGTCAATGAGGGAAAATATACTTCTATCATTATGTACACATTTCACTTCCCCCTCCATCATACACACGCAATATCTTGCTATATACTGACACAAGATTTTGTAATCTGGAACACCTCATACGTCTGATCCTCTCATCACAGGACATTGGTAAACCTCTACTTTTCACATTCTCTTCATGCTATATATACCTGACACCTAACTTATCTTCTAACTACCTAATAATGTTCCTTTTTGCTGTCTTAGTTTTTACGACTCTAGTGTACCATTCCACACCAGGTCATCTGTTTTGTTGGAACCTTACCTTATCCTAAGATGTGGTCTGTTACTCATAGCAGGTTGTCTTGTAGAACTCCAAGTTCTATTCTATTCATCTTTAAATCTAAAAGATCAAGGAATTCACTCTATTGATGAAACAAAAAAAAAAATGATATTCTGATTTTTTAGCATTGCAATAAGTATGCCAGAG
Organism: Eledone cirrhosa; assembly: GCA_964016885.1. NCBI lineage: Eukaryota > Metazoa > Mollusca > Cephalopoda > Octopoda > Eledonidae > Eledone > Eledone cirrhosa. The sequence goes on along the minus strand of OZ024743.1, from coordinate 23,241,838 downwards.
TCAACTTTACCTTTCATCTGTCTCGGGTAGATAACATAAAGTACCAGCCAAGTGGTGAAGTAGCAGAGTAATGATACTGTAAAGTGGTCATGTAGGTGTCATGACAAAAAGTGCCCAGCCCACACTGTAAAGTGATCATGTAGGTGTCATGACAAAAAGTGCACAGCCCACACTGTAAAGTGGTTGTGTAGGTGTCATGACCAAGATTGGTTATGTAAGTGTCATGACAAAAAGCACCCAGCACACACTGTACATGTGGTTGGCATTAGGAATGGCATCCAGCCATAGAAATCAAGCCAAAATCAGTTCTGTGTGAGCATGGCCCTCTGATCTGGATCTCTCACAATGGGGCAGCCTGTCCTACCCATGCTAGCATAGAAAATGGATATTAAACAATGATGATGATGATGATAAGAACATAAGAAAACTGTTCAGTAGTATTTCTTCTGATTTTTTATATTCTGATTTCCAATTCCACAGAGGTCAATTTTGCCTTTCATATTTTCAAAGTCAATAATATTAAGTACCAGTAAAGTACTGTGGTTGGTATAGTTGACTATCCTTGCCCCACAAACTGCTGGCTTTGTGCCAATGTTAGAAAGAATTATTATTACATATTTTGGGGGGTTTTGTTTGTAATTTTAAAATTATCTGTAGTATGGTTAGTAAAGCCGTGCATACTTGTACCATATTGACAGTGAATATAGAAGTTCCTGTATTTTCATGTTTCCATTAGTGGAGGTGAATTTATGCTTTTAAGGTCTTAATTTATTAAACTGCTTTGCCATTTCAGTATAAACAAATTTTTTTTTTATAAAGGAATTTAGTGTTTCTACCAGGCACTACAAGGATATATATATATATATATATTTATAGTGTAGGTGATTCAATTGGTGACCTTGAGCCAATCCCCTGTGAAACACGTGTAACAGGTTCTTGACATACAATAAAAATCTAATACATGTAAAAAAAAACTTCCTCATTTTTTCTAATATATAAATATATATATATCACCAGACTTTATTGTTGAGTGAGTGAGAGGGAGGGAGGGGGGGGGGGGGGGGACGAATGAGAAAGATATGAATCTACGCATGCATCTTGTATCTATGCATTATATGTCTTCCCCAGATGTTGAGGCTGCTACAATCATCATTATACTCTATTACGTATCCTATTATAGATCACTTTATTATTATTTGGCAGAATCGGTAGAGCGTCGGACATGATTCATGGCATAGAGTTAGGTTCTGAATTCAAATCTTTCTGAGGTTAGCTTTACCTTTCATCCTTACGAGGTCGATAAAATAAAGTACCAGTCACGCACTGGGGTCGATTTAATCGACTTTCCCCTCCCCCAAATTGCTGGCCTTGTGCCTAAATCAGAAACCGTTATATGTGACAAGCGCAGTGGATTGGCAGTATTGGTAGAGCGTTGGATAACATACTAGGCGGCACAGAGTTATGGCCCTATACGTTCTGAATTCAAATTGCACTGAGATTAACTTTCTTTTCATCCTTGTGGGGTCGATAAAATAAAGCACCAGTAATGCACTGGAGTCAATTAATTTGACTTTCCCCTCCCCCAAATTGCTGGCCTTGTGCTAAATGTAGACACAATTATTATTGTTATTATTGCTACTGTACAAAGAAAGAAACAACAGCAACAACTTATCACTGTGGTCAATGTTCAGCATAGCTAGTAAACACTTGTGTAACTCCTGGAAAAATAAAGAAAAGACAAACAAGAATAAAGAAATAAAACTCAGAACATGTTACAATGTTACAGTTATCATATAAAAAAATAAATGAATAAATAAATAACTAAAATAAAAAATAATAAAAAAAATCCCTCCAAAAAAAACTTTGGCATTAAGTTAACTGTCTGGCTGATATCTAATTTAGTTAGACTGTGTACTGACAACATTTCCTTAATAGTGGAGTTGAGTTGAGTGTTGGTGTCTAATAATCACCTATCTTAAACCTTCTACTAAATAACTTAACCTCACCTGAGCTATTTTACAACTGAAATCTCTTGGCAGGTGTTCAGGCTGAAGACTTACCAGAGCTATGCAAGAAAGTAGTAATTTATTGAAGCCAATAAATAAATAAAATAAACAAATAGAAAAAAAGAAAATAATATAAGAAAAATAATAGAAAATAAAACAACTAATTAAAATGCTTTTGTGGTTCCATGCTGTAATTTTGGTTACTGTTTATATACCCAGGCCACATTATGAAGGACTGTTGTTTGGTGTGAAATAATACATTCAATAGAAATAGGCCACTGTTGACATTATCAAAACTACACCAACACCACCACCAACACCTACCACCAATACCACTACCACCTCACTATCCTTATCCTTATCCAAATCATTATTGTAATTCTATGGCTCAGTTTTGCATATATACCATGAATGGTGTATTTGATGCACGTGTCAATAAATACACTCACACACTACAAAAACATATGTGACCATGTCTTGCTCATGTCTTGCTCTGTTTTGGGCTTGGATGCCCGTCCTTAGGCCAAGCACTTTTCAGTGTATACTGGGAGCATTTTACTATGACTCTGGCACTGCCTCCATACTGGTGAATGGGGTGCTTTTTGTCATGGCACCAGCACTACTGCCTTACAATGTAAAATGGGGGCTTTTTATTGTGGCACCTGCACTACTACCATATAGGATGGACTGGGCACTTTTTATCTTGTCAGGAACCTGTTGCTGTTGCTGCTATTTAGCTCAAGGTCAACATTGACATGAGGACATATGAGTTAAGACATGGCAGCCACGATTATCCCATGTATCCATTGATTTTTAAGATGATAAAATGTGATTTGAAGGAGATTTGGCTACAATTTCTAATAGGTTATTTGACAGCAGAGTAAGTAGTAGCCTCATTTGCTGTAGTATAATTGTTTCTATTTTTGGCACAAGGCCAGCAAATAACCCAGTACATTACTGGTACTTTATTTTATCGACCCCTTAAAGATGAAAGGCAAAGTTAACCTCGGCGGGATTTGAACTCAGAACTTACAGGTCCATAACTCTATGCTGCAAAGCATGGTGTCTGATGCTCTAACAACACTGCCAATTTTATGAAATCATTCATATAGAATTTGAGCTACTAAGTATATTTAATGTCTTTTTCAGTTAATAAAATCTTTTATTATGCTCCAAACATAATACAGGGAAGACCTTGCCAAATTATATCCCCAAACACATTTTAACTACAGAAATTCATGTAATGCATGCTTTTCAAGGACATACGAAGACCTTTTCAAGGATAAACTCACTTCACTGAGAAATGATCAGACCATTGTTTTATTCTGTTCTGTTCCACTTTCTGGTTCTCTCTCTCTCTCTCACACATCCATGTACCAATTACTGTATTTTACTAACACACACTGGCATCCATGCACAATCACACACTTACATTGAACACATACACACATGTGCATGTGTATGTGTGCTTGGATATGTGCATGTGCGTGTAACCATTGCATATTGACATATATACATATATACATATCCTGTCTGTCTTCCTATATAAAATACGTTGCTTATGTTCAACCATTGGAAGGCAGACAGCTATTTGGATAATGTCCAAAGTTTTATCTACAGGCTATTAACTCACTGTTCCTTCTTAGAAATAAAGTATAATTTTTTTTTTAAATTTTCTCTACACTTTTTACTTTAAAGTTTCAGTTTGTGACATGATTAAATACTTTGGGAAATAAGATAGACTACTGTTGGCATGATAAGATATACTGTAAGACATATACAATACCAAAGTATAATATATATATATATATATTTGGCGTGGTTTCTTTTGCTAGATGCTCTTCCTAACACACCCATTTTACAGTGTATACTGGATGCATTTTATCATGACAACACCATTACCACTTTACAGTATGGGTGGATTTAATTAGGGAACTAAAGGTACTGGGTGCATGTTATTGTGGTACTATCACTATGTCAGTTGTATCCTCAGCTGGGCAGGATGAGGCAGTGAAGAGAGTGGGTGGAGAAAGAGGGAGAACATGGCAAAAGAGGCACCGGTAAGGGGTGGAGTGCAAGAACAACTAACTTTGGTAGGCAGTGGGAAGGGGAGAAAGAGTGCGAGCAGATGTTTTGGTCAAAGAGGTATCCTTGAAGAGGGGAAAAGTGCTTAGCAGCTCATTGTTGGGTTTAGAGTGCAGGGAGCTTCATATATATATATATATGGTTACCAGATATATAGTTAGTTACCAGATGTCTTATGATACATCTAAAGTCAAGCTTTCTTGTAGTAATTTTGTAGTTGGGTATTCTGCTGGGGACTTCACTCTGCATACGAATATATATATGTAGGTAAAAGTAGTAACAAAAAATAACAACAAACGGCACAGTACATGGAAGAAGTATATTAGTTTAATGCTTGGAATAGCAGGAAGAGAGTCATAACAAATTAAAAGTGGAAGTGCACAGAGGTGTATCAAAAGAATCTCTTTTTCTTTAATCCAACAAAACATGTATTTCTATATTTGGTGCATCAAGTAAATTGAAATTTTCTTAAATATATTTACCAGCTTTGATTGATTACAGCAAACTTTTCAAATAATAACTAATTTACTTTAAGAAATTGTTAGAATTAGAGTTTTAAATTCCTTTTTCCATTCTTGCACGGATTAGCTGAAACTCTGAGCTTACCCAAACTTCTTGTCTTTAAGTGATTGAGAGTACAAGACTCCCACTTGGACGAGAAACCATTTCTTTGCATCCAACTTTTGCTGGTACTCATTTATAGCTGAATAAACTAAAGCAATGTTAAATGAAGTGCCAGGTTCAAGGAAAGCACTTCATTTGATCTGGGAATCAATCCCATGAATTTATGATCATTAAGTAAATGTATAAGAATTTATATTTGTTGGTGTCAAAAATAATGGTTTCTGTTTTAGGCACAAAGCCAGCAATTCATGGGGAAGGGGGAAATTTATTAAATCGATCCCAGTGCATGACTGACACTTTATTTTATCAACTCGATAAGGATGAAAGGCAAAGCTAACCTTGGTAGGATTTGAACTGGGGACGTAAAGGGCCGTAACTCTATGCTGCAATGCAACATGCCCTCGATTTACTGATACTACCAATCGACTGCCCTGGTGTCAAGAATAATAATCATATAAATATTAACTACCTTGCTCTTGTTACTTATTAAATTTATCTTTATGGCAATCATTGTGGTGAAGGTAACGGTAATGGTGGCAGTGGTGGTGGTGGCAAAATTGTGTTGGTGATGATGGTAAAAGATATATGGTTGTGGGACTGGTGGCAGCAGTGATGATAGGTTGAAGAATGATGAGAGCTATAGTATGTTAAAACAGATAACGAGCTGATGTTTTTGTCCAGATGTAAAACTGTTAATGGTCATGGTGATGATGCCAGGAGTTAGTAAAGTTTAAGATGATGATGATGATGGTGATAGTGAAAATTGTAAAGATGATGATGATGATGTAAATAATATTTATGATGATGCTGATAGGAGGAAGATAACAATGATGGGAAGAAGATGACAGTGTAATGGATAGGGTGTTGATGTTAGTGGGGATCTTCAATATTATTTTCATACTTCTTATTTTTATTGATTAATGTAGCTTCTCTATCCATAGATACCAAATTAATCTTCAACAACAGTAACCAAATAATATGGGACATAAAACTTATAAAACACAGTAATACAGCCACATGGGGTCTTATATTTATAAATATCCACGTCTGTAACTCTTTAAAACTTATGCATAATGCATTTTCTGTCTCAATCATGTTGCTCGAATAAGAAGTTCACTTTTCATCACACGTGATTCTTGGATTCTAACCCATATATCTCTATGAATAGTTATTTCTCCAATGTTACTCATACATTTAATCCTCCTGTATGTCATTTGTGCACATGTAATTATATCCTAGAAATAAATGATTAAAATAATATTTTCATCTTTAATCACTTCCACATGTCAATAATCAACATAAACTATAGGGTTTCTCTTACATGAACTATATCAAAATGTAAATTTCCTAATTTGTATGATTGTTCATACATCCTGGTATATAATTCCAAATGTTAAATACTTTCACTGTTACTGCTGTCATTATTGAAGGCAGTTAGGGCGGTGGATTGACAGTATCGGTAGAGTGTCGGACACCATGCTTTGCAGCATAGAGTTACGGCCCTTTATGTTCTGAGTTCAAATCCTGCCGAGGTTAGCTTTGCCTTTCATCCTTACGGGGTCGATAAAATAAAATACCAGTAATGCACTGGGGTCGATTTAATCGACTTTCTCCTCTCCTCAAATTGCTGGCCTTGTGCCTATAGTAGAAATCATTATTGAAGGCAGTGGTTCACTAGTAGTTAAATAAACATTTAACAAATTTCATAGAATAAACAGAAAATTCAGTTTGAGATAACCTGGGATGACTTGTCTGAACAAGACACAAATTAGATTATTGTAACCATTCATTAACTGATTTATTTCATCTGTCTGTCTGTCTCTCTCTCCTCCCTCCCTCTCTCTCTTTCTTTCTTTCTCTCTGTCTCTCGTCTGTGTGTGTGTGTGTGTAAGTGTGTCTCTGTGTGTGTGTATGTAAGTGTGTGTTGGGAAAGTATAAGAGACAATAAACCATAGTTCATAGTTGAACTAACCAAACATCCCATTAGAAATAAAAAAGCATTGATAATGTTTGTGTTAAGAGAATCTTCTGAAATGCAAGTGGAAGTGGCAAAGATTACCTAGATAAATGGCTCTACCATGAATGTGTGCCTGTATGTCAGCCATTACCATCCCTTTTCTGGTTCATTATCATTGTTACAGAGTTTACCACCATTACTACCATCATGATATATGCCTAGACAAGTTGGAAAAACTCTATCTCATGTGCTGACTCCAGGTGCATGCTATTTCGTGGTTCCAGTAGTCAGAATAGGGAAAGCCTTAACCCAGAGGATATCACAAGATGTGAGTGGAAATTATATGTCTCTTGATTATATGTCTCCCCGATTAATCTGAAAATGTCTTTCACATAGCTCAGTCAACATGAAGAACAAAAAGCTCTTATTACCAGTAGAAGTTGCAATATTCAGAACATCTCTTACTCATTTCATTGTGTAATCTTTCTAATGTATATACATTTCCAATCAAAATTACATCACTAATACTACCAACAATTCATTTAGAAGATATAGTTAATTATGATATAAAGTCAAGATGGTGAGACAGGTATGAACAGTTTAGGCCTCTGTTACCAAACTACCTGAAACTGACCTGGGTTTATAATACAAAACTGTTCATTTTAACATGTTTATCTTTATATTAAAACCTTCCATCATAATATATTTTAGACATTTTGTTAAGTAATGTTATAAATATCAGCTTACAATGAATGACTTAGTTATTTTAGTGAATTCTCAAAAATGTTTGATCATTATCAATTATAATTGGAACATGTAGGGCATGAATTTCATTAGAAATATGGTAATAAAAGATTTAGAAGAATGCTGTACGTTTTGGCAACTGAGGGTACTTTTTTCTTTTCATATCCAAAGTGTAGGTTGCAACATGTGAAGAACATAAGTAGATCTATGTGTAAGCTAGGAAGTAGTAAAAAAAATAATTGTTTCTACTTTTGGCACAAGGCCAGCAACCACCCAGTGTATTACTGGTACTTTATTTTATCGACCCCATAAGGATGAAAGGCAAAGTTAACCTTGGCGGGATTTGAACTCAGAATGGCAAGGGCAGTAACTCTATGCATCAAAGCATGGCGTCTGACCCTCTACCGATACTGCCGAGAGGAGCCAGTTTAGTTTAGATAATTGATGAACAATAGCAACTTATGAGAGAGTTGACTATGTCTAGACTGGGAATATAACTGGTTCTCAAATATATCATTAACTGCTATTATTTTTCTTTTATTGTATTTATGATTTCAGTTTGGCTTTTCGGTGTTCTAATCATTACAAATGTTTTCATCCACCTACATACCAACCTACCTAACTACATACCTACCTATATACCTCCATAGCTACCTACTGTCATACATATGTACATACATACATATACACATACATACATACGTACATACGTACATACATAAAGATGGACGTTAAACGATGATGATGATGATGATGATATTGTCACCATAATTTTTGAGGCAATGTTTTATAGTCAGAAGCCCTTCTTGACATCAATCCTTTTATTTGTTCTTACAACATGTCTGGATTCTGTGTACCTGGTCTAAACCAAATATGATCCATGTCTTGTGAGTGAAATTTGGTAGATAGAAACTGCAGAAGCTCATCTTATGTGTGTTTGTATGTATGTGTGAATATGTCCTTGTTTATGTTTATGTTGATTATTTGTCTATGGCTTGTAATTTTGCTGTTTGATAAATAGACATTGGTAGAATAAGGACCAAACTATAAAAGATAAATACTCTGGTTGATACGATTGACTATAATGAAATGACTGAAACCAGTAAAAGGATTTATATAACAGTTTCACTCTATGGTTGGTCACAAGTTATTGGTTTGTCTGAAACTATTGCAGAAATCCTGAGTAAGATTGAAACCAAAATCATACAGAAATACCTACATCTATTAATCTCTCTGCCTATTTGTCTCTCTGTTAAAAGCAGAGCATACAAGCAAGACATGGTCACCTGATCAGTCTAGCCTCAGTATATGACAGTCTGTCTAACCCAGGGAGGCATGGAAAATAAACGTTAAATGGTGGTGATGATGATGATGATATATATCTGATATAATAGTTCGCCAGCATTTTCCTCTGTAATTCTACTGTGGGTATCCATGTCTCATGGGTATATTTAAAGATGGCATGTACTAGAGCACACATGAGTTTTTGTTTAACTTTGAGACTGATGTTCTTATTTTGCCATATTGGTCTTAACCTTGAGACATGTCCTGATTTGACCCTTCTTTGTTGATGAAGGCAGCTAGTTATTTGAAGTAGTTAACAGTCTCAAGCTCATAGTCATTGACAGAAATTATGGTGCTGATCCTGTCTTGGTTGTTTGTCATGACTTTTGTCTTCCCAGTGCTGATTTCCATTTCATATCTAGTAATCATTTCATTGACCTTGAAAGGTGGAAAATCAAAGTTGGCATTGGCAAGATTTAAATTCAGAATATAAAGAGGTGAAACCTAAGGTGTGTAGCATTTTGTCTGATGCTTTAACAATTCTATCATTGATTTAGTAACTTTATCATACAAGATCGTAAAAATGCTGTGAGACTCACAAGCTAGAATGGCTCTTCCAGTGCGCCCCCCCCCCCCCCTCACCATCCTCTGTGGAAACCCCAGGGTCACAGGGCAGCCAGCATGTGGGCCCCCATTTGTTTATAATAGTGAGAGATGGGGAAAGTGGGAGAGACAGAGGCAGTGTGGTTCCATTGTGTTCAGACATGGTGTATATGTATATATTTATTTACCATACCACATCAAACAATAAACACTTGTAATAGAAGTGTCAAGAATCTATTATATACATGACATGTATAACATGAAAAACATTACACAGCTGATGCCTCAAGTGTTCATGCAATCATTCATACAGTCCACCATAATGTTGACTGCATGAAACCTTCCAGTATAGGGCTTTTTTGTTGGATATTTTTTTCTTATTTCAATGACTATGCCTATATTAGTGTCAATCAGAAATTGAAAAAAATTATAAAACTCAATTATCTCTACTCCATTGATATAAACCCAGACCATGTGGGTGAACACTCTCTAGCATACACACTCCCAGATGCAAGCCACTGCATGGTGCTAGCAGATAATGCTTTTATTCATTCACTGGTTTCAGGCACTGGACTGAAGTCATGCTAGGATTCCCTTTGAAGGATTCTTATTGATCTCTGTTTATCAAATCATTAAGTTATACTTTTTGATACAACACTAACTTTATATTGATAACTCGAATATGTGGTTGTTTGTCTCTTCCTTTCACATCTGACATCAGTGGTTATATTATTTATGTGGAACATAAACAGGGATCCCATTATTCAAAAATATGATAATTGGCAAATGTACCTTGCTGTATAATCATTCCCCAACGTAAAAAAAGTTGTCCATACGTTTCTGAAGGCAAAACTGATGAAATATATGTTATGTACATATAACACATTTTTGTGTGTGTATATATATATATATATATATATATATACATACACACACACAGACATATATATATATATATATATATGTCTGTGTGTGTGTGTTCTGTTTTCGTTTATCTGACCGGTAGTAGCATAGTATAAACTTTAGCCACGTCACTCGAGGGCGACCGGCTGAGGTTGAAGGAACAGAATAGCGGTCGCCCTCGGGCCCTCGATTTTCAGCCCCATGGATTTTATCTATTACATTCACGTATTATATTTCGAATACCTGATGATATCACCGGATTCATACGGAACCCGGTCATTGAAATGATCATAGTATAATAAACCTTTCAAGGATTTACACAAATCCAGCCTCCTGTCATTTCATTATATATATATATATATATATATATATATATATATATATATATATATTGTTATACTTTGGGAGGGTCATGTTGCCAATAAGAAACACACGCACCAGTTGCTTTCACTTCAATTTATTATATATTTATAAATTTATAAATTTACAAATCTACAAACTTATAAATTTCTGGTTGGTTGGTTGGTTCCACAACCAGATAGTTGTTTATATATAGTCATAGTCCTTTCGTCACACACTCTGTGACCTCTTCAGTGACTGGGGATTCCTTTCTTTGTTTCTGTGCCTTTCCTTTCTTCTGTCCTACGCCATTTTGTTTCTGTGTGTGTGTTGTGTGCTCAGTTTGCGCATGCGCCACATCCGGGTGTCTGTGTGTGTTTGTGTTCATTTATCTATTTGTTTATTTATTTATTTATTTATTGTTGGTTGGTTGTTTGTTCTATGTGTGTGTGTGTTTTCATTTTGTCCTTAATTGTAAGTTGTGATGATGCTGTTCCACTCATATTTTCTATTTAATTTTGGTTGTAATTCTTTTATGCTTACTGCCTCTGTAATTTGCCTAAACATTGCATCTATAGATAGAACACAGGGGTAAATTAGAGAACATAGAAATAAAAATAGAATCCACACACAGAAAAGATGCAATGTTTAGGCAAATTGACCTTTCAATTTTGTTGTTGAGTAGTTGGTGGCTTGAGCTTAGAATATGGAAGAGCTCATTATTACACAACGGGCACGTTTTCATCCCACTCCGGTATGGAGGAGCATGTGAGAGTTTGGGTGTAGTGTCGGTTACTCCCTTTTAAATGCCAAATTTTGTCGGCGAGAGTCGTTACGTAACGGTGTTGGTGGTGCTTTATTGCGTAATGAGCTTTAATGAGCTCTTCCATATTCTAAGCTCAAGCCACCAACTACTCAACAACAAAATTGAAAGGTCAATTTTTTGCCAGCATAAACTGAAAGCGAAATTCTCACACTTCAAACCTTCAACCAAATCCTAACACTACCTATCTTTCTACCCTAAATAACAATTCTACACCCCTAAAAATAGACTATATATGAAATTTAATACTTTCTTCCTTCATCTGTTCTCTGGTAAGACTTTCGCCTGTCCACTTCCAAATGCCTCTTAAAATTCTATCTTCCTTCTCTCTCCCTCTACTCATCACAACTTTTAGCACACATCCCTCCTCCCCCTCCCTATACAAATCCTCTCACACCACACTATCTCTTTCT
>OZ024743.1:23180057-23227557 GCA_964016885.1 Eledone cirrhosa | reverse complement strand
AAATTAACCAATAGCAAATTCTTGTTTGCTGCTGTAACAAAGCAGTAGTCACATTCACTAAAAATACTTTATTTGATGAATGAAGCAGATGTTATCTTCAGCCAATGCCACTGTTTCTGGTCAGTTGACAGACTTATTTGAAAAAAACATTTTGTTGTGATGTTTCTTCTGCAGATAACTATTTTTAACTGTGATTTTTACTTTAACCCTTTAGTATTTACATTAAGCTATATTTCCTATTATATTTTCATATAGGCTTTACCTTACATAATTATCTCACATGATATCAAATCTATGAGATTTTGAGATTATTTATTTTGAGAACCATACCTTAATATAAGTATGGGTAGCTGGTTACAGTTGGTTCGAACAGAAAGAAGTGAGAGAATTCTGGTCAGATACAGCTGTTTTAAATGCTAAAGGGTTAAAGGACTCCAGCAGTGATTAAAACAATGATATAGGCACAAGGCCAGAAATTTTTGGGGAGGGGAAAGTCGATTAAATTGACCCCAGTGCGTGACTGATACTTTATTTTATCGACCCCGTAAGGATGAAAGGCAAAGTTAACCTCGGCGGGATTTGTACTCAGATCATAAAGGACCGTAACTCTGTGCTGCAAAGCATGGCGTCCGACCCTAAAACAATGCTAGTGTTAATCGGTTAACTAAATTGATATCTAAACAAATTATAAACTTGTTAGTTCAGTTAACATATTTACTGCATTAAATAGATAACTAGAAATAATTAAGCAATGAGGAAAAAATTCATATTAAATAATGACTAATGATATTTTATTTTTTTCTTTGTTGAGTATGGGAGACAAGTCCAGATATGTTTCAGACTTATTCTGACCTCATCAATATGTTAATCTGTATAATAGGTCAAATATCAACTTTACTGGCATATAATGATTATGGTGGAATAATGAAATATATTTATTGTAAAATTTTTGTTTTCACTTTTTTCACTTTTTTCTTTCATTGCTAAATATCTAAACAGTTAATATCTTTGGTAACTAGACCAGTTTATATCATTACAGAAGTGTCTTTTATTTACATCTAAATTAATGAACATCCTGAAAATTCAAATGATTTTATTTGTGGAATATATCATGTAAATAAGTTTAATAGATAAAGAAAAGAAGAAAATTTAGCTTGAGAAGAAAGAATGGAATGTAAAATAGGAAAATATAGAGAAAAAAGACAAAAACCCAGGGAAAGGGAGGGAATGGCAAGGACTCTAGTGTCACAGAAGAGTGGGGAGGGGAAGGATGATTGGGCTCTGGGCGTAGGGTGTGGCAGTAAAGGGGCTGCACCTTTTCTTTTTGCTTATAAGAAAGGAGGCTTTTTTAAAAACTTATTTTTATATAAAAATATTTATTTAGTAATCAACATCATCATCATTATATGTCCACTTTTCATGCTGACATGGGTAAGATGGGTCATCACTGTTTGAGATAAAACAGATTGAAGAGCTATGTCATACTTATAATTTACATTTTAGTATGGTTTCTGTGGCTGGATGCCCTTCCTTATGCCAATGGCACCAGTGGAGTCATTATGTTCCTAGTATGACTAACAGGTCCTATCTAACCTACATTGTCTCTCTTAAATCACCATCACTTTATGAAGTGTACTAGGTGCTTTTTATTGTGGTACAAGTTCTAGTGAGTTTTCCTTGGATCTTGCAAGACTAACTACCCTATGCTGTCCCTATTTAGTCAAGTCATATGACTGAGTGGGTGGACAGAAGGAAGACCTGAGTTGGTGGGTGAGGGGTGTGAGAGTCTTCTGGTGACACTAAACTCCACCAGTTGCAGACTGCACATTAACATGTGATATCTCTCTCCACAAAGTTTGATCATCAGCAGCAGAGTTCAAAGAGCAAAGATCAAGTTCAGTCCATAAGTTGACATTGTCAAGCCATCATTTTGGCTGCCAGCCTCTTACCAGCCAACCTTCCTTCCAGGCATAACCTACTCACACCATGAGTTGATCTTTTTATATGGCCATATAGTTTGAGTACTCTTGACTTGGCAATTGATGTAATTGGTCTAAGTTTGGTAATGTTGAGCAGCTCACTGACACAGATACGGGTGTGAGAGTATGATAGAATAAACAGATATTGGAAAGAAGGAGAGGGTCAGGGGTAAATGGGAAAGTAACAATGTTGGGGGAGTAATACATGGGAGACAGAAACAAGAGAAAGGGATTGTGAATATGATGAAAGAGGCAGTGGATAAAAGGGAGTAATGATAGTGGTAATGTTGGAAGGAGTAACAAAAAGAGATATTACTGGTGGAAGTAATGGTAGTTATAGGTTTACTGGTGAGAGAGAGAAAGCGAGAGAGCTAGTGATTGTTGTCAATGAGAAGTGGGCTTAGGGAGAGAGAGTGGCAGCATAGCGAGAGGGAATGGAAGTAGACTGGTAAGATTGGTGGCAGTGGAGATTAGTTACAGACAGGACTGAAGACACCTCTCATTCATAGTCAACAATGTGCAGTGAATGGGTATGGTGTATATGTGGTTGTGTATCAGACAGATCCAATGCAATCCCTAGTTATATTGGCAATATGGTACAATAAATGTGAGAGGAAGTGAAAGAGGTGGGGTGGGGTAACAGATGGAGGAACATTTTAATGTTTGATCTCTCATGTGTGCATGACAGCATTATCTGTTGCCAATCATCTTGGGACTTTGTCATTTACCTTTTGGGGTTTAGTTTCTTGAGGTTAGTCTTTATCCCTTTGTCACATATTTTTGCTAGGTCTCTTTCACTGGTTCCACATTTATTGCCTTGCACTTCTTCATACAGTTGTCATTCTCCATATGCGTCACATGCCCATATCACCTCAATGCTTTTTCTTGCACATTACATCCGATTTCGCTTATACCCAGTTTCTTTCTTAGCTTATTTGAACTTCAGTGTTCATGTAAACTAACATCACCAGAGCATTCTCACAACATTTCTTTCCAGATCTGCAAATCCTCTGCATTCAAGGACTATACTGCATAACACTTTGTACATGTGATCATCATATAATTTGCTTACCGTTTGTGAGAGAAACTCTATGTTGTCAGACTATGGCTATTATGCTTACTACATCCCTGTACATGACACAACCCTCACAAGCCATTCATCTACCCTAGTTTACATAGCATGCACCACATTCCATAGTGTAGCAACCTGTCAAAGGCTTTCACCAGGTTATCCATTTAGCCTTTAAAATGGCCTTTATTTAGCCAGAATTCTCTCACCTCTTTCTGTTCAAACCAGCCATAACTGGATGCTCATACTTATGTTAAGGTATTGTTCTCAAAATAAATAATCTCAAAATTTCATAGATTTGATATTATGTTAGATAATTATGTGAAATAAATTGTTTACCGTGAAAATATAATAATAAATATAGAATAATGTAAATGCTAAAGCGTTAATGATTGTTGGCATTCATATATCTCGTAGTAAATGTAAGACTTGCTGCATGTGTGAATGTGGCCATGTCATGGAAATATAAATGTCACAACTCAATCAGAAGTGGAATGTAAGAAATATCAATGTACAAAGTTATACTGTGCTTACATCAATGACATACTTAAAATTTTATTCTTTCTCATTTGTATATCTTTTATGTGTAATCTATAGCTATTAATTACTACCTAATAGCATACATCAACTCTTTCAAGCAAGACAAGTAAAGAGTAAAGCTGCAGTTGATATGCTCCCCATCCCTTCCTAGTTTGTTACATAACTAGGAAAAATAGTTGATCCAATATTAAATAGAAAGTTAACAAATGAAAACAAAGGATTATACATATATATATAATCATCATCATTTTATGTCCGCTTATATATATATGTATATATATATATATACACATATATATGTATATATATATGTATATATATACATATATATATGTATATATATATATATATATGTACACACATATATATATATATATATATATATATATATACAATATTAAATAAATGGAAACTATATTTATAAAACCATATTTATTTCATTATACATATTTCAGGGATACCATATTAAAAATATGGCATGCCTTCGTCAGATAAAATACAATATATAAACAGTTTTATAAATAATTTTGACGTACCATATTATACGCGACCATTAAATTAGGAAGCTGTCTGGGTAGTGAATTGTTTATAATTTTTTAGTTATAGTGTTAAACACAGTTAGAAAAAAGACGGAGAGAAAGAAGAAACGGAGGTAAAGAAAAAACAGAGAAATAGAGGGGAGAGAAAGAAAGGAGGAGGTGAAAAGGAACAAGGAAGAAATAAGAGAGGCAAACGAAAGCAACAGATAAATAATAATTCACCATACATATAGAAAAACTCAAGAGAGAGGGAGTACTATATAGAGAGAGAAGGATAATAATTATTTAGTTATAGTGTTAAGCACAGTTAGAAAAAAGATGGAGAGAAAGAGAAAACTGGAGATAAAGAAAAAGAAAAAACGGAGAGAGAGGGGGGGGAGGAAAGGAAGAGAGAGAGAAAATATAAATATATAGGAGGAAGTGAAAGAGAAACAAGAGAGAAATAGGAGAGGCAAACGAAAGCGATAGATGCATATAATTCATCATACACAGAGACAAACTCAAGAGAGAGGAGAAAGTGCTATATATATATAGAGAAGGATACAGTTACATCTTTACGTCATGTCATATCAATTTGAATTATCAATTCATATGAAATGGATAATAAGAATGCAAATATCAATATTCATGAATGAGACATAGATATATAATATGAGAAAATAACATTGTTCAATAATGACCATATGTTTAGTTTAAAACTCTGAGGTCAATATACCAAAATCTGAGATAAAACCTTCAAAAAATTACCCTATTTATAAAAATACGGAAATATATATGTATATATATATACACGTATATGTACTTTCTGAAAAAAGAAAAAAGAGAAAATTATGTCTAACTCTAGTCAATAATAATAGACATACACATGACTTCACCTGATTTATAATTTCGTGTGTCATACAAAAAATTTCTTGTGTTATAAAAATTTCACTGTATATATACATAAATATACGATTAATATTCATGTTCTCACATAAATGATTACCGTTCATGTATTTAATATTATGCATATCTGTAACATATACAGAACCATACCTATATATATATATATATATGTATATATAGAAACTGCGTGAGTTTTCCAGCATCTCTACGCACATATACAGACACATGAACACATAAAATAAACTCTATAAACCTTCTATATGCATGTTAATACACATATGGCCTTTGTATAGAGATAATCAAATATCAATATATCAGCACAGAAACATCAAAACATTAAAATACATTCAACACATTATATATATATATATATATATATATGTACATATATATATATATATATATATATATATATATATATATGTACACACACATATATATATATATATATATATATATATATATATATATATATATCGTGGTTTGTCTCTCCTTCCCGCTTCGTGTCGCTATGATACTTCCTCAGTCAAAAACTGCTGGAATTTCAAATTTGGCGGTCATTCGAGGTGAGAGAGCGACTTTACGGACATGATTTTTGACAGCGGTAAGAAATTGTTTTCTTATATCAATGTTTAATGGGCTTCCACTGATGATTTATAAGTGCCCACCTATATATACTCTTACACGAATATATATTAGGCTTCTACATAAACTGGAAACATTCTCCCAACTTGTAGAAAACTTATAATGAAACAATTGTTTGGAAAGAGAGATATACTTTAACTTTAATTATATCTCATAAAATAATACAACTGGTTTTTCCACATTATACATATTGTTAGCACCCCAAACACTTAAATTGGGTTTATATTTTAATATAACCTAATGTTTGTTGAGTGAGATGGTTACCAGTCAGAGTTTAGCTTTAAACTATCTCTGTTATTGTATTAAATATATATATATATATATATATATATATATCATCATCATCATCATCATCATCATCATTTTACGTCCGCTTTTCCCTGCTTGCAAGGGTGGGACGGGTCTTATTCAGCACAGCATCTCTCCACTCGTCACGGTCCCTCGTCATCTCCGCCGTGAGCTTCAATGATCTGAGGTCTGTTCTCACCACCTCCGCCCATGTTTTTCGTGGTCTACCTCTACCACGTCTTCCTTCAACTGGCATTTCCTGGCACTTCTTCACCCATCGGTCATCCTCCATGCGCATCACATGTCCATACCACCTCAGTCTCCTCTCCCGTACACTACATTCTATCCCTCTCAGACACAGTTTCTCTCTCAACACATTTATGCTGGGTCGTTCACGCACATTTACACTGCACATCCAACGGAGCATGCTTGCCTCATTTCTCTCCAGCCGTCGCATATCCTCTGCGGTTGCTGCCCATGTCTCACTACCATGCAGCATCGCGCTCCTCACACAGGCATCATACAACCGGCCTTTCGTACGCAGGGAGAAACCCTTCTTCGTCAACAGAGGAAGCAGCTCCCTAAACTTCTTCCAACCCGTCCTTATTCTAGATACTATGGCCTCGGAACACCCTCCTCCCATGCTAATCTGATCTTCTAGGTACCGGAAGCTATCCACCACTTCTATAGCGCCCTCTCGCATTTGAAAAATGTGTCTATCAGTGCGACTTCTACTGTCTAATTTCCCTGTACGTCTACTGCATACATATTTCTCCCTACCTGTTAGTTTGCCTGCTATCCTGCTACATCTCTTGTGTACCCAGGACCTGCATTGTGTGCATTTTATAGAATTTATGCCAGTTCCTTTTCTGCATATCGAACATGGCCGTTTCCCTAACGGAATCAGGGTTTTGTCCTCTTTTCTACTCATCAACACTTTTGTCTTAGCTAGATTTACTCTCAGTCCTCTTGCTTCCAACTGCTGTTTCCATAGCCGGAATTTATTCTCTAGCTCCTCTACTGATTCTGCTATAAGAGCCAGATCGTCAGCATAGAGAAGTTCCCATGGACAGCCAGTCTTAAACTCCTCTGTTATGGCTTGGAGGACTATAATGAACAAGAGCGGGCTGAGGACCGAACCCTGATGTACTCCTACATGTATCTGGAATTCCTCACTAAACTCCATTCCTACCCTGACTTTACTGAGAGTACCTCTGTACAAAGTTTGCACTGTCCTCACAAGCCATTCCTCAACACCTAGCTTCCTTAGGGACCACCAGATGACAGATCGGGGTACCCTATCAAAGGCCTTCTCTAGGTCAACAAAGGCTAAGTATAGTGGCTTATTCTTCTCTAAGAATCTCTCTTGCATTTGTCTCACCAAGAAGAGGGCATCTGTTGTACTCTTCCCAGGCACAAAACCAAACTGCATCTCATCTAGTTTGACCCTTTCTCTAATTAGTTGTGCTAAAATCCTTTCTGCCACTTTCATAACCTGATCTATCAGTTTTATACCCCTATAATTGCTCCTCTCCAAAGCATCCCCTTTACCTTTGTAGCAATTTATGAGAATACTGCTGCACCAGTCTTTGGGTATGACACCACCATATATAGCCTGATTGATGATGTGTGCAACCAGTTTAGTGCCTACGTCCCCTGATGCCTTCAGCATCTCAGCAACTATTCCCGATGGTCCGGCCGCCTTACCATTTTTCATTTCCCTAATCGCCTCTTGGACCCTATATTCGTCAATCTCAATAGCTGGTCCCTCTGTCGGATCTACCAAGGGTAATTTCTCTCTCTCCCATTCGTTCTCCACATTCATCAGTCTCTCATAATGACATTTCCAGGCCTCCTTTTTCTGGTCATTCGTGACACTAAGTACACCGGCATCATCCCGGACACATTTATCTCCAACAACATCCTGATTTGCATTGACACACTGCCTTGCAATGTGGAACACCGCACGCCTCTGATCTTCCCGTCGCAGAACATTGGCAAATCTCCTACTCTCTGCCTCCCTGCGTGCTAAGTACACCTGACGTCTAGCTTCTCTCTTAGTGGCTGTATATTCTTCCCTACTCCCACCCTTTTTCCAAGCCTTCCATGCTAGTCTTTTGTCTCTAATAGCCTTATCTACTGTGCTGTTCCACCACCAGGTCACTCTCTGTCTGGTTGGAGCTCTGCTCCAGCCACAGGTTTCATCAGTAGCCTGCAGCAAGTTGTCACGTAAGAAATTCCAGTTATTATCTATGTCATACGTCTCTAAATCGTCTTCTTTTTCGTCATATACATCTTGAAGGGCTTTCCTAAATTTGTATTTTAGTGAAAGGTCTTTTAGCTTCCAGACCTTTCTTCTCCACACCTTCCTATATGTCTCATTCCATCTCTTGCTTACTGAGATATCACTAACAACTAACCTATGCTGTGGGGTACATTCTTCCCCAGGGTATGCCTTGGTATTAGACACTATCTGCCTGTCCCGCTGCCTAACTAGCAGGAAGTCAATCTGGCTTATGTGCTCACCAGATTTGTAGGTTATTAGGTGATTGGCAGGTTTCTGGAAGTTTGTATTGCAAATAGTCAATGTACTCGCATCACAAAATTCAAGAAGTCTCACTCCTTCTTCATTTCTTGAACCGTAACCGTGCCCACCATGTACCCCAGTGTAACCATCCTGGAGCTGTCCAACATGACCATTGAAGTCTCCTGCTAGCATAACGATGTCTCCGTCCTCTGTCATTGTGGTTGTTTGCAATATATATATGTACACATATATATATGTGTGTACATATATATATATATATGTACACACATATATATATATGTACATATATATATATATATATATGTACATATATATATATATATGTACATATATATATATATATGTACATATATATATATATATATATGTACACACATATATATATATATATATATGTACATATATATATATATGTACATATATATATATATGTACATATATATATATATATATGTACATATATATATATATATATATATATGTACATATATATATATATATATATATATATGTACATATATATATATATATATATATATATATATATATGTGTGTACATATATATATATATATATGTACACACATATATATATATGTACATATATATATATATATATATATATATATGTACATATATATATATATATATATATGTACATATATATATATATATATGTACATATATATATATAAGACATGTTCATAAGTTCATGCAAGTTAATGTAGTTCTGGAACTTTTAAACAAAAACGAGATGGTCATGGTTAGAATGCCTTAGATCACAGGGCTGCTCAATCAGGGTGGATCTGGAGTTTATTATTAACAACAGTAATAGTGAATCACTAATAAACAAAGAATACTTTTAGAAAAGATTTTCTTTTTAATATTATAAAGTATAGTGGTGGGAAAGAGTCATTATCTCTTATATACACATATATACTCCAGGTCAGAACAAAAAAGAACCACAATCTCACTGCCTCTGTCTCTCTTGCTCTCTGCATCTCTCTCTATTGTGACCAAATGGGTGACCACGCATTGGCCACCCCATGATCCCAACGGACAGAATAGAGAAAGCATTTCACTGGAGGATGGTGGGAGAGATGTGCCGGAAGAACCATTCCAGCTCGTTAGGCTCACACCTACAGGTAACCAATTCTGTGCCGATGGTGGTGAACAGGGAGGTGGCACTAGGGTCAAGGACACCAGCAGTCTCCACTACCATGGACTCGCCTGCAAACCTGTTGGGGAGTGACCGATATATGGAGACTTTACCCTCCTCGGCCTGGTAAATACACTGAATGTGTTAATATCTTAGACAAAAACTCGTTATTTTATTTTCTCAATTAATACAAGCTAAGTACAACTGAAGATATCTATAATTTTCGATTATAATAGAAGTATTTCCTTACATGAAATTATTTGAATCATTAATTCATCTAATTTTCATTCACCCCACCACCACAAAAAAAAACAAAAACAAAAAATAAACAGCGAAATTAATTAAAAATCCTCTAATCAAGGTTTTCATTATTTCTGTCACTCAGTATAACTAGCAAAATTAGGTACTTTTGAGTACATATGATAAATCAATATTAACTCAGAATTACTCCTGCAAGAAAAGTTTTTCTTTTGAAAAACAACAAATCAATTATCATCATGACAGAAATACCAATGCAACTCAACATTTGGCAATATCATCATTATGTTTTTGTTTCCTTAAATAGGAGACTCATTAAAAATTCTTTTTATAACATATTTCTGCTTTAGTTATTTTTTGTATCATATATGTTTACTAGTGTGTACTAATTAGAGGAGAAAATCAATACTATCTAAACTGTCTTGATCATTTTTGTATATTTAAAAGGGTTTTGTCTAGAGGAAGAGATGGTGTGTATAACTTTCTCAACACCATCCCAACCCATGGGACAGATGAGATAAATCAGTTGATATTCCTCTTAAACAACTGAAAGGTGATAGTTGTAGAAGAAATATAGGTAGGAAAAAATCTCGAAAGTTGAGGCTTTTGGGAGAAAGGGCTGGGGATAAAGGGTTAGTTTAGAAGCTAGCAGGTGAGAATAGGAACAATGTGTTGATGAAAGGAGAAGATATGAATGAGTCAGGCAAGCTTGAGTGGTGGTGGTACTTTAAGGAGCAGGGGCAGAGTAGAGAGAACATAATTTGGTTTATGTAAAGTGCACCCAGCCATAGAAAACCTGCCAATCATAGGGCCAGGAAGACCATTCAATTGTGCCGTAGACATGATAACCTCTCTGGTGTTGGTGACGTACACAATAAACATACTCAGTACACTCTGTTATGTGGTTAGTGATAGGAAGAGCGTCCAGCCATATAAAAATCTTCCAAACAAAGGGTCGAAAGGACTCTTCAATTGTGTCATAGACATGACACCTTCCTGTGTTGGTGACCTACTGCCGAAACAAAATGTGTTGTGGTATTTAGTTATTTTCCTTTATGGGATACAACTACACAATTCGAAGCTTTTCTTTTGCTTTTCATCTCTATAGGGCTGTTAAAATGATTGCCAGTAATATATTGGAGTTGACTTGTAACTTTGTGCCAATGAAAGAAACCATCATTGATGGTTTGCAGAGTAAATATGATGATTACTGTCTACTGAGTCTCAACAAGGACCTTAGACAGACAGTAAATGTCTGAGTATATGTAGAATACCCAGCAGGGTAGTTTTTTGTAGGAATCTAATTCATGTTTAGAGGTCTATTTGCTCAAGATACACTCTCAGTTTTAAGGTTATCAATCCCAAAGCTTCTATGACAGTTGGATTTATCTTGATGTTCCTTGGTGGTATTGACCACATTTGAGCAATTTCGTTACTTTTGCAATTTCCTGGGATGGCACAATATTCTTCTTCTTCTTCTCCTCCTCCTCCCCGCTAATTCCTCTTAACACCCTTCTTCATATTTAATACTTACACTCTGGAGGCACATGGCTTAGTGGTTAGAGCATTGGCCTTGCAATCGAAAGGTTGTGAGTTCAATTCTCAGACCGGGTGATGTGTTGTTTCCTTGAGCAAGACACTTTATTTCACATTGCTCCAGTTTACTCAGCTGTAGAAATGAGATGATAGGACTGGGTTCCCTATCATTCCACTGCAAAGTGGTCGTGGAGGTGCCACAGCAAAAAAGCACCCAGCACTCACTGTAAATGAGGATGTTGTTAGGAAGGGCATCCAGCTGTAGAAATCAAGCCAGAATCAGTTCTCGTCCCAGCCTTGCAAGCAGGGAAAAAGCGGACGTAAAATAAAATGATGATGAATGATGACTCTCAGTGCTGCCTCATTCATTCAGCTGCTTTACAATTCCTGTCAAACTTTGCCTTTTGTTCTTTTGAGGTCAATAAAATAAATTAGCAGTAAAAGCACTGGGATCAATATAATTGGTTTTCCCCTTCCCCCAAATTGCTGGCCTTGTGCCTATATTAGAAAGAATTATTATACATTGCAAATAGTGTTTTATTCTATATTTTTTGCTTGTGCCATTTTCCTAACAATAAAGTCAGTCAATTCTCACTTATGCTTGCCTTCAACTACAGAGAAGCTTCATATGGTTAAAGGCAAAAGCTTTTTTTTATTTTGAAGTAGGAAGGTTATATTAGAAATATGAGAGACATTGTTGCCATTTCATGTATCATGTCAGCAGTGACATAGGTTGGTTTTTAGATAATACATGGTGAACTTTGAACAGTTTTAACTGTCTTAACCTTTAGTATTTACATTACTCTAAATGTACCATTGTATTTTTGTGGTAAAGGCTTTATCTCACATAATATCGAATCTATGAGATCTTGATATTATTTATTTTGAGAACAATAATCTTAACATCAGTTTGAGTAGCAAGTTACAGCCAGTTTGAACAAAAAAAAAAGGTGAGAGAATTCTGGCTGGATATGACCGGTTTAAATGCTAAAGGGTTAATACCAACTCATCTGATACTACCTTTACTGAAACGTTCATATTTACATTGTAAAATCTCAATCAAAATCTCCTTATATACATTTATATCATGAGATTTCAATTAATCACCATCAGCATAATAAACTATTATATAAAATTAAAGATATTTTACTAAATGCCTTCAAAATCCTGACTATATTAAAACTTAATTGAAACACATAATTGAAATATAGTCACTAGAGGGTTAAACTTAATTCCATTTTCTCATTGTTATTTAATAAGTATATTTTGAAATTTCAATTTATGTTAGATTAGTCTAGTTTGATAAATATATTTATGTTATGATAAAAAGCACCAACTCCTCCCTGTAATGTGGTGGTGCTGCTGGAGTCGTGAAAAAACACCCAATCCACCCTGTAAGGTGATAGTGCTGGAGACATGATAAAATGCTCCACGTACCTGATGTAAAGTGGTTGGCATTAGGAAGAGCATCTAATTGTAGAAACCAAGCCCAAAACAGAGCATACATGCAAGACATTGTCACTTGATTGTCTAGTCTAGTCACTTAAAATGCCATCATCATCACCATCATCATTTAACGTCCATTTTCCATGCTAGCATGGGTTAGATCGGTTGTCCCATTAGAGGCAAGTTGGGTCAGGTGACCGTGTCTTGCTCATATAGGACTGTTTCTGACTAGATTTCTATGGCTGAATAGATAAACCATCTAACTCCTGCAATCATGGAAAATATATGTTAAATGTTGATGATGCTGATGACATGTACATAATACATCAATAACAGAACTATTAGGAACATTTTAATTTCAACATACCAAGCTAAAAGGTTTTGCAATTCTGGCATAGATTGTTCCTAGTCAAAAGAAAAATGTATATTTTAATGAAGTCTTCTTTTTTTGTTGTTTAGCACTGCCACTAATTTTGTTTCTTCTTTCTCTCACAACAGATCATGGAGCCAGTTTCATTGAAAGGACAAAAATCTCATCAATTGAACCGACCAGCTATCAACATTTTTTTTTCCATTTGGTGATAAACATCATGAACTAAGAAGTTTGATTTCTGATGCTGAGATATGATAATTTCAAAGTAGATGGTTGTGAGGGAGTCAAATATTTTGAAGGATCAACTGATATGTTGGATTACTGACGGTCAGGTCAGATTAAGGGCATATATATATATATATAGCAAGTTTTGGCTTTCTTGATAAAATGAAAAATGATTTTTAAAATGATCACAAATGGTTATGGCAATCTCTGAGGTAGACTTCAAAGATTTCTTTCATTAGGGGACAAAATATAGTTATTATTATTATTATTATTATTATTATTACTTAACAGAATCATTAGAACAACAGACAAAATGCCTTGTGGTATTTGTTTCAGTTATTTATGTTTTATGTTGAAATTTGGCCAAGATATACTTGGCCTTTCATCTTTCCAGGGTTGATAAAACAAAGTATTAATCAATTACTGGATTGACTTAATCAACTAACCCTTCCCTTTAAATTTTTGCCTTGAGCCTGTTAGAAATTATTGTTGCTGTTATTTATTATTATTATTATTATTGGTGGATTGGCAGTATCGGTAGAGGGTTGGACGCCATGCTTTCCAGCATAGTTATGTCCCTTTACGATCTGAGTTCAAATCCCACCGAGGTTGACTTTGCCTTTCATCCTTATGGGGTCGATAAAATAAAGTACCAGTAATGCACTGGGTAATTGCTGGCCTTGTGCCTAAAGTAGAAACAATTATTATTATTATTATTATTATTATTATTATTGTTATTATTTTTGTTGTTGTTGTTAGTAGCAAACACCCTACACAGCAGTATTTCGTTATTCTTTTACTATCTGAGTACCAATTTTCTTGGGTTGATAAAATAAATACCAGTTACATACTAGGATCAATGCAGTTGATGAAATCCCTTCCCTACTAATTTATTTTTATTAGGGCAGTGGATTGGCAGAATCCTTAAAGTCAGACAAAATGCCTTGTGGTATTTGATCCAGCACTTTACATGCTATGTTGAAATCCTGTCAAGGTCAGCTTTGCCTTTCGTCCTTCCGTGGTCAATAAAATAAAGTATCAGTCAAGTACTAGAATCTATGTAATTGACTGGTCCCTCCCCTCAAATTTGTGCCAGTTTAAGAAATTATTATTATTATTATTATTATTATTATTATTCAAAGACTTTCATTTTTCTTGTTGTATGTGTGATAATAATCCGTTATTTGAAAATGTAAGCAACTATTTATTGTGGCAGATACTGTCATTCGTTAGTATGTTTTCTGCAATAACAATTCACAACATGATTTCCTTTTTGAAATTATTTTACTCACACTGTTAAATTATCTAGCATAAAAGGCAGGAATGCCTTACAGTTTGCCCCATCAAATTGAGGATTCATACCAATGTCGGAAATAAATCTTTTTCTTCTTGTCAAATTTGCCTGTCATCCCTCTTAGGCATATACTATTGTTTTTCAATTTGATTGACTATACCTCTCCACAACCCATTTTTCTCTGGCTTTTATTCCAGAATGTATTATTATTAATATAAAGGCCATGGGTTGGCAGAAACTGTAGAGCGAGTGCTGTATTTAGTGCATTACAGTATTTAGTTTTGTTCCTCCCATTACAAACTTCAAATGATTTGGTTCACTTTGGTTTTCCAGCTACTAGGCCCAATAAAGTAAACACTTATAATATACTGATTCCATTATCTTACAGTATTCAGCTTAGCAGTATTTATTCTAAGTTCAAATCTCATTGAGGCCTGTTTTGCCTTTCATCATTTCAGAGTTAAAAAATAGAGTACCAATCTAGGCGAGTGGATTTGCAAAGTTGTTAGAGCATCAGATAAGAAGCCTTGCAGTATTTGTTCTGGTTCTTTGCATTCTGAGTTCAAATCCTATCTTGGCCTACTTAGATGGTAGACTTAATTGGTCATCTGTTTCAAACCACCATTGTTCTTTGGATATCCTTAGCAGAGTCTACTCTTTTGCAAGCATTTTGGTCAGATCTCTAGTTTAAGGATACAATTCTCCCTCCCTCCTACCATTCTTGTATCTGAGAAATATATATATATATATATATATATATATATATATATATGTCTTTTCCTGAAAAGATTTGCATTTTCCTTTTAAAAATATACTTTAGTTAACATTTGACTGATCCACACCTCACAGCAAATCAACTCTTAAGTGAACTTTTCTATGAAGTCTCCTAAGGATTGTTTGCCACTGCAGTCTACCACAAGTTTCCTCAGATTGCATATTTTACTGCATATCATTATCAACATGAAGGAGTAGCATAATGTTTTGTGGTTCATGGGTTGTTTATCTACTAACTATATCCATTGACAAAACATTTAATTCTTCTTGACATTAGGAGTCATATCTATTTATATTATTTCTGAATAATGCTGTTTAGTCCCACATCAGCTCTGATCAAGTAGACCTGTGATCCAACCATGACAACCTCGTCTTTCATTCAGAAATATTATATATATATGACTACATTATCTAATGTTTTATGATTGCAGTAGAGTGTAATTTGAAGAAGATTTGAATATTTTTAGCAAGCTCTCTTGGTTCAACATGTTTTTGATTTCTTACATTGGCACAAGCCCTGTTGCAAATTTGGTGAGATTTGAACTCACAAAACTGAAGGATGAGACCAAAAATAGAAAGGCTCTCTAACTATATTGTCAATGTCTATCCACCAACATTTTTTAGAAATTATTTTATAAGTGGATTGTTGCAGTCATCAGTTTCTAGTGATTGAAGTAACATACTAATTTAGTGGATGGGAGTTGTTATTCCTCTAAATCTTACAGTCCATATTTAACAAAACATACAAACAAATCAACAAACAAAAATCAAGCAATAAAACAAAGAAAAAAGATAAAAATCCTTTTAGTTATTATTTATTTTGGTATGCAAATTATATACCGACAAATTCAAGTTTAATGCAGTCAATGTTCATGATGTAAAAATGCTACATCAAGAAATATTGATGCATTAACTTGTATTAACAAGTTATTGGTTTGGCAGAATTGATAGAGCCTCAGGAACAGTACCTTGCAGAGTTTGTTCAAATCCCTCAAAGGTCAATGAAATGATTAGACAAGAATTGAGGTCAATTTAATTGACTCACACCTTCCTCCAAATTTCTGTTAGAAACAATTATTTAGGATAAATGGAAGAGAGGTGTGTGGATGACAGAACTGATAGAGTGTTGGCAAACATACCTCATAGGTTCAACTATGCCCTCCATCCTTTAAGAGTTGATAAAATAAGTACCTGTGTAGTACTAGAGCAGATTATTTAATCAAGTCTACCCCTGCTCTACAAATATGTGGCATTGTTCCTTAGTTAATAGACTGACTTTCCTCTTAATTCCTCTGGCATTGATAAAATAAGCACCAGTAATATATAGCAGTTGATTTCTTGAAATGTACTCACCACCAGCATCAAAGCAATTTTAGCCTTGTACTAATATTGCAAATCAATCATTAATATAATTATTTAATGTGGTAGTGTAGAGCAAGTAAACAACCTAAAGGCTGAGTCTGCAAAGCAATTTCGATTCTTGGTTGAAACCAATTGATTTTCACTTAATCTGTAAATATCCTTAGGAAAGCCATACATGTTACAGCATAAACATTTCTGCCAACCGTGAGAACATTGGGTTTTTGTGATAGGTGAAAAACAAACAAAATAAAAATCTGATTCAAAATAAAATAAATTAAAAACAAAACAAAGCAAAATCTATATTATAATGAGTGTTACGTGTTTATATTTTTTTAAATGAGTGAAATTAATTACATTTTTTTTCCTGAGTTGTGTTTCTATTCTTATGAAAAATGTGCTCAGTCTAGACTCCGTGTTGGTCATATTAATGTGGCTCATCTTAGAATTACATACATGTAAATATGCAGACACATACACACATGTGCACGCATGTATACATTTGAACACACACTCTCATACATATATTAATATATATATATATGAATATACCTAAATATATACACACATAAATGTGAGTATATATGTGTAAGGCTTGCTTTGTGATAATTAGGCTCTGGGTTATATTCCATTATGGACCAAGTTCAGAAAGTGTGGTTAACCATTACCTCAAGTC
This sequence comes from Eledone cirrhosa, assembly GCA_964016885.1. Classification (NCBI taxonomy): domain Eukaryota; kingdom Metazoa; phylum Mollusca; class Cephalopoda; order Octopoda; family Eledonidae; genus Eledone; species Eledone cirrhosa. The sequence continues at coordinate 23,209,966 of OZ024743.1, read as the reverse complement.
AGTGCAAACCTTGAGTGAAATGGGATAAACAGAAACCGAATGTAAACCTAACGGAAATATGGTACCTTTAATTCAAGAACTAAGATTTTTTCACACATTGTGTCATGCTGGTTTAGCCTATACATACATATACTTGTATATATATAAAGATGAAGACCCCCATGGGATTTGAACTTAGAAAGTTCCCCTCCGAGGCACAGGTCTAGGTAAGGATGTTTGTGGAAGACCAGCAGTCATCCGTGCATACCACCCTTCCCTCTCCATGCCACCGATGTTGTCCAAGGGAAAGGCAAAGGCGGATACAGCTTGGCAACAGTGATGTCACAACTCATTTCTAAAGCTGAATGAACTGGAGCAATGTAAAATAAAGTGTCTTGCTCAAGAACACAATACAAAGCCTGGTCTGAGAATCAAATTTACAACCTTACAATTGTAAGTCTGACACATTAACAACTACGGCAAACACACACACACACACACACATATATATATCATCACCATTTAATGTCTACGTTTTCCATGGATTACGTTTTTCATGGATTAAAGAATTTGTCATATTCTGAGACAGACAAGTCAAATGACCACATCTTGCTCATACATTCCATTATGCCAGGATTCCTATGGTCGGATGCCCTTCCAAATGCCAATCAATTTACGGCATGAGCTGAGTGCATTTTATCATGGCACTAGCACTAACACTTCACAACTATATATATAACCTGCCAAACAAGGAGTTAAGAGAATTCTTCACTTGTGTTAAAGACATGACACTCTTCTTAGTACAGCCAGTGCCATTTATAATGTGGTTGGTGATTGAGAATCCAGCCATAAAAATCTGCCAAATAAAGTGTGAGGAGGACTGTCAGATATGTAGAAAAGATAGCAGCCTTCCTTGTACTGGTGCCATGATAAAATGCACTCAGTAGAGTGTAGAATGTATGTAAGCAAGATGTGGGCCCCCAAGTCCATCTCAGCACTCAGTAGGGTGCAGCAATATATGTATCTGTGAAGTCAGTAGCTCCACTTGAATACTAACTTGGTCTGTGATGACCTATCTTACACTTGCTAGCAGGGAAAATGGATGTCCAAACACATGTTTAAACAAACACAGATTTTGTTTTGCACATTACATTGGATTCTTCTTATACTTAGGTTTTCTTAAGCTGACATGTTAATGCCACTAATATTAAGCATCCACTGGAGCATACCAGCTTCATTTCATTCTATCTTTCACAGATCTTCTTAACCTAAAGCCCATGTCTTGCTGCCATGTAGTATTGCAGTTCACATGCAGGCATCATACAGTCTACTATTCCTTTCAGGAGAAAAGACCTTAGTTGTTAGCAGTGGTACTAGCTATCTGGATGTCTCCCATCTTATTCTTCATTGGGTCACTACACTTTCAGAAAAACTTCTCCTTCTGCTGATTAGGTCATCAAATTAACAATTTTGTCCACAGAATCTAGTGAGTCTTCTGGGCAGTTAAGGAAATCTAGTTTGCATGTGGTTTTAGCAGTTACTTTTCCCTTATACCCACTGCATACAAAATTGATCTCTGTTAATTTTCCTATAATTCAACTACATTGCTTGTGAGTCCATAGATTACACTGTGTGCATCTCAATAAGTTTCTGTCCACTTCTTGTTCAACAAATTGATCAAGGTAATTTCTTAGATGATATCAGAGTTCTGTTTTCTTTCCTTAAAACTTTAATTTTTGTTAAGTTTCTTTTTCGTCCTTTTGATTCTAGATTATTCTTTCGCCTGTAACTCTTCTATAGATTCAGCTATAAGGACAGCATAAAGGAGCTCCCATGGGAAAACAGTCTTAAAGGTCTCTGTTATGGCTTGATAAACAATGATAAACAGAAGTGGATTGATGACTGGGCCACCACCTACACTTCAAATTCGTCACTATACTCATTGCCATCTCTTGCCTTACTGGCTGTACCTCTGTACTTGGCTTGTATAGCCCTCACAAGATATTTGTCTACATCTAACTTACTAAGCAACCACCAGAATACAGAGAAGGGCACCCTGTCCAAAGACTTGATCTAGAGATCAATGAATGCTAGGTACAGAAGCTTACTCTTAAATATGTACTTCTACAGTTTTCTTACAATGAAAAAGCCATCACTAGTAGCCCTATCTGGCAAAGCACTGAAGTGCATCTCATTTAGCTTGATTCCGTCTCTAATTAGTTGTGCTGTAACCTTCATAACCTGGTTCATCAACTTGAAACTTCTGCTGTTACCTGTAGTGTGTCTCCTTTGCCCTTGTAGCAGTTTATAATGATGCCTGTACTAATTAGTTATGAATCTGTTTAGCTAGTAGCCTATGATGCAGGATGTTTTTAGCATCTTATCTACTATGCTAGATGGTCAAGCTGCCTTCCCTATCTTCACATCCTTAATCGATTTGTTTATTACACTGCTATCAACTTTTATGTCTGGTCCCTCATTTGGGTATACATGGTGTAGGCCCACACTATCCCATTTATTCACTTCAGGCAGCATTTTATCCTAATAGGACTTCCATGCCTCATTTTTTTGCCATCAATCAAGGCAGGTGCTCTACTATCATTTTGAATACACTTTTCCCCAACCATGTCCCAATTTACATTAACAATCACATAACCTGTAATACCTTATAACTCTAAACCACATGACATAGAATATGTGCAAGCTTCTTTTCTTCTTGCTAAGTTTACATGTTTCCTAGTCTTTCTTTGAGCTATTTAGTTTTGATCAGTGTTAACCCCTTTTTTTCCTGTCTTTCAAGGCATGTATTTTTGTTTTATGGCTCTATCATTCAATCACCATGTCACTTTCCATCTTGCTCCATATGTATGTATATATTTTATGTATGTTTGTTTGTGTGCATCATCATCTCATCCTTTTATGTCCACTTTTCCATGCTTGCATAGGTTGGACAGATCTTTTCCAGCACAGCTGTCCTCCACCTACTGTGTGCCTTCTAATAGGTTCAACATTTGGAGATTTGCTTGCATCACTTCTGCTCACTACTGCAACTTTCTTCCACTGAGAATTCCTGGTACATCTTTACCCAATAATCATCATCCATATGCATCACAAGTTCATACTTGCACACACTTCTCTCTAGCATACCACATTTGATTCCTCTTATACCCAGTTTTTCTCTTAACCCCACCATGCTTTGCCATTATGCATATTAACATCACATTGATCAACGCATGCTCGCTTCATTTCTCTCCTCTTTACATATCTTCTGCATTTATTGCCCATGTTTCACTTTCATGCAACACTGCACTTTGCATACAGGTCTTATACAGGCAACCTTTTGTTTGAAGAGAGAAATCTTTTGTTGTCAACAGAATCAGTAGATCAACAGAATCAGTAGTTCACTGAACCTTATACATCCTGTTCTTATTCTAGCTACTATACTTTCAGAGCATCCTCTTCTACTGCTAATTCAGTCACCTAGGAAACAGAAGCTATCAATAATTATATGGAGCATAAGTCTACATTTTCTGTTAGTCAGCCTACAATACCACTATATCTCTTATATACCCATGTTTTACCTTGTGTATATTCTATAGAGTTCACTCCTCTTCTTTTCAAACATACTGAACATGGCCATGTCTTTGATGGAACTAGAGTCATGTCTCCTTTCTTACTTACTGAAACTTAGCTAAATCTACTGTTGATTCTGAGTTGTTTCCACAGCAGGGATTTCTTTACTAGCTCTACTGCAGATCTATCAATAAGAACCAAGTCATCAGCATACAGAAATTCCTATGTATATATGTATGTTTGGCATGGCCAACAGCCTGTCCCTGCTCATAGCAGTGCCATCAAGTTCCACAATGTGACTGTGGCTCCCAAACTATGGCTCTGCTGTGAGAAGAATTTAGCATGGCCAATTGGCCTGTCCCTCCTCATAACAGTCCCATCCAGTTCCACACTATAAATGTTGTTGGTGTTAGGAAGGGCATCCAGTTGTAAAAGTCACGTCCAAATTTACAGTTCTGTCTGAGCAAGGTATGGAGCAGCAAATTCTGGCCAGACTTGTCTCATGACCTGGACAAGCCATCTAACCCATGTAAGCATGGAAAATGGACGTTAAATGATGATGATATATATATCATCATCATCATTTAACATATATATGTATGTATGTATATATATATAGAGAGAGAGGAAAGTGAGAGGTGTATGTGAAGGCATATATGATATGTTTATGTATAATGAGCCTGTCTCACTATGGGTGTTTTAAGCCGTGATCATGTCACTACTAGTAATGCTAATATATATATATATAAATTTGGTAGAAATTTACCTAAACATATACAAATACTAATGCACCAAATATGCAGATAAAAAATAACATGTACATATACAAACACACAGGCACACACTCATATGACATGCCACATATACAATGCAGTAAGACAAGATGGAGTAAATAAATTCAAATCAAAATGAAGAAGCAAGACAGAGGAGCAAGAATTGATTAGGTCACAGTATGTGTGATGAAAGAGCTTTGACAATTAAATAACCATCCAGTTACTAAACTAACTCAGAAATGGCTTATACCAAACTAATAATAAAATTGAAGTAAAACTCAACTAGCGCACATGTTTTTATTGGCAGCATGACCCTCCCATTATATATGGAATTTGCAGACAACATGGTGTTACTTAACTCGACAGAAGAGGATTTCTGACTTGCATTTGATAGGTTTGATGCCGAGTGCTGCATGGCTGGAATGGAAATCAGTGCTGTGAAAACTGAGACACACGTCCTCTCAAAGAAGTCTGTGCAGTGCACTCTACATATTAATGGAGTTCCACTGAAGCAAGTAAAGAAGTTCAAGTATCCCAGGGCCATGTTCACAACTGATGGAAGATAAGGCTGGATTAAGTACAAGAATTGTATCTAATTTTTGGAGTCCAGGATTAGTATGCTATATATATATCAGGATTACTGTACATATGAACATACATACAAACTGAAAAATGTGCATTTTGATAAATTGATGGATTACTTAAGAGAAACCCTATAGTTTATAATGCTTATTAAAACATGAAAGTGATTAAAGATAAAAATGATATTTTAATAATCTATTTCTAGAATATAATAACACAAATGTTCAGTGTGTATATTCAAATGACATACATGATTAAATGTATGAGAAACTTTGGAAAAATAACTAGGACTTTGCAATTGGAAAATGAACTTTTTATTGTAACAGCATGACAGATATAAGAATGCATTGTAAGTATGTGTGTTTATGTTAGTGCATATAGATGTTAAAGAGTTACATATGGGTATATATACAAATATACAAACACACAGTAGCATATTTCTGGGGTATGTGGGTTTGCAGCTTCAAAAATTGTTGTTAGAAAATTTTCTCATTTGTTGTCAGAAAATTATGAGCATCTACACCCTACAAAAATGGTAGGAGTAACATGCTTTTGCAAACATACATGGCATATTATTATGGCTGACTAGTAGGATACATTAAATTATCAATAAAACAGTCCTAATAAAGTACTGATGTAGATTATATTGACTGCACTCTTCACACAAAATCTGTGGCATTGTGTCTCAGGTAGTAATAGTCTTTTTGTTTTAGCCATTAATGTAGTCAACTAGTAAACATGATAGAATGTCAGACAAAATATTTTGTGATATTTTGGAGCATTTGTTTGCATTCTGAATTTATAATACATCCCGCTTAGCTTGATTTTGTCTACCATCATTTCAGAGTTGATAAAATAAATACCAGCCATATACTAAGGTTGATATAATGAATCACAGTGAATAAATATAGGCACTAAGGACTATAGAAATAGATGATCTTTACTAGCAAAATACAAGGAATAAAATTTTGTATTTTATGAATCTTATCAATTGAATATTCTCACAAAATTTGTATCCTTGTGCCAAAGTTGCAAATAAATGGATTCGCAGTATCAATAGTACATCAGACAAAATACTTTATAGAATTTAGTTATGACTTCAAATGAATTCAATTTTCCCTTTCATCTTTCTGAGGTCAATAAAATAAAGTACCAGCTAAGTACTAGGGTCAATTTAATCAACTTCTCCTTTACCTCAAATTGCTAGCCTTGTGCCAATGCTAGAAAGAATTATTATTGAAAAGGGTGCTGCATTCTCAGAATAATTACAGCATCAGATAAAATACCTTGTGGTAGTTGTTCCAGCTCTTTACATCCTCAGTTCAAATCCCACCAAGGTTAAATTTACTTTTTATCCCACTGGCATTGATACAATAAAGTACCAATGAAGAACTGGGGTCTGTTTAATTGACTACTTCTTGTACCTTTGGCAGTATCGGTAGAGTGTCGGACACCATGCTTTGGAGCACAGAGTTATGGCCCTTTGCGTTCTGAGTTCAAATCCCACCAATGTTAGCTTTACCTTTCATTCTTACAGGGTCGATAAAATAAAGCACCAGTAATGCACTGGGGTCGATTTAATCGACTTTCGCCTTCCCTTCAAATTGCTGGCCTTGTGCCTAAAATAGACACATTATTATTATTGAGTAACGGAGTCATTAGTATCAAACAAAATGCCTTACAACATATTGTGAGTTCAAATCTTGCCAAAATTGACTTTATCTTTGATATTGTTGGGTTTAATAAACAAATACCAATCAAGTACATATTCATTAAACCCAATGAACTGTTTGCTCTACATATGTGACTTTGTGTTTATGTTAGAAATTTTGAAATTGTCATAAGTGAGGTGAGGGAATACTTGACTAAATCAACCTCAGTACTTCTGTGGTATTATCATCATCATCATCCTCGTTTAACGTCCACTTTCCACGCTAGCATGGGTTAATGTTATTGATACTGAAAGAATGAACAATATAATTAGAATTTAAAAACAACAATAATAATAATAAAGTAGAAATATAAGCTTATGCCATATTTTGACTAACAAAGTTAGTCTGATAGTGGGGATTTTTAAAACCCTCTGAATGGAAAAAGGATGAGTATTGTCAATAGTCATCCTTTTTCTATTCAGAGAGTTTTAAAAAAAAACATTATCAGGCTAACATTGTTAGTTAAAATATGGCATAAGCTTATATTTCTACTTTATTTCAAACCTCGCTCGCTGTTTCATATACAAACTTGCTTTGTCTTTATATACTATAAATAATAATAATGATTTCTAGTTTAAGCACCAAGCCAGCAATTTTGGGCAGAAGGGAAATCTATTATATTGATCCCAGTACTTGACTGTTGCTTTATTTTATTGACCATGGAAGGATGAAAGACAAAGTTGATCTTAGTGGGATTTGAATTCAGAAAGTGAAGACCTACATGTAGTCGACAATACAATAGATGGGGCTTAGTGGGGTTTTACAGAAAAACATTGAGTAAAAACAAATTAACAAAAATAATTAATAAAAATTACAAGAATACAAATTCCCCAATGGAGGGACAACCACTCAGGGGCGACTCGGGTACCCCACCAATCTGGAACCACTTGACACTTCGAGGGCACCCCTCTCCCCCTCAAATTAACTAGCCTACAGGAGCCTGCTCAGAGTAGGCTCATGCCCACAGGCCATTCTCGCCGCATTCCCCACCTTTTAGCAAATGTACTGGGGGGCAGCATTTCTCTCTCCACTCTCACTTTCTTTTCCAAGTGAATCTTGAACAAGTCGATGAGGGATTGACCAAAGAGAAAAATGTTTGTCTTCAGTCCTTTCAACTTGGTCCACCATACAACCTCTTTCGCTACTGCCACCAGATAGAGAAAATCTGCTTGCCCTTCCTAGCTAAAAGAAGGTGATGGGGAAATCTTCACTATGGACTTGGTTGATAGCCGGATCTATCTTACACATGACAACAGCTGTTTGACATAACTCAACAAGTCAATAATGCACGGACACTGGATGAGTGCATGTAGAATGTTTTTGTTGTTCTGTGTGCATCTTGGGAAGATTTGTCTGACAGCACTTTCAGGTCTGTAGAGTTTATCTCGAATTGGTGGTGCCCCCCGGTAGCACTGCCAAATGAGGGATTTCTGAAATTTATCCATCGCCTCCGGCTGAAAAGTCCTCTAGAACAGACTGGTCAGTTTGACTTTGTCAATGCCCAGAGCCTCTCTGAATGCGTCATCGCACTTGTCCATCACTAATCCTCTATAGAACACGAGAATAATAATAGCAATAATAATAATAATGTCATATATAATGAATAATAATAATAATAATAATAATAATAATGGTGATGATAATGATAATAATGATAAACAAGATGTGGTGTGGTGTCAAAGGTTTCATTTGATATTCTCTTCTTTGTTAGAATTGCTTCAATTATATTGCTAATACCTTTGGGAAAGTCATGAACCTTACAATTTCTGAATTCCTCTTGCCAATAAACTTGATAATTCATGTCTTTGTGATGCAGTGAGAACTTTTCAACATACCAAACCCATGACCCAGCTTTGATCTCCTGTTAAAGCCCTTGCTTTACCAACATTGTTAATGCCTTTGGTAAAAGCATAAAATCACAACTGCCCATGTTTTAGTCTAATAAGTCCAGATTCATATATAATATATAATGATTCCTTTTATTAATTACAAAGGCCCAAGACATTAGGTACATTACAAGGACAAAGCAACACAGATTGGGGTTTTCATCAAACAGTATGTATAACAATATATATAATTATATATATATATATATAGACGTGAAAGAGTGAAGAATAACATGGTCGGCTGTACAAAAAGGGTTTTATTTACAGTATTAACAATTGCTTCATTGATCAGGTGAGTCTAAAGGCTGCTAATCACTCGAAATTGAGTCACTCGACCTTAAATACAGTGTGTGTCTCTGATCAAATCATCGGAATACTATATATATATATATATATATATGATTTGAAACAGTTTTCTGGAGAAAATTGGAAGGAAGACAGTTAAATACGATACTAAATACATTAGTAAAGAAGGTATATATTTATTTCATAAAGAAATGGCTTATACAGAACTAGAATTGTTCAATCCATTTAAAATCTGTGTGAATGTCCAAATGGAAATTCTTGATTATTTCAATGATTCCAAATGAATGAAACAGTTCTAACCATGTAGAATTTATTTCTAAATGAAATATTCTCACATCCATCAATATCTCTCTCTCACACACACATATAAATATGAAATTTCATATCTAAACCTCTCTAACCCGGAAGATATCACTTGACCAGACACTCCGCAAGATGGCAGACTGAATACACACGTGTGTTTTTTTTCTCCCCCATTTTTCCCCCTCATTTTTCCCTGTTCCTTCCTTTTACTTTCTATTTGTCTTCTATTTCTAACTATCTTCTGAAGAAGGACTAGTGTCTGAAACAAAGACTCTCTTCCTGTTATTTCAAGCGTTAAACTAATATATTTCTTCAATGTACTGTGCCATTTGTTTCATTACTTATGTTTACTTTTTACACACATATATATGTATATATATATATATTTGTGTGTGTGTGTATATGCACACACACACACACACACACACACACACACACACACACACACACACACACACACACACACACACACACACACACACACACACACACACACATATGCATTAAAATAATTGAAATCCTGAACAAAAGTAGTAAGTATATGTGAAAGTCAGAGCCTAAATAGCCAAGTGGATAAGATATCATACTTCAAAATCATATGCCTTTTGTTCAAGTCCACTGTAGGATTATTGTGCTTTGGAAGAAACAAAAAGCTACTAAAGATTATGTGACTTATTTTATGTGGCTGTTTAGAAATAGATGCTATATCTTTAAAGAATGTTAGATGTGCTAGACTTACCTCTCATTCTGAAAGTAAATATATTTCTGGTCTGCTTAGCACCATAACATCAGAGTTGGATCCCTGTTATTCATGGGATGGTTAATTAAAAATTGCTAATTAAAAAGAAAACAATGTGGTTAATATAATATGGTTGAGTGAATAAAGTGGCTTATTAATTTTTAGATCTAGGCTTGAAATCTATTGTAAGGGTTTCATTGAATCTATATAACAAGTTATTCAATTCTATGTCCCTCGGTTCAAATAGATATTGGAATTAAGTAAAAGATATTCTTAGATTTTATCTCCTTTATATTCTTTAATTTAATGAAAACAAAACTAAACATTGTGATTTTAGAACAGTAAAAAAATATAAGCTCTAGATATATGAAAAATAACCCTGTGATGGACTGGCGTCCTGTCCAGGGGGCAGTTATGTACTGTCAGTCACTTCGTGCCATGAAACTGGGATAAGCACGAGCCTAACAAGCCTTCTGGCTTAACTCTTTAGCATTTAAACCAGCCATATTCAAACCGACTGCAACCAGCCACTCATACTGATGTTAAGGTATTGTCCTCAAAATAAATAATATCAAAATCTCAAAGATTCAATATTATGTGAGATAATTATGTGAGGTAAAGCCCTGAAAATACAATAGTATATATAGAGTAATGTAAATGCTAAAGGGTTAAAACAGACTTTAGATTAGATATATGAAAAATACAACCTATAATATAATTTTGTACATGTTGAACCTCTCCTATTTGAGTAATTTACTAAACATCCTTGATTTGCAAAGAAATATAATCTAACAGTATATTTGCTGTTAGATTTCTTGTCTAAAGATCAAAGTTGTCAAAGGAAAATAATTGTTAATTTAATTTTTTCTTTGTTTTTACCAGATATTCCGTGTTTTATTCTGTTTTAATAAACCATCCAGTCCTCCAGCTATCTTCATTATCTGTTTGCCCCTTCTCATATTAAACCATCTACTTACCTAGCCCTTGTTATAAAAAAATGTAACTTCTGTTATTAAATAATTCAAATTGAATGGACAGCCTTTTGTCATTTATTTATTTTGTAATGATTTCCTTTGTTATATGTATATATGTATTTGTTTGCTGTTTCTACATTTATACACATCATCAATTTAGTGTACATATGAGTATGTATGCATATGAAATTTTATGGTGTGCATGTTGTTTTAAATCAGATACTAAAGATGTACATGGTCTCTAAGGATCCTTTAATTAGAGTTGAAATTTGCTCATTTACTCATTTTCAATTTGAAGAGAAATACTAGAAAAAAAAAAAGAGAAAACCAAACAAAAAATAACATGTTTACACTTGTCAGTATAATTATTTACATATTAAACACAGCTTCAATTAAATCTTGTACTGTTTCTTTACAGATATGTATTATTTTTAATATTTATCTATTTTAAAGCGCAATAGATTGGCCGAATCATTAGGGTATCAGACAATATTTTATGCACAATTTCATGTATTTTTACATTCTGAGTTCAAATACTAAAATTACTTTTCATCCTCCCAGAATTGATAAAATATGGCCAAACAAGTACTAGGATTTATTTAATTGATTATATCCTCCTTCATCCAAAATTTATACTAATCTTAGTAATTACTGAATACCAACAGAATTGGTAAAGTGCCAAACAAAGTGTTTTATGGTATTTAATTATGTAATTATGTTTTTCACAGTCCGAGTTGAAATCCCACTATGATTCATTCTATTTATTATCCTTCAATGGCTGGCTGCAAAACCCCCCCAAAAAAACACGTCAAGGAAGAAACACCAAAGAACTGACGTTCTGGTATGGAATGATTGGGCATGGCTGGACAGAATATGGGTGTTCCAGTTGTCTGATCAACAGAACTATCCACTCATTGAATTATAGTGTAAATAATTGAATATTTCCTATCTTGAGGTAGAATCAGGGAGACAAAACTGAACCCACAAAGAACCTGTGTAATTTTTAATCTAGGCAAAAGGTCTGCAATTTGTAAAGAAGGAAAAGTGAATTGTATCAGCCCTTTATTTGACTGGTACTTTATTTTATCAACCTCAGAAGGATGAAAGGCAAAGTTGATCTCGGCGGGATATAAAACTCTGAATGTAAAGGCCAAGAACAAATGCCGGAAATTATTTTATCTGCTGCTTTAATAATTGTGCCATTCCATCATCCTTTTCTCGTGTAGAATATAAAGTAACTAACTGTGGTGTGCACAGAGCTATCTGAAAGTCACAACATTTTCTTTCAGGGGACAGAAAATTTGTTTCACATTATTGAGTGAGCTTAATATTTATGCTGAATGTATCATCTTTCACGGGTGTGCATCATTTACCTAGTACACTCAGTATACACGACCTTACCACACTAATACTCATGGATGGCAATGGAAGTCAACACCGACAGTCAATCTCTTAACTTAGGTTTTGTCAAGTTTATCCAATATCTGGCTTAATGAAGTCCATATATATATCTAAGTCTCTCTGAAGCTAGAAGGCTCATTAGGCAGGGGCTTATCGCGGTTTCATGGCGTGAAGCAACACCAGTCCATCACAGGGTTAATCCCGCAGCTATTGCTAGTACACATTTTCAGCTGAGTATACTGGAGCAACGTGAAATAAAGTGTTTTGCTCAAGAATACAACAAGCAAACCATCCCAGGAATTATCATAAGCCCAACACCCTTACCACTAGGCCACGTGCCTCCACCTATATATATATATATATATAAGTTGAAAAAAATGAAAACGAAATTTCATTTCTCACTCTTAGTATGGCACTTACTTAAATGTAAGTATGTATGTATACGTACATACATATATGTATACAGACGTACAGTAGCATGCACATATATATATATATATATATATATATATATATACACATATGCATACAGGTACACATACATATATGCACGCATCAGTTTAGCCGACGTTTATTATAACGCCGCTTTGTTCGTTTGTTTGTCAAATATGCGTGCATATATGTATGTGTACCTGTATGCATATGTGTATATATATATATATATATATATATATATATATATGCATGCTACTGTACGTCTGTATACATATATGTATGTACGTATACATACATACTTACATTTAAGTAAGTGCCATACTAAAAGTGAGAAATGAAATTTCGTTTTCATTTTGTTTCAATTTATCGTTTTCGGTATGCCTGACCGATTTAACTCACTCAATATGCAAATTAGGCTGCTCAGCCGTTAATTTTCATAAGGAAAGTATATACTTTCGAACGTTCAACTATCTGGCAGATGGGTAAACGGTGCTGATGATAGCTAACAAGCTTGAAACTAGTACATCGTTCCTGTGTCAGTGTTGAACAAAAAGGTGACGTGGTTGCCTTAACACCGTATGGCATAAATTCAGGCTGTTCGGTTTGTTGACAAACAAACGAACAAAGCGGCGTTATAATAAACGTCGGCTAAACTGATGCGTGCATATATGTATGTGTACCTGTATGCATATGTATATATATATATATATATATATATGCATGCTACTGTACGTCTGTATACATATATGTATGTACGTATACATACATACTTACATATATATATATATATATATATATATATAGGGTGCAGACGGTATTTGAGGACACAGTTTTGGTTTAAAAAAACACTATTATAATAACAGAAAAAAAACTGTATTCTTATAAAAATAACAAACATAAAGCATCAATTTAATAATTTCATTCAATAAAATCACCATAAGCATCAACAATTGCCTCTACATGGGGTCGAAATCGTTTGCAAGCTCGGATTAAGTGGTCCTTGTTCATATCGGACATGACTCGAATTAGGGCGGCTTTCAAAGAATCTTTGGTGCTATGGGGGTGTTCATTGATATTTTTCTCAACGATGCTCCATGCATAGTAGTCCAGTGGATTGAGATCTGGAGAATTAGGAGGCCAAATGTTGGGTGTGATGTGATCATGCAAATTGTCAGCCATCCATTCTTGTGTCATTTGAGCCTTGTGTCATGGTGCAGAATCTTGTTGAAAGACATAAGGCCTTCCATTGCATACACTGTTGATCCAAGGCTTAGCAACTTTTTCCAGAACCTCAATATATGCAGCAGCATTCACCCTAAGGCCTTGTGGAAAAAAGTGAGGAGGCATCACATGTCCTTCATTGCTAACAACACCCAAAACCATGACACTTGCAGGAAATTTTGTGTGCATTACTCTTGGAACCTCAGAAGGGTCTGCACATAGCTACCTGTCATTTTTTCTGTTAGTTTTGTGGTCCTGGTCAAAGTTTTTCTCATCAGAGAAAAACCAAGTCAGACCATCTTCTGATGGATTTTTAAGTTTGTTTTAAAGTCTTTTGGATCTGATTAAACGCATTTCTTTTGTATTTTCTGACATGAATCGACTTCTCATCACGTAAGATTTGTATCTGATGTCTTCATGCGCAACATTTCTGATTGTTTTTTTTGACAACAAAATTGTTTGCAATTGAACTCATTGATTTTCCTGTATTGTCACCAATGTTTTGCTTAACTTCCTGAATAAATTCAGGTATCCTGATAGAAACAGAGCGTTTGGAATGTGTTTTTACGTTTTGATACAGGTAATACGCTTCCGTCTTCTTTCTCTAACTCACACCGAATCTTGTGGACAAAAGATCTTGCAACTTTCAGAAAACGAGAAATTTCTAAATCCCCATGCTTAGCCTTCAAAGCCACAATCACAGCATGCCTTTTCATTTCATTAGTAAGCATAGTTATTTTCATTATTTTCTGAAATGGAAGTTCAATAAAAATTAGTCAAATAATGACTAAAAATACATGTCCTCAAATACCGTCCGCACCCTGTATATATATATATATATATATATATATATATATATATATATATATATATATATATATATATATATATATACATACACACACAAACACACACACATCGGAATTCAGTCTTCTGTACAGTCTCCATCAACCAAATTTAGTGCAAATGTCCGAAGTTAGAGTAAAACAAACTTGCACAAGGTGCCATGCAGTGGGACTAATGCCACTCAGAACCATAAAACTGCAAAGTAAGAATCTTAATCACACAACCCATGAAGCCCACGTACATGAAGCAAAATGATAAAAAAATCATGAAAAAGTTGTTTTAAAAAAAAGGCTTTTATCAGTGTTAACGTGCTAATCTGCTTTCAGAGGTAAAATTCATGTAATTTTGTAATGCAAAAAAAGGAGAAAAAAAATTTAATTTTCTCAAAGTAGAATAAATAGTTGGTACACGTATACAACATTTCTCTCCCCACCACCTAAACCCTGAAATTGGTTGGCCCTGCCATGAATTAATGACCGCAATCGGAGAGAGGAAGAGAAAAAGAAAGAGAGTGAGTGAATGAGTGAGTGAGTGAGTGAGAGAGAGAGATTGAAGATAAAACACGAAATATCTAATAAGGTTGCTGTCTAGATCAAAGGTTCTCAAGGGGAAGCATATGCACCCCCAGGGGGGGGGGGCGTTTGGGAGCAAGGTCGCGTTTGGAACTTGAGGGAGGGGGCTAGGGGGCGCTGGAAGACTCTTTACTTTGGTAAGTTTTATAAGCCATATTTGTATGTCTTTGAGACATCCAGTGTGAATGGATTTGAATGAGCTTGCAGACTGTATAATTATAGTCTCGCCGCAGCTGTGAGCAAGTGTGCAGGGGTGTCTAGATATTAACCGGTAATTGAGATCCTAAAAATGAAAAAACCCACAATAATCCCCCAATAATTATATTTTCCTCCCCACACTACCAAAACACATATATATATATTTGTATAAGCGCTACATTTTATGTACATGTTATGCTTATCACATATCGAAGTTTTTTTTATATCTTGGTTGATATTTGATAATAACAACTAAACTAATCACTACAACTAAATCGACCAAATTCTCCCCCCCCCCCCCTAACCCCCAATTCAGAAATACGCACACCGCCCCATAATGTGAGGAACTATAGTTGATTAATGCAATTAAGAATAAATATATATTTGGTTGTCTATAAGGTTTTCCCCGTGAATTTTGTGAACCACCTTCTGAAAATAGTCTTGCAACATGTGACAAAACTAGCCTTTTGAATTGCAATTAGGTACAGTTCATCCGACGGGCTTCCAAACAGTTTCTTTGTTCCCAATTATAGACATGCCAACCTCTAAAAATCCAAACAGGGAGTACCATGAAAAAAAGTGCCCCAAAGCGGGGAAAAATGAGGCAAAATGGGGAGATTTTACATAATTGTTTCTACTTTTGGCACAAGACCATCAACTACCCAGTGCATTACTGGTACTTTATTTTATCGACCCCGTAAGGATGAAAGGCAAAGTTAACTTCGGTGGGATTTGAACTCAGACCGCAAAGGGGCGTAACTATGCTGGAAAGCATGGCGTCCGACTCTCTACCGATACTGCCAATCCACCATTTTACATAATGATAGCTATACCCATTTTCAGAAGACAAGACGTCTCTCACTCACCCTAAAGTGGGTGGGAGATCTTCCCGTAGGACGGGGCGAGTTGACAAGTCTGCAATTTCCCTAAAAAAACCATAGGTCGATCAGATGCTATGGTAAATTACATTCTCCCAAGATGGAACGCAGAAGAATCGAACCCACAGCCTAATGATTGCGAAGTGAGTCTCAACCATTTAGCGCTATTGCGTCCACATTTTGTCCATTAGTTATATGTTGATCTTATTAATTCTCTGCGTATCATAAGCAAGATTCGTTTAGTAATTCAGTTTTGATTAATATACCCTTCCCGACCACTAGACACAATATTACGGGAGCCGTTTTAATTCCGAAATAATCTATCATGTTTGTACATGTTCATAAAACAGAGATAAAAACTAATTACATTAGCAATGTCTTTTATTGTTTCTTATTTCTATGCACAGCTGAAAATTTTAATACAATCTGTCAATGTTTGAAATTGTACGTAAACCAACTCCATACATTGATTTTGTTGTTTCCTTTTCTAAACTAAGACAATGGGAACTTAGGATTCGAATATTATAATAATATGATGTATGATTTCCGCCGCTAAATTCGAGTCATAGATTCGACTGACTGAGCAACAGCCTTTACTAAGGAGCTTGCCTTAGATTTCTTTAACCTTGGCACAAAGACTAATTTTGTTATGGAAATATACAATCAATTGATCTGAGAACGTTTATCACTGGTACTAATTTTATTGACTTAAGAAAAAGAAAACTCGAAGACAAAGTCAAGCACAAGATTTTAGTTAAGCGTGGTGAGATACTGAAATAACATCTAATCTTACATTCTACTATATATATTTCTAATTTAGGCACAATGTCAGGAAGTTTAGGGGAAGGGCTAACGTTGATTAAAACAACTCTAGCACTTGGCTGGTGCTCTATTTTATCGATGGAAGGCAACGTTGACGTCGGTGGGATTTGAACTCAGAATATAAAGCACTAAAACATGGCGTTTTATCCGAGATTCTGCCAATCCATCATGCTTTTATGTTCTACTAGAGTAGCAGTCTTTGTTGCTTTTCGAGTTAGTATTTGCATTCTTCGTGTTAGGCAATTGGCCAATAATAACACAATACCAATTTTTTTTTATGGAGGAAGCTAGCTAAAAACAGATGCCCAGGGAAAATATATATTTTTTTATCCAAAAGAGAAAGCATATTGTCGTTGTAAAATGAGATTCATTTAGCGTATCAACAAAACTAGTAAAACATCTAACTTCCTTTGGAGAAAATAACAAACAAATATCCTAAAGCCAAACATGAACAGCCCGGAGTTAGCTAACTTGTGCTATTCTTGTAAATCCATTATCATGTTTTCTGTTCGTTTATGGTAAATAATGAAACCAGTGTCTCGTAGTGACAAGATTGTTTAATTCTCTACAGTCGTAATTTTCCCTTGCCATTATCTACTATTTCAAGGCCTAAGTAATTGAGGTCAGACTTCAAAGCAGCTTTGAAGCAACACTTTATCAGAATTTGTGTGTATGCACGTATATGTGAATGTAAAATAATAAATTAAGGTATTGGAATTCACTTAGCGATGCTTAGTTGATCAAACACTTACAATACCGGGTCGTTTGTCTTCATTAATGGCACGCTTGATTAATATAGTAAGGCAGTAAATAATATTTTCTTCGCTAAGATAAGAATGAAAGGTTAGTTGGGTTGGAGTTTCATTCTGGCCATCTTCAGAGATTATATTCAATGATGAGTGTTTTTGGTGGGAAAAAGGTAAAAGTCAGATCTGCACTTTTCGCTATGTATCTCAGGGTGGGTTAGCTATACGAGGCGGGGGGGGGGGGGGGGGTATATTGGGATTGTTGACATTTACGAGGCCGTGTTTGTTAATTTTGTTAACATGATTAGTTTATAAGTAGTGTGTGGTATGACAGCGTATCGTAATACATATATTTATATGTTGTTGTTGGTACCTCTATTATTAAATGAGTAATGTATTCGTATTTTTGTGTTTGTTTGCATAAATCTACTTATTTAGGTTCGAGTCTTATCTGTGCTAAGTATTGTTTGTTAAATTACGTTCAATATATATGAGAATGAATTTAGTGACATTTAATTTTCATGAATATTCTAAAACCATATTTCAATGTGCTTTATTCAACTTTGGTTTGTGAAAATTTAAAATCTTAATTCTTGGAAAAATACTTAGACTAGACAGGTGAATTCAATTCAGGATTGTTAAACCTAACAGTATGTCTTTCATAAAAGTTATTTTCAGTACTGTAAATCACAGCACCTGTTGCGAGATACGAACTCAAGTCTAGAGTCACGTAAGCAGCAATTCATCAAGAAATTATTGTGTTATATATAGGATTAGTAACTATTTAAAAAATACTAAGCTACTTAATTGTTGCTATGACGACTGCCAATTTACGGAGGTGCACAAATTATCTGCTGTCGCCCGAAAAGAATATTTTATTACTTTGTTCTAATGCAACCAACGTTAAATATAAATTCTACAGAGTAGTTGTTAGACTGGAAGAGAATAAATAGAAACAGTCTATAAATAAAAATACATGACAAATCTCTTACTATTCTTACATTCTTTCGATTTCCTGTAAGTCATATATCCGAAAACAAATCATTCTACAATCAGATCTCGAGAAATTGCTATCAAAGATAATTCTGATACATTACTCACAAAATTTAGTCAGTAGACAGTCCGGACATCTTATATATGACTGTCGTCTGGACACTATAAAGAAAATATATTTCAAAATTACTTCTTTTTATTCTATGACTGGTTTGTATGTATAGACGCGTAATTTCATTGAATTGTAGAGGTGTCGTAGTGACATAAGACCTGTCATACGTATTTAAAGCTGATAGAGCTCATCCCCTCTCTAGCTATGAACACAGCTGATTTCTTCCAGAGTAGGAGTGAGAGAAGCAAAGTGGATCTCGTGGAAAGGAAACTCAACATAAAGGAACGTAACAATATACAACAATGTATTTTGCTTGATGCTCTGCCAATTTTACCATCCACATACTCACCATTACTCATTCTGTTTTATTACCGGTAGCTATTGTTTATAATATGGGCAGCTATTCTTCATTTAACATTGCACTATGTGGAGCATTGCTCATAAAAATAAAGCCACAGCTACATTTTTTATTTATTAGTTGACATAATGTCCGCTTTGGGATAATGTTTCATGGAGGAGTGATGAAATATTGCCATAATATTCGTTATTATAAGAGAAATACTAAAATCTGCTGACGCCGTTCCACAATTAATTTCACATTCATATTTCCGACTGAGACCAAAATGGCTGATAATTGTTTATCTGTGACTATATGAAAACTTGTTTCATATCGTTTTTTTTTTCTTTCTATATTATCTCATATAACTATCTAATGCGTGAAGATCAGAATACTTGAGCTGATGAGAGAGCAGCTTCGTGATAGTTCAGGTTGCATCAAAATAAAATAAATGTAAAACATCAGTGGTGACATTACTATTGAAGGGATTTTTACTGATTTGTGTCAACAAATATTGGGTTATTTGCTTTAGATTGAACACAAAATTATTTTAGGTGAGAAGTAAATGACTTTATTTAGTCAAGTCTCATACTGTCTACTTTACATTAATATAGTTGCATGAGTGTGTTTCTGAGTATGTGTCTGTGAAACACACAGAGCTGCCAGCCTCAAAACCCAAACAGGGAGTACCATGAAATAAAGTAGCCGCAAACGAGGAGAAATAAGGCAAAAGGGGAGATTTTACATAATGAAAGCTATACCCATTTTCACAAGAGAAGACATCCTTCATCTACCCCAAAGTGGGTGGGAAATCTCCCCGTTGGACAGGGGTAGTTGACAGGTATACCAAGTCCGAACAGAAAGGCGTCCAACCCTCTACTGATACTACCAAATTATAATATAATATTAACTGTGACATTATAAACTGATGAATTGACTATATTTAATGCTACTTTCGTATGTCCCGTTGCCATCTGTTACTTTTGTTCATCATAGCTTTGAAAGTGAATCAAGGCCACTAAGTGAGAGAATCAAGGTAGACAGATGGCTGCATGCATGTGCATTAACACACGCTCACAGACATACACACACGCTCACAGACATACACACACACTTACACACAAGCACACACACTTACACACAAGCACACACACACACAGACTTACACCCACACAAACACACACACACACACAGAGACTTACACCTCCCATAACACACTTACACCCACACAGACACACACATAGGCAAAGCGACAAAAACTTCATTGGCACACAGAGCCAATCAGAGAAGAAGCCGTATAACGTATATCATCATTGATATATATAATAAAGTAATCTAAATACAGGTAGCAAACAGCCGGTGAAGCGAACAATCTTGTCCGTGACACATGTTTATTTAACACGCTGTACTCTATATCATCTCTACTTTGATATAACGAAATCATACATGAACACACACACGCAATTACGCATGTGTGTGTGAATACGTGTGTCCATGTATGTACCTATATATACGAGGGCAATCCCAAAAGTAAGGTCTCCTTCCAATATTGCAACTTTTCCGTTAAAATCCTCTGGATGGTACTTCGGGAAACCTCTGGAACCCAAGTGCAGAGAGCATCCAGAGTGATCCACCGATCTTTACGCATGTTTTCCTCGGAAGGAGACCTTACTTTTGGGATTGCCCTCGTATATAATAACTGCACGAAATTCGCACTTGGCGGTAGCGTTCAACGGGAGTTCCATTCTCAACGGCTGCCAAGCCAAGATTGAGCATCCCAGCGAAGCGCGCGCATGCTTGTTTGGGAGTGAAGGAAGCACCAATCACAACAGTGTTGCCAACAGCCGTACGAACAGTTTTTCTGCGTCCCCATCGCTTTGGAGACCTTTGGGATTACTCTCGTATGTATTTGTATGAATAAAGAGGGAGAGAGAGAGAGGATGACAGAGATAGAAGTACAACGAGAGAGAGAGAGGGGGAGAGAGAGAAGGCGAGTGAGATAGATAGATAGAGAGAGAGAGAGAGGAGGGAGAGAGGGAGAGAGAAAGAGAGAGAAAGAGAGAGAAAGAGAGAGAAAGAGAGAGAAAGAGAGAGAAAGTGAGAGAGAAAGAGAAGGAGGGTGAGAGATAGATAGATAGATAGATAGATAGATAGATAGATAGAGAGAGAGAGAGAGAGAGAGAGAGAGAGAGAGAGAGAGAGAGAGAGTGTGATAGATATATGGATAGATAAATAGTGTGCGTGTGAGAGAGAGAGAGAGGGGGAAACAGAAAGCTTTGTAACTGATTGAATAATCTACAATTATAGGCACAATACAACAGTAACTCTAAATGGCTTAATTCACTCCTCTGGTAATAGGTATCATGAAGAGGTGCACCAGGAAGGATTCTGTTACAAGGAAGGATTCGGGAGTTGAGCTTAAATCTTCCAACGCCTTAAAGTAAGTAGTTGAAAATCACTCAAATTTGTTGTTGTTTTACTTGAAGTCAATCTTGATCCAAGTCACCTATGATAACCTTATATACAATGGTGAGTCAGAATGTCAATCACATCACAGGTTCAAATAATTCCATACACCCGTGCTGTGGAAATTCTGTCGCTCCTTTAATAGTTTTATTGTGTGTTTACATATATGTTTCTACCCTCACCTTCTACAAATTTTCCTCTTCCACTCGCTCATATAGAGTCAATCTTTGGGGCCCACCTTATTGTAAGAAGACTCACTAGTAAGAGGGTCCGTTTGTTAGAATGAAATGAGTTTATATCAAAGAAGAAAAAATTCAATTGATAAATAGAAATATATATCAACACTGTTATCACCTTACAAGCAATTCTTCATAGCTCATGTAAAATGCAAGGACAATGTCCTCATTATTGCAACAGTTCTCTTGGCTGGGAAACAGCTGGTTATTACAGTATACTGTTATAAGCCCTGTACAAGCAGTCACGGAAGGTTACAGTAGAGACAATAAAGGTGTGCAAGGTTAAAACAATGGAGGTCTTTGAGGTTAAGCTGGAATCTGACTTTAGATCAGTAAATAATATATTCTGGCAGATCGTCTGGGTTTTCTCTGAAGAGAGGTCCATCTTCGCGAGGCGGGGAGAATACTTTGCTGATCAACTTAATTCGATAACCACAACATCTAAAAATGGTTTCTACTTTTGGCACAAGGCCAGCAATTACCCAGTGCATTACTGGTACTTTATTTTATCGACCCCGTGAGGATGAAAGGCAAAGTTAACCTCGGTGGGATTTGAACTCAGAATGGCAAGGGCCATAACTCTATGCGTCAAAGCATGGCGTCCGACGCTCTAGCGATACTGCCAAATAGGCGTTACCTTGTTTATTTGTAAATTCATATCAATGCGATTGGGAAAAATCTTCTTTCCCTTGGCAATATCACATCACAAAAAGTGACTACAACTACTGGTTTCATTGATCATGCCATGACTTCATAGCACCAGTTCTCTCGACTCACTGAGACACATTTAATTCACTGGCCATGGACTCAACTAATAAATCACTCATTTAATTTTATCAACTTATCTCACAACTCCTACTACAATATCACAACTAAACCAAGTTATCTAACAAGCAATCAACCACCACATAAACACACTCTCGTATACGGTAATATATATTTACACACACACACTACACACATACATACACATTCACATAAATATACACACACACACACACACACACACACACACACACACACACACACACACACACACACACACACACACACACATATATATATATATATATTTCTCAACCGGCATACCGCCTATGGACGCATCCAAGCAACCTTAACACAAATATATATATATATATTGTATGTGCACGAGCATATACACACATAAGTATATATTCATACGTATACTCACACACACAGACACACACATATATATATGTATACACATGTGTGTTTGTGAATGCAGGTCTATGTGCATGTATGCCTGTATGTATGTATACAGAGACGAAATTACAGTCTTGCTGACATTTCTTAAAATCACACGTTGGAGTATGACATTTTTATAGCACCAGTGTTTCTATAAAAAGGACCACTGGTATATTTGGTAACAATTTCTACATATCTGATATAAAGTACTTACAAACTCTGACTCAAGTGGATGTAATAGAATATAGAAAAACATGAGAAGGCAAAACATCTAGAGTGATAGCAAGAAATCTAGGGGAAGGACGGAGCATGAAAGGAATTATTAAAAGAAAAAAAAGATTTAAGAGAGGAGAAGGGATATATATATATATATATAATATATATATATATATATATAATATATATATATATATAATATATATATATATATAATAGATATATATATATATCCCTTCCCCTCTCTGAAACCTTTTTTCCGTTTAATAATATAATTGTTTCTACTTTTGGGCACAAGGCCAGCAATTACACAGTGCATTACTGGTACTTTATTTTATCGACCCCGTAAGGATGAAAGGCAAAGTTAACCTCGGCGGAATTTGAACTCAGAATGGCAAGGGCCTTAACTCAATGCGTCAAAGCATGGCGTCCGACCCTCTACCGATACTGCCAATCCACCATAATAGTATATATATATACACAAACACACACACACAACATATATATATATATATATAATATATATATATATCTGTATGTAAGTATATATATATATATATATATATATATATATATATATAGGTTGGAATAGAATGAAACGAAATTTCATTTCTCACTCTTAGTACGGCACTTACTTAAATGTAAGTATGTATGTATACGTACATACATATATGTATACAGACGTACAGTAACATACATACATACTTATATATATATATATATATATATGCAAAGAGAGAGAGAAAGAGAGGGAGAGAGTGAGAGAGAGAGAGAAAGAGAGAGAGAGAGAGAGAGAGAGAGAGAGTGAGAGAGAGAGAGAGACAGGCTGATATGGATAAAAGAGTATCGGGATAGTACGTTTTTTACGTGCTTTTGTTGAAGAAAACAGGTCAGTGTGCTACCAGGTAATAAGTGAAATATTTTCTGCATGAATCAAAATGGTTTCGCGGAGAACATAAAACATTTGACAAGCTTTTCAGAAAACAACGAAAAGCTACGACAACCGTAATCATGATGATAATGGTGATAAGGATGATAATGGTGATAACGATGATAATGGTGATAAGGATGATAATGGTGATAACGATGATAATGGTGATAACGATGATAATGGTGATAACGATGATAATGGTGATAACGATGATAATGGTGATAACGATGATAATGGTGATAACGATGATAATGGTGATAAGGATGATAATGGTGATAACGATGATAATGGTGATAAGGATGATAATGGTGATAAGGATGATAATGGTGATAACGATGATAATGGTGATAACGATGATAATGGTGATAAGGATGATAATGGTGATAACGATGATAATGGTGATAACGATGATAATGGTGATAACGATGATAATGGTGATAAGGATGATAATGGTGATAAGGATGATAATGGTGATAACGATGATAATGGTGATAAAGATGATAATGGTGATAACGATGATAATGGTGATAAGGATGATAATGGTGATAAGGATGATAATGGTGATAAAGATGGTGATAATGAGGGCAATGAGAATCATCATCATTATCATCATTATCATCATCAAATCAACACTTCTATAATATTATCACTGTATCTGTCGTGGAGGAGATAATTAAGGTGGTAGGATTTCACATTGGTACCTAACTACTTAGTAGTCAAAATTACCGTTACCTCTAACTTGGCCTTCCTGCCATATATATATATATATATATATATATATATATATATATATATATAAAAACAAATAACGAAACGAAATTAAATTTCGTTTCGTTTGTAACTCACTTTTGTATGACTGACGCTTAAACAATTAAGTTAAAAATGTACATCCGCATATGTATACTGAAATACTAGTATGCATATGAATACACACACGTGTACATATGTAGATGTACCGAGTTTTTCACTGGACACTTTACTGTGAGTGTCCAGCTATTCTGTATGTAAACACACAGACAAACCGGTTTTTAGAGTCATACTGGTTTTTGAGAAAACACCTTTCCTCTATTCTTCAGAAAGCCAGACAAGGAACATTGAACTAGTTTCGTTGTTGTTACAACTCATCAGCAATATTTACCTATCTACCGGCCTTTCTGGAGAATCGTAAAAGCACATATCGTTATATGCTTTTTCTATGAAAATTAGTAGTGGGCAGACTAATTTGCATAGAGTGTGAGTACGTACCGGTTCAACGGAGACGATAAAAACAAATAACGAAACGCAATTAAACATATGCGGATGTACATTTTTAACTTAATTGTTTAAGCGTCAGTCATACAAAAGTGAGTTACAAACGAAACGAAATTTAATTTCGTTTCGTTATTTGTTTTTATCGTCTCCGTTGAACCGGTACGTACTCACACTCTATGCAAATTAGTCTGCCCACTACTAATTTTCATATAAAAAGCATATAACGATATGTGCTTTTACGATTCTCCAGAAAGGCCGGTAGATAGGTAAATATTGCTGATGAGTTGTAACAACAACGAAACTAGTTCAATGTTCCTTGTCTGGCTTTCTGAAGAATAGAGGAAAGGTGTTTCCTCAAAAACCAGTATGACTCTAAAAACCGGTTTGTCTGTGTGTTTACATACAGAATAGCTGGATACTCACAGTAAAGTAAGCAGTGAAAGACTTGGTACATCTACATATGTATACGTGTGTGTATTCATATGCATACTAGTATTTCAGTATACATATGCGGATGTACATTTTTAACTTAATTGTTTAAGCGTCAGTCATACAAAAGTGAGTTACAAACGAAACGAAATTTAATTTCGTTTCGTTATTTGTTTTTATCGTCTCCGTTGAACCGGTACGTACTCACACTCTATGCAAATTAGTCTGCCCACTACTTATTTTCATAGAAAAAGCATATAACGATATGTGCTTTTACGATTCTCCAGAAAGGCCGGTAGATAGGTAAATATTGCTGATGAGTTGTAACAACAACGAAACTAGTTCAATGTTCCTTGTCTGGCTTTCTGAAGAATAGAGGAAAGGTGTTTCCTCAAAAACCAGTATGACTCTAAAAACCGGTTTGTCTGTGTGTTTACATACAGAATAGCTGGATACTCACAGTAAAGTAAGCAGTGAAAGACTTGGTACATCTACATATGTATACGTGTGTGTATTCATATGCATACTAGTATTTCAGTATACATATGCGGATGTACATTTTTAACTTAATTGTTTAAGCGTCAGTCATACAAAAGTGAGTTACAAACGAAACGAAATTTAATTTCGTTTCGTTATTTGTTTTTATCGTCTCCGTTGAACCGGTACGTACTCACACTCTATGCAAATTAGTCTGCCCACTACTTATTTTCATAGAAAAAGCATATAACGATATGTGCTTTTACGATTCTCCAGAAAGGCCGGTAGATAGGTAAATATTGCTGATGAGTTGTAACAACAACGAAACTAGTTCAATGTTCCTTGTCTGGCTTTCTGAAGAATAGAGGAAAGGTGTTTCCTCAAAAACCAGTATGACTCTAAAAACCGGTTTGTCTGTGTGTTTACATACAGAATAGCTGGATACTCACAGTAAAGTAACCAGTGAAAGACTTGGTACATCTACATATGTATACGTGTGTGTATTCATATGCATACTAGTATTTCAGTATACATATGCGGATGTACATTTTTAACTTAATTGTTTAAGCGTCAGTCATACAAAAGTGAGTTACAAACGAAACGAAATTTAATTTCGTTTAGTTATTTGTTTTTATCGTCTCCGTTAAACCGGTACGTACTCACACTCTATGCAAATTAGTCTGCCCACTACTAATTTTCATAGAAAAAGCATATAACGATATGTGCTTTTACGATTCTCCAGAAAGGCCGGTAGATAGGTAAATATTGCTGATGAGTTGTAACAACAACGAAACTAGTTCAATGTTCCTTGTCTGGCTTTCTGAAGAATAGAGGAAAGGTGTTTCCTCAAAAACCAGTATGACTCTAAAAACCGGTTTGTCTGTGTGTTTACATACAGAATAGCTGGATACTCACAGTAAAGTAACCAGTGAAAGACTTGGTACATCTACATATGTATACGTGTGTGTATTCATATGCATACTAGTATTTCAGTATACATATGCGGATGTACATTTTTAACTTAATTGTTTAAGCGTCAGTCATACAAAAGTGAGTTACAAACGAAACGAAATTTAATTTCGTTTCGTTATTTGTTTTTATCGTCTCCGTTAAACCGGTACGTACTCACACTCTATGCAAATTAGTCTGCCCACTACTAATTTTCATAGAAAAAGCATATAACGATATGTGCTTTTACGATTCTCCAGAAAGGCCGGTAGATAGGTAAATATTGCTGATGAGTTGTAACAACAACGAAACTAGTTCAATGTTCCTTGTCTGGCTTTCTGAAGAATAGAGGAAAGGTGTTTCCTCAAAAACCAGTATGACTCTAAAAACCGGTTTGTCTGTGTGTTTACATACAGAATAGCTGGATACTCACAGTAAAGTAAGCAGTGAAAGACTTGGTACATCTACATATGTATACGTGTGTGTATTCATATGCATACTAGTATTTCAGTATACATATGCGGATGTACATTTTTAACTTAATTGTTTAAGCGTCAGTCATACAAAAGTGAGTTACAAACGAAACGAAATTTAATTTCGTTTCGTTATTTGTTTTTATCGTCTCCGTTGAACCGGTACGTACTCACACTCTATGCAAATTAGTCTGCCCACTACTTATTTTCATAGAAAAAGCATATAACGATATGTGCTTTTACGATTCTCCAGAAAGGCCGGTAGATAGGTAAATATTGCTGATGAGTTGTAACAACAACGAAACTAGTTCAATGTTCCTTGTCTGGCTTTCTGAAGAATAGAGGAAAGGTGTTTCCTCAAAAACCAGTATGACTCTAAAAACCGGTTTGTCTGTGTGTTTACATACAGAATAGCTGGATACTCACAGTAAAGTAACCAGTGAAAGACTTGGTACATCTACATATGTATACGTGTGTGTATTCATATGCATACTAGTATTTCAGTATACATATGCGGATGTACATTTTTAACTTAATTGTTTAAGCGTCAGTCATACAAAAGTGAGTTACAAACGAAACGAAATTTAATTTCGTTTCGTTATTTGTTTTTATCGTCTCCGTTAAACCGGTACGTACTCACACTCTATGCAAATTAGTCTGCCCACTACTAATTTTCATAGAAAAAGCATATAACGATATGTGCTTTTACGATTCTCCAGAAAGGCCGGTAGATAGGTAAATATTGCTGATGAGTTGTAACAACAACGAAACTAGTTCAATGTTCCTTGTCTGGCTTTCTGAAGAATAGAGGAAAGGTGTTTCCTCAAAAACCAGTATGACTCTAAAAACCGGTTTGTCTGTGTGTTTACATACAGAATAGCTGGATACTCACAGTAAAGTAACCAGTGAAAGACTTGGTACATCTACATATGTATACGTGTGTGTATTCATATGCATACTAGTATTTCAGTATACATATGCGGATGTACATTTTTAACTTAATTGTTTAAGCGTCAGTCATACAAAAGTGAGTTACAAACGAAACGAAATTTAATTTCGTTTCGTTATTTGTTTTTATCGTCTCCGTTAAACCGGTACGTACTCACACTCTATGCAAATTAGTCTGCCCACTACTAATTTTCATAGAAAAAGCATATAACGATATGTGCTTTTACGATTCTCCAGAAAGGCCGGTAGATAGGTAAATATTGCTGATGAGTTGTAACAACAACGAAACTAGTTCAATGTTCCTTGTCTGGCTTTCTGAAGAATAGAGGAAAGGTGTTTCCTCAAAAACCAGTATGACTCTAAAAACCGGTTTGTCTGTGTGTTTACATACAGAATAGCTGGATACTCACAGTAAAGTAACCAGTGAAAGACTTGGTACATCTACATATGTATACGTGTGTGTATTCATATGCATACTAGTATTTCAGTATACATATGCGGATGTACATTTTTAACTTAATTGTTTAAGCGTCAGTCATACAAAAGTGAGTTACAAACGAAACGAAATTTAATTTCGTTTCGTTATTTGTTTTTATCGTCTCCGTTGAACCGGTACGTACTCACACTCTATGCAAATTAGTCTGCCCACTACTTACTTTCATAGAAAAAGCATATAACGATATGTGCTTTTACGATTCTCCAGAAAAGCCGGTAGATAGGTAAATATTGCTGATGAGTTGTAACAACAACGAAACTAGTTCAATGTTCCTTGTCTGGCTTTCTGAAGAATAGAGGAAAGGTGTTTCCTCAAAAACCAGTATGACTCTAAAAACCGGTTTGACTCTAAAAACCGGTTTGTCTGTGTGTTTACATACAGAATAGCTGGATACTCACAGTAAAGTAACCAGTGAAAGACTTGGTACATCTACATATGTATACG
>OZ024743.1:23102557-23177557 GCA_964016885.1 Eledone cirrhosa | reverse complement strand
TGACCAACGGTCAAAAATACAGATACAATATAGAAACAAACACATATATATAATCTAACAAAGTTCTTTCGTTGCACATCTGCAACATCGTCAGTGATGCTATTATGTTTCCTCCCGTTGCATTGTATGCCTACGCCATCTTTATTTAGTCTGTTTATTTATTTATTTATTTTTTTTTTTGTCTTCTCTGCGCATGCGTTTGCGTGTGTGTATAGTGTTTTGTTTGATGTGTGTTCGTGTTTGGGTGACTGTGTATTGGTTATTGTATTCTATCTTAGTTTACTAGTGTGTGTTTATATGTGTTTGTTGTTATTGTGCTTGTGTATTTATTTATTTATTTATTTATTTATTTATTTATACTTCTCTTAGGTCAGTGTTGTTTGTTTGGGTGTTGTTGTTATTCCATTCATTTTTTTCTGTTTAGCCTTGGCCTTCTATTTCGCTGGCCTCTCTGATTTACCTATCTGCTGGGTCATTTTTATGTTTAGATATTATTCTAATTTCTATGTTGTCTATGTTACCGTCGTGTTGTTGTCTGGCATGTTCGTATAGTACTGAACCGTATTTTGTCCTTTTAGTTCCCCCAGTGTTGGTCTATCCTTTCACCTATGCTACGAGCTGTCTCGCCTATGTATGTTGTTGTAATGTTTCTGCAAGTACCCTCTGTACATCTTATGCTATAGACTACGTTTCTAGTTTTACAGTTTATCCGGGGGTTTACTTTACATATGATACATTTCCTATTAGTATAGTGAGTTTTCTTAAAAGGGTAGGTTTTGCTGATCAGGGATTTTATGGTGGTTCCTGGCTTTTCTACCACCTTAATCTTTAAGTGGGTCTTTCGCAGGGCTTTTCTACACTGGTTAGCTAATTTCCCTCCAGGGGTAGCGTCCACAAATATGACACTCTGGTATCTCTGGTTGTCGTACCATGAGGTGGCTTTCCCTATCTTATGTCTAGTCCTATCTAAGCTATTCCATGATTTGCTCCTGTATAATGGGCAAATTCCTTTCATGTCCAGTTCTATGAGGGTCTTATACTTCTCCGTTGCTCCTTCTTATACTCTGATTCTGTCTCTTTGGTTGTAGCCAGAGAACTGCATGCGGTCGATGAATTGTTGGATGTGTCTTTCCATTTATGTTGGGTCGCACATGCGGGACACGTTCTTCATCACTCGTACCAAGTCTGCGATCAGAATATTAAACTTAGCACTACTGGACATTGCTGAGTTTTTGAGTATCATGTATTTGGAGGCCATGGGTTTAGCGTAGTGTGAGTGGAGAATTTGGGCTCTCTCGTCTATAGTGTTAATCCAGAATTCCGTGTCTAATGCAGGTAGTCTATTGTTAGGGTGTTTGGAAGGGTAGTCGATAGTTACAGTTATACTTTGTTGTATGGAATTAGCTATCTGCTGGATGCTTTCCATTGTGCTATGTTCTAAATCAAACTTGTTAGTGCTCTCTTGTGGGGATGTCCTTATTACTATATTGATGTCGTTTACGTAACGAGAGTACATGATGAGGTCTATGGAGCTCTCATCAAGGAGATCTTTGAGTCTCCTTTCCCACCATACCATGAAAAGGTTGGCAACATCACCAGCTATGCTAACGCCAATGGCTGCTCCCTCATTTTGGGTGTAGATCTTCTCGTTAAACTTGAATATGTGGCCCTTTAGGGTAGTTTTGATACTAGCCCCTATTGCATGTGCGACCATTTTTCTTACCTGATCATTGTTTTTTGGGGGGGGGGGGGGGGGGGGCGGTCCGTATAGCTTTGGTCCACCCAATCCACCTTCCACGGGAGTCTTTTTTGCCATTGAGGTTATGGTGAGGGGCTACCTCTTATGGGTCTACTGGGGCAGAAACGTCTAAGGTCATGGCTGTCTAGGTAGTCAGTGTCGTAGGTAAGTCTAAGTTCGGATCTAGTTGTCGAAACGACCGGAGGTCAGCCGCCGGGGTCATGAGTCTTTTCATATATATATATATATATATATATATATATATATATATATATATATATATATATATATATATATATATATATATATATATATACAGGGGCGGTGCAATCTGAATTGGGGGTGGACAATTTAGTTGTAGTAATTAGTTTCAATCTCTGCACTCTAAAATTGTTAGAAAACTTCGATATGCGATAAACAAGGCTTAGCCGTAATAAATGAATATTTAAACTCTACTTCGGTATTGAGTTTTCATTCTTACGCCCGTCAAACCACGAACTCTCAGGTTTTGAATAATCGTCCCCAACCCCCGCTTATTAATTTGTCAGATTTTCCCACCTGCCCCTGGTTTTTATTCTACCCAACCACCATTCAACCCGCTAATTAAATTTTGCTAATCTATCTCCGGCGAAATTTTATTGTAAGTGATTCATATTTTCACATTAAAAAAAATATTATATATGACAAAAGACAAACATTACAAGAAATCCCATATTTACAAACGTACACTATACAATTACTGATTTCCGAAGCCCCACCCATAATATTGTCCTCCCCTTCCTATTATTTGAGACCCGAGAGTACCATCGAACTCTCCTCCTCTCTATGTCTATCACACAAAACTCTCTTTTAATCCTCCTCTCTGTATCTACTAAAACCAAACTCTACCCCTCTTTATATCTACCACGACACCGCCTCTCTTATCCCACTCTCTATATCTAAGACTAATATACTCTCTCACTCTCTATAAATATCTACACTTATCTCTCCCAATCCCCCTCTGTATATCAATCACCCATAAACTCTCCCCTCTCTAAATCTACTATACGGCACACTCCTAGTATCCCACTCGTTAGATTATCTAACGTTTATTCTACTGAAATACAATTGCAGTGTGGTGTTAGTAAAGAGAAGTTCAATAAAGTGAAGTTATATGAAGTGGATTGGCTCCTGTCGGTAATTGAAACCGAAATACAAGTTGTTTAAATACTTGCTATGCAGTACGTGCACTTTATTATATTATCCTCGGCATTCACTGTAAATAAGCTTTCTTGGCAGAGTCCAATAGTAATACTGAAACTGTTATGTGAAGAAAGACTGATCAGGAGATGAGTGTAAAAATAGCAGAAGAAAAACAAAAATAACAAAACAAAAAAACTAGTGTTAAAACGGAAGGAGGTGGGAGCATTTAAAAGTATGAGAATATGAAAGAAAGAAAGAATAAAGGATGGCATTTTATATCTGATGTAGCAATATGATATTTCTGACGAAATGTCTTGGAACAGTTTCATTATCTTTGTCATTTCTTATATTCGTGGAAATACGATTTCTTGCACGTGAATTAACATGCAATAACACATGCTATTACGTTTCGTGCACACATGCAAATGAAAATATTATCGTAACCATTAATATGGTGTTAATCACCTACTGAATGTTACTGTTTTACTGTAGCTGTCTGTATAGTGACCAAGTGATTAATACCAGACTCCTGTCTACCTAAAGGAATCATGTGAAACGGTATCAAAGCAATATTACAAATTTGGCTCAACTCTAACTTGCTACTATGATAGGATACCGCTTGCAATATTTAAGACTAAGTCTGCTAAGAATATTTTACATCTAATGAAATAACAAAATATTCTTCGGGATTTGGTCATTAAAAGCAGACCTCTCAACTCTCCCCGACGGACGGGGAGATCTCCCACCCACTTTGGGGTGGGTGAGAGATGTCTTCTCTTGTGAAAATGGGTATAAATCTCCCCGTTTCTGGGTATAAATCTGCCTCATTTCTCCCCGTTTTGGGGCACTTCTTTTCGTGGTACACCCCGTTTGGGTTTTTAGAGGTTAGCAGGTCTGTTAAAGAATAATGCAAGTCAGAAGTACTGAAGTTGATTTTATCGAATATACTCTGCTCTACAAAATATGTAGCCTTGTGCCAATTTTAGAAATCAATATTTCTGCAGTTTATCAATTGTTTTGACGATTATTCGAGACCCAAGAGTACACGTTAACGTGTATAATATTACGTTCATGTAAACAGATAACTGACTCCTCATCGTCGAAACCGACGGAAGGTCAATCGTTATCAGTTGTTTGTTTCTAGCTTTAGAAGAATAATTTCTCCTTTGACACTTATTCTAGAGAAAAAACAATGACAAATTATTATATAGAACCAACTGTGGTACATAAACAGTTGACATGTCAGAGAGAGAGAGAGAGAGGGTGAACAAAGTGAGGGTTAGTGAGAGGAAAGACGAGAGAGAAAGAAGAGTGTGAGAAAGAAAGAGAGAGATGAGCAGGGGAGAGGAGAGAGACAGAATATGGATGAGGAGTATGTGTGGGAGAGTGGAAGGGAGAAGGAAGAAGAAGAATAAAGAAAGGACACCTAAAATGAGCTCCAAAACGGTTGTTGTTGAGCCCCAAATCAGTTTATTTGAGGCGGCGACTTGGCAGAATTGTTAGAGCGTCAGATAGAATGATTTGCGGTATTCGTTCCGGCTCTGAGATCAGAACCCGTCGTAGTCAACTTTGCCTATCACCTTTTCGTGATCGATAAAAATGTACCAGTCGATGTACTGGTCGATTTTTCATATACATATCTATATCACACTTTCTCTTTATCACTCTCTCTCTATATATTCCTCTCTATCATTCTCTCTTTGTTCCTCTCTATCATTCTCTCTCACTTCCTCTCTATCACTCTCTCTCACTCCCTCTCTATCATTCTCTCTCACTTCCTCTCTATCATTCTCTCTCTATTGCTCTCTATCATTCTCTCTCACTCCCTCTCTCTCACTCTCTCTCACTTCCTCTCTATCATTCTCTCTCACTCCCTCTCTATCATTCTCTCTCACCCCTTCTCTAGTAGTAATTAGCTATGTTCAAAGCAGGAGAGGTATGTGTTCCGCCAGATTTTAAATGCTCATGAAACGCTGTATGTAACTATGGCGCATCTACGACTCAATCAGGAGACATGGATCCATACATGCAGTTCTAATTGAGTAGACCCATCTTCAAAGAGCTTCCTATTATTTGAAGGCTAAGATCTTTGATACTTACATCCTACCAGTTGTGTTATATGGTCTTGACTGTGTTAATTGGACGACAAGGTCACTTCAGAAGTCCTCTATATTCCAGGACCACATTATGAAACTTATGACTGGCAAGCAGCTCAGCGATCATATCTGAATCAGTGAGTTGCTCAAGACCACATCATAAGACTTATGACTGGCAAGCACCTCATCGATAATATCTGTATCAGTGAGTTGCTCAACATTATCAAACTTAGACCAATTTACATCAATTGTCAAGTCAAGAGTACTCAAACTATGGTCATATAAAGAAATCAACTCGTGGCGTGAGTAGGTTATGCCTGGAAGGAAGGTTGGCTGGTAAGAGAAGCAGAGACCGGCAGCTGATGGCTTGACAATGTCAACTTATGGACTGGACTTGCTCTTTGCTCTTTGAACTCTGCTGCTGGTGATCGAACTTTATGGAGAGAGATATCACATGTTAATGTGCAGTCTGCAACTGGCGGAGTTTAGCGTCACAAGAAGAATCTTCAAAGACCCTACAAGCCGGGACCATTCTGTCATTTGGGATTTTTCAGAAAATGTATGCTGCATCACCTTATCAAATGTCCTGTTTTGTTTTTAATTAATTGATTTATTTAGATAGCAGGATGTGATTCGAGGGAGATTTTGCTACTATTTCTAGTAGGTCGAGTACAATAAGGGTGGGAGGAAAATATTTAGCAAAAAACAATTTCAGACAGAGAGAGGATTGATTAAAAGTGCAGCGAGAAATGGGGGAGAATGGAATGGTGGGTGTGAGAAGAAGAATGTAAGAAAACGAAGAGAGATAGGAAGAGGAGAGAAAGAGGTGGTAATAGCAGAGAGGATGGAAGATAGAGAGAGGGAGAGATAGAGATGGTAATAGCAGAGAAGATGGAAGAGAGAGAGAGAGAGAGAGAGAGAGAGAGAGAGAGAGAGAGAGAGAGAGAGAGAGGGAGAGAGAGAGATGGTAATAGCATAGAGGGTGGGAGAGAGAGAAAGAGAGGAAGATAGATAGATAGGTAGAGAGAGAGAGAGAGAGAGAGAGAGAGAGAGAGAAAGAGATGGTAATAACAGAGAAGGTGGAAGAGAGTGAGAGAGAGAGAAAGAGAGAGAGAAAGAGATGGTAATAACAGAGAAGGTGGAAGAGAGTGAGAGAGAGAGAGAGAGAGAGAGAGAGAGAGAGAATAAATGAGAGAGAAGGAACGAAAATGAGTGAGGGCATAAGTGAGGGAGAGCGTTCGTGCGTGTGAGTGAGAGTGGGAGTTGGTGAAATAAAAACAAAACAAAAATACAAAACAAGATAGAGAGGAAGATGGAGGAGGAGAAAGAGAAAAATAGAAAATGCAACAGTTAGAAACTAGTAAAGACTAATCTGACAAGCGGAAAGATGAAATAAAATAAATTAAAATAAGATAAAAAAAAATGAAGCCAAAACCAAGGAAGAAAGAGATAGAGAAAGAAGGAAATGAAGAGAAGAAGAAAAGGAATAAAAAGTGAAGAGCAACTGGGGAAATGCTGATATTCTCCTTCTGCATATCAACGTGAAGACGAATTGCTGAATTTAATGTCAAGGACGAAATATGAGATATCACTGCATCAGGCGAGTGGAATTGCTATACAACCTTCAGCCTTAACACACACACACTTGTATAAACTGTGTGTGTGTGTGTATGTATATATATGTATGTATATAAATATGTATATATATATGTGTATGTATATATATATATATATATATATATATGTATGTATATATATATATATAGTGAAGGCGTGTGGCTGAGTGGTTAGAGAATTGGATTCGCAATCGTAAGGTTTTCGACGTTACTCCCCTCTCTCTCTCTATATATATACTCCCACACATATATCACGCATATATATATATATATATAAAAGGATCGATCGACTTTCGTCAAATCGGACCGAGGAAACAATGTTTCCATTGGTCTTTCCAATTGCTAGTACTATCTATCGGTCTCAACTCCAGGTAGAAGGAGCAACGTGAAATAAAGTGTCTTGCTCAAGGACATAACGCATCGCCCGGTCCAGGAATCGAACTGACACGCTCACGATTGCGAATCCAGTTCTCTAACCAATCATCCACACGCCTTCACGCCTAGCACCAATAGTTTTGCAAGAGATGTCAACATGAATGGACCTGTTATTTTTATCTAAAGACATTTTTTCCAATTCCAGCCCGCCCGTCCCCTCAATCTATCTTATTTCTCATTCTTTCTTCTGATGAAGGACTAGCGTCCGAAACGTTAAGACCCTCTTCCTGCTATATCAAGCGTTAGCCTAATATATCCCTTCCATATACTGTACCGATTGTGTTGTTATTTCTGTGTTTACCTTTTACACACACACACACACACACACACACACACACACACACACACACACACATATATATATATGTATATATATATATATATATATGTATATATATATATATATATGTATATATATATATATATGTATATGTATATGTATATGTATATATATGTATATATATATAGAGAGAGAGAGAGAGGAGGGAGCAGATAGATAGATACATACATGCAATAGTCCTCCGTCGGTTTCGACGATCAGTGTTCTAGTTGTTCGCTCAACACAAGTGACTGACCATACCACAGACATGTCTAACCTTAGGGTACTTCTCATGGTGATTCAACGTGACACAGAATGAAATAAAACTGACCCTTTGAATTTACACTTACAGTCCATCCGAGGGGTTTCCAGACACTTATTGTCAACCCAGTTTCATTCACAAGACATGAGTCATCCATAGGCTTTGTAAATGACACTTGCCCAAGGTCGAGTATAATGTGTAATATATATGCGGGAATATCAGTTCGTGTTCTTAATACGATATAGATAAAAAGTGGAATAGTACAAAAGGTTATGGCATATATAGAAAGATGGGTGCGGGAAACACATTGTTATTCTGTTAGAGAAGAAGAAAACAGATAGAATGATATCATTAATAGTCATGTATATCTTTGTGAATACCTTTGATAACTCACTGTGTACAATTGGTTAGACGTGTTACCTAATACCAACGGATCCACACACACACATGCACAAACATACATACGTATACACATACATACATACATACATACATACATACATACAAACATACATACAAACATTCATACATACATATATAGTAATAATAAATATTAAGATCAAAATCCGAAGAGAGCTCGACAACGATTGTATCTATACATTTTAATCTGTACTTATATATATATATATATATGCAACATAATGTGTGTGTATGCGTATGTATGCATATGCATATATTCACACACACACACACACACACACACACACACACACACACACACACACACACACACACACACACACACACACATATATATATATATGCAGGTTATTTGTAATATTTGTTGATTACTGTAGGTGGCACTGATATGGACCCAGAACAGTTTGATTTCAAAGAAAGTGTGTTCTCGTATCTTTATAGAGTATATTTTTAATCAGCAGAGTGTATACATTATGTATCAGTTAAAGTAGTTTTACTTTAAAATGATTTTATTCCATATCGAACGTGACACATGCTTCGCAGTTGAACAACTCAAAGCTTTAATCGATATGATAGTCCTTATTCCAGTGTCGATCTGTCATCAGAGGTATAGATTTAAATCTATGGACAGATGTACTATAACAGATGTACTATACTGTTTGTACAAATATATACCCTTCATTGTACATGTATATGGTGACAATGTTGGCATATGTCTACGATTTGATATTGAAGCGTTCTTGTACAGAGATACCCCCTGCCTCAAGATGTCGACTGGAATATTGTCTGGTCCAGGATATTTCCTGCTTTTCAAGGTTTTGGAAGCACTACTAACTTCAACCAAGATTGGTGGTTCATGAAGGTGGTGGATGGTGGCCAATTCGCAGTTTTTCCACAACTGTTGAATCTACAGGTTTATAAACTGGTTTATGAGCTAGTTGAAATGTTCTTTGTATCACTCCACTATTGTTTACTGGTCTTTCAGTAGTGAGGGGCTGTCTAATGACATGACAAATATCAGGAAACAACTTACGAGATCGTACAGAGTGTTTATAGCAGAGGTTCTCAATGTGGGTGCTACCGTCCCTCGGGGGGGGGGGGGCATTTAGAAGATCTAGGGGTCACTGGAGCCTAAGGGGGCAGTGAAGGGAAGTAAAGATTATATAATAGTATATTAAATATTAAATGATGCGTATTATATATAAATATAGTAAAATAAGAATATATAATATTTATTTATACATAGTATATATTATTTATTATATATCAATTAAGGATTTTATCAATTATGTATTATTTTCAATTTGCGTGTAGACAGGTCTCTCTGGAAATAGGGTTGGGGGCGCTGAGAGTATTATGTGGCTGTGAGGGGGGCAGTGGCGCCAAAAGATTGAGAACCTTTGGTTTAGAGCAAAGGTTCTCAACGGGGGCATATGCACCCCGGGGGGCGTTTCGGAACACAAGGGGGGCGTTTGGGAGCAAGGTCGCGTTAGGGGGGCGTTTGGAGCTGGGGGAGGGGGGTTAGGGGGCGCTGGAAGGCTCTTTATTTTGGTAAGTTTTATAAGCCATATTTGTATGTCTTTGAGACAGCCAGTGTGAATGCATTTGAATGAGCTTGCATAACTATAGTCTGACCGCAGCTGTGAGCAGGTGTGCAGGCATGTCCGGTAATTAAGACGTTAACCGGTAATTGAGATCCTAAAAATGGAAAAACCCACAGTCAACTTGGTCAAAGACACTTTGGGCGCAGCCAGTTAGAATCTTATCTTTCCTTCACCAATAACAATGTATTTCATGTCTGAAATTATTGACTCAACTGCAACGAGTTAACACTATGTAGATCTATTTTATTCCCTATTGTATAATTAATATTACAAATAAAAAAAAAAGAAAAGAAAAAACAGAAGCGAGTAGAACACACATCTAGGACCACATTCAACACATAATCAGATAATACATACATCTAGGACCACATACAACACATAATCAGGTAATACACACATCTAGGACCACATACAACACATAATCAGATAATACACACATCTTTGGAATATTGTTAATCAATTTTTTAGTAATCTACTGATATAAAAATCAGTAGTATATTGAAAAATGGAAAAATAGGGGGGGGGGGCGTTTCGTGATTTCGAGGGACAAAAGGGGGCGTTTGGCCTAAATGGGTTGAGAACCTGTGGTTTAGAGCATCATAGAAACTATGTATATCATATCTCTATGCAAACATCTGAATTTCCGGAGCGTTTAAAGTCCCCTATTCCTTCTTCAGGTTACGATGTGTGGACTGAGCCCCACTCGGAAGAGCTCATCACTGTTATTTTAGAGTGTGTGATGATGGGTGGTCATTCACGCCAGCCTCAGATGTTATAAGTGCCTGATATTCATAAAAACTCTTGTTTTTTTTTATGAAGATCTAAGCAAAGGCGCCCTCACGTTATTTGTAAGCAATCCTATTTGCATGTTTACAGTTTAACAAACTATAATCAGAGAGGTCTACAAATCCTTGATTCAGTGGTGAACAGGAACATTTTAACAATCTGTTCATTGAGCAGTTTAATATTATCCACTGGTTCTGCATAAAAAATGTTCGAATTCATCAATAAAATATCGGCAACACTTCAAAACTATTGATGATATTGGATATGTCGTATCAAATTAATTACAACATAATTTCATTATCAAAGTTACACTTTCTAAATAGCTGCCTTATCATTTTTTAAATATATCTATACAGAAGTTTGATTGTTTAATGTCACCTTAATGCGATGTCTATATTTGAAATGAAACGTTAAGATAATCTATATAGATAATCTATAACAGCAAACCAATGAATACTAAAACAAAGTAGTTTTATATTATTATGAGAAATAAATATATTTTTAGTTTAAGAACAGCGAATCAATGATATAAACAATCAATTAATGAACATGTTTCGTGTACAGCAATAAGAATATTTTATGCTTATTATATCACTGCGACATTTCCACTCAAATTCATTCAAGTAACTATCAAATAACTCTTCTGATGAAATATCCAACCGCTTCAAGAACGGAAATATTTGATGGTAAAAGCATTTCGCAATTAATTTCGCCTGCTGCAGACTCGCCGAAATAGTTGCAATGAATTATTAGGAAACTTCTATGCTTGTATTTCTATATTTGTAACATTCTAAAGAATTTGGATAGTTTTACAGAGCTTGTTATTGAAATTATTTCCAAATAGCTTCTCGCATTTCTTGGAAACTGTTGATGGTTTATATCGATAGAAACCAGTCAATAAACAATTCAGAACAATGGGGAAGTTTATATTGTTAGGTGTGTAGAATCGAAATATTCGTCACATTTTGTCTTTGTATGAGAATCAGGAAAATCGAGAAAAACCTAAAGTTAAGGGGTTAATTTCGTGAGGCTAAGCAATTGAGATAGCGGGAAATGGGAAACTGAAGAGGCAAGAAAAGTGATGAAACAGAAATTTGGATAGGAAGGTAGATATCTACAAACAACTAGTTATAGTGATACAGCTATAGTGAGAGATTAAATTAGTGAGATAGACAGGAAGAAGAGTTCAAAGAATCACTCAGATATACAGCTTCGATGACAGATTAAAATATTGTGGGTTAGGTGAAAACAGACAAAAGGTGGAATAGAAATGCACACAGTTACATCTATTTCATATACATACATATATACAGGCATTCATATATACAGTTACACATGCTCACTCATGTACATAAGCTCACACCTTTAATTCTAAAGCAGGGGTGGTGGAAGCATGTATGAATCTAGGGCAAATTTGGACAATTTAGTTGTAGTGATTAATTTAGCACTTTGCACTCTAAATGGTCAGAATACTTCGATATGCGATAAATATAACATGTACATAAATTGTAGTGCATATAGAAATAGATGTGTTTTGGTAGTTTGGGGAGAGAATATAATTATTAAAGAAGGGGGGGGGCGTGCCCCAGCCCAAGTTCCACCGCCATATATTATATAACTAAAAAAATTATGCTCTCTGCCAGTTCCTAAAAGGCTAATATATCGAGTTTCTTCGAATTTGGTAAGAAACTCGTATTAAACCCAATTTCTTCATCTCGCTCTCTCTCTCTCTTTATACACACACACACACACACATATAACGTAAGGTTTCTCTGTGGGTACGTTCCGTAACCATATTTATTCCCTTACAGAAACTAATTAGTTGGAGTGAAATTTTAGTAAGTAAGTCGATTTTCATAATTTTCTTATTTACGTCTTTCATATATATATATATATATATAAAAACAAATAACGAAACGAAATTAAATTTCGTTTCGTTTGTAACTCACTTGTCGTTTGTAACTCCTTGTCTGGCTTTCTGGAGAATAGAGGAAAGGTGTTTCCTCAAAAACCAGTATGACTCTAAAAACCGGTTGGTCTGTGTGTTTACATACAGAATAGCTGGACACTCACAGTAAAGTGACCAGTGAAAAACTCGGTACATCTACATATGTACACGTGTGTGTATTCATATGCATACTAGTATTTCAGTATACATATGTGGATGTACATTTTTAACTTAATTATATATATATATATATATATATATATATATATTGTTATACTTTGGGAGGGTCATGTTGCCAATAAGAAACACACGCACCAGTTGCTTTCACTTCAATTTATAATAATCAATTTATAAATTAAGGAATTTATAAATTTCCGGTTGGTTGGTTCCACAACCAGATGGTTGTTTATATATTGTCAAAGTTCTTTCGTCACACATTCTGTGACCTCTTCGGTGACTGGGGATTCTTTTCTTTGTTTTTGTGCCTCTCCTTGTGAAAGCAACTGGTGCGTGTGTTTCTTATTGGCAACATGACCCTCCCAAAGTATAACAATATCGGTTTCAACACACGTTTTCAGATAAAGAATTCTTGCTAAACAAATTCAGAAACGAAATATATATATATATATATATATATATATATATATATATATATAGATTCATTTATTATGGCTACTGGTGAGCTTTGTTACTCTAAAATTTCACCTGCATACTCACAGGATCATCAGTCTTGTCTGGTGAATACGCAGGTGAGACTTCAGAGTAACAAGGCTTAGCAATAATAAATGAATATTTAAACTCTACTTCGGTATTTAGTTTTCATTCTTACGTCCGTCAATAATTCCCGTCCTCTCAGTCTTGAATAATCGTCCCCACCCACCGCTTATTAATTTGTCCCCTTATTTTCCGCCCCTTCGGTTTTTATTCCACCCACCCTCAACCGTTTATTAAATTTTGCTAATCTATCCCCGGTGAAATTTTATTGTAAGTGATTCATATTGATACAGCAGCTGAAGAATCTAATAATAATTTTATTTCACATTAAAAAACATTATATATGACCAAAGAAAAACTACAAGAAATCCCATATTTACGAATGTACACCTACAATCACTGATTTCCGATTATTGCCACCCCTCTTATTATTTAGGATCAGAGAGTATCAACACACACAACTCTCTTTTAATCTCCCTCTCTGTATCTACTGAAACCAAACTCTACCCCTCTCTACCCCTCTCTTATCTCGCCCTCTATATCTAAGACTAATGCACTCTCTCATTCTCTATAAAGATCTACACTTATCTCTCCCAATCCCCCTTTGTATAACAATCACCCCTAAACTCTCACCCTCTCTATATCTACTTTACGAGACTCTCTCGTTATCCCTCTCTGTATAACTACAACCACCAAATTCTCCCCCTCTCTATATCTATTACATGGTACTCTCTTCCAATTCCTCTCTCTATATCAATTAATACCAAACTCTCCCTCTCTCTATATCTAATACACGGAACTCTCTTCCAATCCGCCTCTCTATATCAATTAAAACCAAACTCTCTCCCTCTCTATATCTATACAACACTCCCTCTCACTCTATCCCTCACTACCAAACTCCCTACCCCTCTATATATCTATCTATACCTATCTCTATCAATCTTCTCACTCTATTCATTACCACCAAACTCTCCCCCTCTCTACATCAACCATACAATATACTCTGAAAGATTAAAGAAGCAACTGAATTTTCAGTGTAGTTTGTCAGTGTTATATCAAATAAAAAAAAAGAAAAAGCAATGTATTTCGTTTGAAATTACA
Organism: Eledone cirrhosa; assembly: GCA_964016885.1. Lineage (NCBI taxonomy): Eukaryota > Metazoa > Mollusca > Cephalopoda > Octopoda > Eledonidae > Eledone > Eledone cirrhosa. The sequence goes on along the minus strand of OZ024743.1, from coordinate 23,163,336 downwards.
GTTTGATTTGTTGTCTGCTTGTTAGAAACAAAATATTTTGTTTGTAGATCTTACTATAAAATAATTGTTTCTACTTTAGGTACAAGGCCAGAAATTTGAAGGGAAATCGATTAAATCGACCCCAGTGCTAACCTCGGTGTGATTTAAAATCAGAATGTAAAGACTCGTATTTGTGTGCCACGAAGCATTTCTTTCAACGCTCTATCGATTCTGCCAATCCACCGCTCTAATTAACTAACTAGAAAATAATAACAATAACCTAGAACAAAGGTTCTCAACGGGGGGCATATGCCCTCGGGGGGCATTTCGGAGCGCCAGGGGGTTGTTTTGCAGCAAGGGGGCGTTAGGGTGTCGTTTGAAGCTTTGGGGGCGGTGGAAGCCCCTTTAGTTTGGTAAGTTTTATTTGTGCGTCTCTTAGACAGCCAGTGTGGATGCATTTGAATGAAGAAAACGAAGAAAATAAATAAAAGAAGCTTGTCAACGAATTCCCTAGGGAGATAAAAGAAAAACAAAAGAAATCAAAGAAGATGAACATAAGAACGTCAACTTTGACAACAGTTACAAGAACAACTTCAACAGAAATGACAACAAAAAGAAGCAATGGTGATGAAAGGTGTGGGTGTTTACATATACATACATACGAACATACACACACATGCATACGTACATATATACATACACACACACATATATACATACACAGGCCTGCGTTAGTGTTTGATGACGTTGAGAACCTGGTCAGCTTTCAGCCAGAGCTGTGGTATTTAATCTCCCTAGGTAACAAAATCTGGAGACAGAATCCCCCCCCCCCCCCCCCACAAATAATCATGTCAACATCCTTACATATATATATATATATATGTATATATATATATATATATATATATATAAATCTACATACATACATTTACGTATGTATATAGCTATGCATTTATACATTTGTATATATACATGCATTTATATTTAAGTGTGTAAGGATATATATATGTGTGTGTGTGTAATATATATATATATATATATATATATATATTATACACACACTGATTCTTTGTAATTTTATTTTCAACCTAAAAACTTTTCGGACTTTCGCAGTTATCTCCCTTACACCTCTCGCACGCAGTCTAGTATTGCCTGTGTAAAGTGACCGGGTTTCTGCGCATGCGCGTTCGTACGGTTGTCCTTCCTGTTCCTATAACCATGCCCATTCCGAGCTGAAGATCCGTTAAGGTGAAACAATTGTTCTCGGTATGGTGAACTAACTGTTGTGTAACCACTTATATATATATATATATATATATATATATGTATATATATATATATATATATATATATGGAAAGTTATATTTAAATTGTTGGGTTACAACTAGTAAATATTTATAACTGATATAAAAGCACTCGACAAGTATTTGGAGTATATTTACGATATTAAATAAATGGAAACTATATTTATAAAACCATATTTATTTCATTATATATATTTCAGGGATATCATATTAACAATATGCTATGCCTTCCTCAGACAAAATACAATATAAACAGTTTTATAGATAAATAGATTTGACATACCGTACAACATCGACTTGTATTTGAAAAGTTGAATTGGCAGTGAAAAAATTGTAAACAGAAAGAAAGAAAGAGAGAAAAAAAGGAAAGAAAGACAGAAAACGAAGAAAAAGAAGAAAAAGAAGAAATGCATGGAACAAAAAAAGAGAGAGATGGAAAGATAGATAAAGAGAAGAACTTCATGTAAAGAAACAGAGAGAGATATATATAGAGAGAGGAAATAGATAGAGATAGATATATATATATAGAAAAATATGTAGTTGGACATCCGTTGAGTAAACGTATCAATGATACATTTATTTATTTATTTATTTATTTAGCTCTAGTATTAATGTAAGGGAGATATATGTGGTTAGGAGAGAAACCAGCTGTTATATAGAGAGAAAAATGAAAAGTAACCAGACATAGGCGAGGCATAAAAACCCTATGTTTTAATATAGAAGTATTAATATGTATAAAAACCAGGCACTATATTGAAAATATCAGTATTCCTGAATGAGACACGTATCTATAATGTGTGAAAAGTAATGATCTTATGTTTAGTTTTAAAAAATTCATATGTTTATATGATAACTACAAACATCGATGTGAATTTACATGATCAACATACCTCTACCTAGAAACAAAGACTTTATAAAACAATTAATAGATAAATCTGACTCTTTTATAAGGAGAATCAGGTGGCGAGCATTCCACTTTGATAAATCTAATATAAATGAAAATGTCTCGGACTTAAACAAAGTTTTCAAATCTAAAAGAAATCCACCCCCTAACAAACTTTTATCTGACTTTGAAAACGATATAATTTCTATCATACAAGGGGTCAAATTCAAGAGAAACTTCAAAGGCCAGGAATATCTGAAAGCCATTAAGGATAATATTGAGAGCTTAGAGAAAACTGAGAAGATCTTGGTGAAATCTGACAAGACCAACAACCTCTATGGAGTGCAGAAAGACATGTATAATGGCCTCATACTGAAGGAACTGAGGAAAAAGTACAAGGTAGCAGATAAGGCCGAGCTTGAGAAAATGAATGTCGAAGCATCTTGTATAATGCACGAGTTGGAAATTGAGAACAGAACACAACCTTTCGTGCCCAGGAAACCGAAGATCACAAGAGGAATTTTGAAAATGACTTGCCAGTTAGATTGATCGCACCATCAAAATCGGACCTGGGCAAATTAAGCAAAAACATTCTTGACAGGGTGATACAGCAAATTAAGAACTTGGATTGTTTATCTAACCTGAGCTTGTGGAAGGGAACTGGAGAGGTTGTTGAGTGGTTTAAGCAAATTAAATATAACAATAATAATAAGTTTATTCAACTTGATATTGCTAACTATTATTCTTCTATTACACCTAATCTACTAAATAAGGCACTAAATTACGCATTCAAACATACAGACCTAACTAGCAATGAAATGCATATTATATTATCGGCTAGGAAAACATTGATAGAATTTAATGACCAACTATGGACCAGAGCAGATAGAGATAGCAATTTTGACATTACTATGGGATCATCCGACTCAGCTCAGGTAACTGACCTTGTGGGCTTATTTTTAATCAATTCGCTACATAGGAAAATACCTGGTACTACCGGAGGTTTATATAGAGATGACATGCTTTTACTTATTGATAATAATAACTCTGAACTAAATAGAAAATGTAAACAAATTACACAATTTTTTAATTACTTTAATCTTAAAATAGAAATTGAGAACAACCATAGAATAGTCAATTTCCTAGATATAACATTAAATCTCAACACATGTCTTCACTATCCTTTTCACAAGTTGAATGAAAACTTAAACTATGTCAGCTTTAACTCTAACCACCCCAGATCTGTCAAAAACACTATAGTAAACTCTGTTCAAAAACGTATCTCTAGAATCTCGTCTAATAGAAAGATTTTCGACGAAAAAGCCCAGTACTACAATGAAGCGTTAGCTAGAGCAGGATATACTGATAAGATTATGTACATAGATAATGATAGACAAACTAAACAAAATAACAACTATTTTAATTACGGCAACAACCTTAACAACTATAATAGAAAGCATTACAATAATTCCAAAGGCCAAAAAAGAAATAGAACTAGGAACATAATTTGGTTTGCCCCCCCCTTTCTCACTAAACATTAAAACCCACATCGCTAAACTATTTTTTAAAGCTCTTGATAATCGCTTCCCTAGAACACATAGGTATCACTCAATTTTCAATAGACATACTATAAAATTAACCTACTCATCCACCAAAAATTTAGCACAAAATATTAATAGAATAAATAATAGGAACTTAAAACCTAGTGATAATAGCATGAATAATATACAAGTTAACAAATGTAACTGTAGAGATAGATCTAAATGTCCGTTAAATAACTACTGCTTAGTTAAAAATATAGTATACAATTGTAATGTTAAAACTGACTCTAATTCTTTTAACTACGTCGGTTCCACATCGACGGAATTTAAACTTCGCTATAATAACCACAAGAATTCTTTCACAGATCCAAGCAAAAAATCTTCAACGGCACTATCAGGCGTACTCTGGCAACTTAAGCTAGATAACGTTAGATATTCGACGGCTTGGAATATAGTCTCAAGAGGGATTCCTTTTAATTCATCCTCTGAGACATGTGACCTCTGCGCAGAGGAGATATTCTTTATACTAAAATCTAAAAATTCCCTTAATCTACGGACAAATTTATTCAGTTGCTGCAAACATAGATTAAACTCAACTTTTAAATATAAATTTAAATTTAAAATGTAGTATATTTAGTTTGATTTATAATTATTTGGGAAACTAGCCGATAAATCTTTCGATTTCTTCTTTTTATTCTTCTTTTTCTTTTTCTTTTTATTTTTCTTTTTATTTTTATTTAAACATTCTTCATGAAAAATTAAACTACCATAAAAGTTGATGCTCCAAATATTTCGAATAAACGTTACACTAGATAAACTTCTATATTAAATATAAGAACACATGTAGACCAAATGGGCATCCTAAACTTTTTGAAATGATTTTTGCTAGATGCGATTTGATAAATAATTTTTAGCTTTATCTGTTTTCGACTCTGATGCTTATAATGAACTTGGCAATATATTGTCAATTAATTTTGAAGAGTTGATCTATGTGGTTTATTTTTATTATTTTTTATTATTGTAGTATTTTCTAATATTTTTATTTTTTAATATGTAATATTTTTAATATGTAATATTTTTTCGTAATATTTTTTAGTTTTCTATTTTATTATTATTTATTATTATTATCATTGTTGTTTTTTTGGTTTTTGTTTCTGATATATTTTTATTAATATATTGAAATCTGCTCTCTATTTCTGCTTGATAGATAATCTTGTAGAGTAAAGACAAGAATAGTAGTAATATAGACTCTATATATATATGTGTATATATATACACATATATGTATACTTAAATTTTTATAGCACAATGAGAATGTTTTCCGTGTGAACTTAGGGTTTGCAGAGTTGATCATGTAAATTCACATCGATGTTTGTAGTTATCATATAAACATATGAATTTTTTAAAACTAAACATAAGATCATTACTTTTCACACATTATAGATACGTGTCTCATTCAGGAATACTGATATTTTCAATATAGTGCCTGGTTTTTATACATATTAATACTTCTATATTAAAACATAGGGTTTTTATGCCTCGCCTATGTCTGGTTACTTTTCATTTTTCTCTCTATATAACAGCTGGTTTCTCTCCTAACCACATATATCTCCCTTACTAGAGCTAAATAAATAAATAAATAAATAAATGTATCATTGATACGTTTACTCAACGGATGTCCAACTACATATTTTTCTATATATATATATCTATCTCTATCTATTTCCTCTCTCTATATATATCTCTCTCTGTTTCTTTACATGAAGTTCTTCTCTTTATCTATCTTTCCATCTCTCTCTTTTTTTGTTCCATGCATTTCTTCTTTTTCTTCTTTTTCTTCGTTTTCTGTCTTTCTTTCCTTTTTTTCTCTCTTTCTTTCTTTCTGTTTACAATTTTTTCACTGCCAATTCAACTTTTCAAATACAAGTCGATGTTGTACGGTATGTCAAATCTATTTATCTATAAAACTGTTTATATTGTATTTTGTCTGAGGAAGGCATAGCATATTGTTAATATGATATCCCTGAAATATATATAATGAAATAAATATGGTTTTATAAATATAGTTTCCATTTATTTAATATCGTATATATATATATATATATATAAATATAAGTATGTGTACGTAGATACATATATGTATACAGACGTACACTAGTATGTATATACATACATACATACACACACATATATAAATGTACGTATGGGTTTACCGAACATTTATTATAATGTTCAGTGTGTTTGTAAACAAACAGCCCGAATTTGTAGCCGTACAGTGTTCGGCAACCATCGTTGCCCTTTTGTTCAACACTTACAAAGGAATGATGAACTAGTTTCTAACTTATTAGCTGTCATCAGCACCGTATACTTTCCTGTCAGTCGATTGACCGTTTGAAAGTATATACTTTCCTTATGCATATTAACGGCTGAGCAGCCTAATTTGCATATCGAGTGAGTTAGTTGGCCGGGTGTACCGAAAACGATAAATAGAAAAAATGAAATTTTATTTCTCACTCTTAGTACGGCTGATACTTAAATATAAGTATGTATACGTACATACATATATGTATACAGACGTACAGTAGTATGTATATATATACATACATGCACAAATATATATATATGTACGTATGGGTTTACCGAACATTTATTATAATGCTCGGTAATATTTATTATAATACTCGACTAACTCACTCGTTAATATGCATAAGGAAAGTATATACTTTCAAACGTTCAATCAACTGACAGGAAGGTATACGGTGCTGATGACAGCTAATAAGCTAGAAACTATATCATCGTTCTTTTGTCATTGTTGAACAAAAGGGAAACGATGGTTGCCGAACACTGTACGGCTACAAATTCGGGCTGTTTGTTTACAAATGTATATATATAAGGGATACAGATATTGCTTTCTCACTGTCTCCAAGCTTCTCAATTCATTCGTTGCTACTAAGTATTTTATTTTGCTCCGAGGTATTTTATTTTGCAAGGTACTATTTCCCCCCTGAGTTTGTGATTTCAGAGAAAGGTAAGAAATTCTTCATATTTTGCATCTTTTGTGTTTTGACTTTACAGTTTGAATTGTAGAATTGTCTATCCACTCAAAATAGTACAACAGCTAACAGTGGTACTTTATTTTATCGATCCCGTTAGGATGAAAGGCAAAGTTAACCTCGGCAGGATTTGAACTCAGAATGGAAAGGGCCGTAACTCTTTGCGTCAAAGCATGGCGTCCGATCCTCTACCTATACTGCCAATCAACAGTTTAATAATAATTGTTTCTGCTTTTGGCACAAGGCCAGCAATTACTCAGTACATTACTGGTACTTTATTTTATCGACCCCGTAAGGATGAAAGGCAAAGTTAACCTCGGTAGGATTTGAACTCATACCATAAAGGGCCGTAACTCTTTGCTGCAAAGTATGGCGTCAGACTCTCTACCGATACTGCCAATCCACCGACTAATAATAATAATAATAAAATTATTGTGTACAGTGCTCAGGTGCACTACAACTTTATGTGTGACGGTGTGAAAAAAAGGCAATGTCGTCAGAAAAAAAAACAAACAAAAAGTATATACATATACATACATTTATATATACCTGATTGTTGATTCTATTTTCATTGTTTTGGTGGCTTCTGTGGCTTTGTCCCCTTAACCACAGTTTTCAATTTGTCACGCCATTTAACGTATGTTTATTACTATAAGATGTAACTTATCGACTTATCGATATCTTCGTATTGAATGATATAAAAATAAGAGTATGGGTTAAAAAATCCACTTTTAAACAAATAAGTGTGTTTCGACAAAAATTACAAACTGCTAATTAATAGAGCTACTTATTACTTGGGAGAAAAAACAAACACATATCGCTAATTAACTTTGCAGTTGCGATTTATACAAACTTTAAACATGAGAATGAGTAAAAAAAAAAACGTGTCAATTTGACAGAGGAATCTATTATTTTTTTGATACGGTAGATAGGGACGTTTGGTTACTATTCCCAGCAAGTTGAACAACCATATAGAATATAGAAGCCTCCTTCTTAAGCTGTGTGTGTGTGTGTGTGTGTGTGTGTGTGTGTGTGTGTGTGTGTGTGTGTGTGTGTGTGTGTGTGTGTGTGTGCGTGTGTGTGCGTGTGTGTGTGGTTTTCTAGATACTACTCTCATACACCTATGAAATCTGTATTATAAGAAAGAATGGTGGAATGTTTTAAACGGTAACATTTCAAGTACAGTGGAACATTTCTTGTTCTAAATGTAGATCACGAAATCAGCTGACATCTAGCGTGGCTTGTTAAGATTCGGCTTGTGTACGGTGAATCAAAAGTGTGTATAAATGTATGAGTATATATATATATATATATATATATATATATATATATATAGTTATACAATTACACATATAAGTGTTTATAAATGTATGTGTGTATATGTATATATATATATATATATTTCTCGCTTTCGGTATATATATATAGGTATATATATATATATATATATATATATATATATATATATATACATTTCTCGCTTTCGGTATATATATATATATATATATACATTTCTCGCTTTCGGTATATATATATATATATATATATATATATATATATATATATATATATATATATATATATACATTTCTCGCTTTCGGTATATATATATAGTTATACAATTACACATATATTGCCAACATTATACATGAGTATTCATATATTTATATATCTGCTTACATATTTATATAAGTGTGTGTATCTGTATCTATATATGTGAAGTGGGTTATGTATCTATGTATGTATCTCTTTACACACACACACACACACACACACACACACATATATATATATGCGTGTATATGTAGGCCATATCTCTATATATGTATGTGAATACACGTATATTTATATACGGGTGGGTGGGTGGATGAAGGTAAACGTCTGAAAACCTGTACAGAATCAGAGTATATCACGTGTACAAATCATGGCTGTAGTTATTATGTAGATATAGAGGAAGATGGTGTATCAGTGGGAACAGTGTGGTCCTGGGCAATCGTCCTTGTATTTAAGTTAAATCTGTTTATATTCTGAGTTCAAAATCTGCTGAGATTGATTAGGGGTTTCTTCTCTTTGGGACTGGTGTTACATACCCAGTCATTATATATGGGGCATTCAATTGATTTATCATATTTGTTTTCCTGAAATTTTAGGATTTTTATGTAAATATAATTTTATGTCGATATAATATCATTCTACTCGTCTCGAGTATTTTAATGCTACACGTTGTATTGACGTAATGGTTCCTTAGCATTTAAGCTGAAATCTCACCGAGGTCAACTTTACTTTAATGCTTCCCGGAGCAATAACATGAAATACCCGTGAAGTATTGGGTCGATGTTTTCTGAATATATGGCTTAGACACATGAGTCACTGCTGTTCTATTTCAAGGATTTGTATGGCTCTTCTTTCGATATGTGGGGCCCTATGCAGCAGCATATATATACATGTAATAAAATTATAGATACATCAAATAAAATCGTAATTGACAATATACACAGAAATCGAACGAAACTGCGTTACACTGTCTTATGTAATCAGTAACGTAATCCATGATACATTAAAAAAAGACGATATTATATATAAACTGCATTAGGAGAAAATTAGTGACAGAAATATATGTATATTTATTTAAACGATCACTAACCGGAAGTGTTGACATTTAAAAATTTTAAAGAAGTGAATCTTTAAATAAGTAATAAAATATATTGAATGAACAGCCACGAAATTTAGTAGATAAATTATGTAATATTCATTCATTATTTATTCAAAGTAATCCAACTTATTTTACTAAGGGGATAAAAAACTATAAACCGTACGCAGTCCCGCGCTTCTTACTTTATTATAGTTTAGATTTGCCAGTGTCGTTATAGAGTCTAATCTTAATCCTAAGATTATATTACCTCTACTTTCAGATCAACTGAAGTTTTGCGAATGCCCCACGGAATCTGATAAGTTTTGCTTGGATATTCCGTTGACTTCGCTATTAAGGCCTCCTCTGTGTGTAAAAAAATTGACAGTTAAGTGACACCCCATTAATAGAGATATTTTCAGCACATGGCGTGTATTTTTGCAGTATTTATATTACGACTTGTTACATTTATATTACGACTTGTTCAATGTAGCAGTTTTAGAGTGGTTACTCTTAAGTAGTGTGATTGATGCTGGAATGAGATGTTGGTGCTGTGTTGTGGTGTTGATTCGGTTGTTATGTATGCTCACTTGAATTGCTTAGTTGTGTGATCACTGTGGTGTAGAATGTAGGCGAAAGAAGATTGGTGTGCCTGATACAGTGTGGCCAGAGAATAAGGGTGTGCAAGTAAGTGAGTAAAGGTCATTATAATGATGATGATGAATCCTTGGTGAAGTGATTTTCTCTGATTACATAAGAAATAAAATATATCAACCACAATAACACAAAGTCGCTATGTTACTTATTTATTAAATATAACTTTCGTCGAATTTATACGACAATGCATGAAGCAAAAATAAATAGAGTTGAATTGTGTGATGTGTATTAGGTATGATGTGTTTGCTTGCAAAAGTATTATTAAAAATGTATTTACCAAACCTCTGTCAATGCGAGGAATTTCGTTGGTCTGGCGGCGGGAGAGGCTAAGACAAAAAGAGAGGGCAGGGAAGAGACAGAGAAGCGAAGAGAGCGACAGAGAGAGAGAGAGAGAGAGAGAGAGAGAAAGGGAGACCCCAAAGGGGCAGGTGTGAGAGACTTGACCACTATATCTTAACTCTGCAACTGTCACGATTGACTCTCAGCAGCTTTGTCCTCTGAAAGTGTTATCTAGAAATAAATCTCAGTTCGAGACAAAGAAATACTGAACATCTATGTGCCACAAGGTCAGTATGTGGTTAGACCGACTTACTAAGAGTTCAAATTACGGCTACAGTTTTGTCCCGTAGAAGATCTCTCTTTAAAGACAAGGCTACCAAGTCAAGATCTTCTAAATTGGAGAATAGCACCCACTCACTGGGTGCACTGGAGTTTATCTGATGGGATCTTGCACAAAGTCCAGTTGGTGATAACTAGGAAGAGAAGGGGTGAGTGTCTTGTTGTCAATAGCCACACTATATCCGAAATGGTTGTAGAAGATATTCACGCACACACATATATCATATCACACACACACACAAGTACTTATATATCATCATTCACTAGCACACACGTACACAACACACGTCTTGTTCAAACTCTCTCTCACACACATATACTTTATAATTTACTCATAAAAAACGTCTTGTTCACTCTTTTTCTCGCACACACATATATCTTAGCCTCCACCCCTCCCCCACACCTTATAATTTATTCATTCATATACGCACACATACATCCTATCATTCATATAAACACACACTTTCTCTCTCATGCTCTCTAAAAATGGCATCCTCTTTAAATTAGGGATAAGGTTAACAAAAAAAAAAAAATCCTTCAGTGGTGGATCAGATCCATGTGTCATTTAGTTATCTCCCTTTACATTTCGATTTGAAATCCTTCCATGGTGGATTTCCCCTTTATTTCTTCTGGTGTTGACTTTGTTGTTTAGTACCAGGCGGGCCCCGATAGAGCATGCATATAGTCACCTTCCAGCCATGACCATCATGTCTTTCTACCAGACACTGTGCACATAAGATCTTGTTATTCAATGTGTTCTTTTTTGCTAATACTGAAAATTGACAGAGCGTCGGACAGAATGCCTTGCGGTATTTGTTCAGGCTTTCTAGATTTATATCTGTGAGATTTATATCTGTGAGATATTTGCTCCTCCTCCTCTTCTTCTTCTTCTTCTTCTTCTTCTTCTTCTTCTTCTTCTTCTTCTTCTTCTTCTTCTTCTTCTTCTTCTTCTTCTTCTTCTTCTTCATCATCATCATCATCATCATCATCATCATCATCTTCTTCTTCTTCGCCCACGACCCTCTCAGTGGGCGAAGAAGAAGAAGAAGAAGAAGAAGAAGAAGAAGAAGAAGAAGAAGAAGAAGAGCCAACGACTATACATGGTTGCACTAGAAATAACAGCCAAAATTCCTTAAAATCCCACGGTCCTGTCTTAGCAAAGAAGAAAAATGACTTCCCTGACAAACACTATGAACTAGTATTCGGCTAGTACATTATAGTCGCTGGCTCAATTTAATTAATCACCAATTATTTTATGTGGATAAATAGAGATGATTATTATCGGTGAATTGGCAGTATCGGTAGAGGGTTGGATGCCATGCTTTGATGCATAGAGTTACGGCCCTTGCCATTCTGAGTTCAAATCCCGCCGAGGTTAACTTTGCCTTTCATCCTTACGGGGTCGATAAAATAAAGTACCAGTAATGCACTGGGTAATTGCTGGCCTTGTGCCAAAAGTAGAAACAATTATTATTACGGGGTCGATAAAATAAAGTACCAGTAATGCACTGGGTAATTGCTGGCCTTGTGCCTAAAGTAGAAACAATTATTATTAGCCAATATATTAACTCGTTGTCTTCCTCTCTATCACATTACTTACAACAACAGCTGATCATAACTTTTCTGCTTATTTCTAATTATAGTTCAACCATGTAAAGAAATACAAGTTAATATATAAACCCACATATAAAAAGGCGGCGAATTGGCATACACATACATACACACATATATGTTTCTGTGTGTTTTTATACACACACTTAAATACGTGCACATAACTCTCACACCCTTACTATCTTTTCTCGGTATTTCGGAAATGTTGGTTTTTCCAGGTTATTGACACCTCTCACTATCAAAATCCTGTTAACTTGCATATACTTTACAATGCTGATCTGCTGTTAAAAATATACATAAAACCCATCCCTCTCTTTGCTCTGCTACAATCAAGCTCATTGTGTGCACCCCACCAACACTCCACAGTCTATTTCCTAAAAAAAAAACCCATAAATCTTTTAACATTGATCATACTATCGTTTTCGCCTGTAACCATCCTACATCGGAAGGGAACGTACTCCGTCGGTTACGACGGTGAATGTTCTAGTTGATCCGATCAACGGAACAACCTGCTCGTGAAATTAACATGCAAGTGGCTGAGCATTCCATTCCACAAACACATGTACTCTTCACGTAGTTCTCAGGGAAATTCAGCGTTACACAGAATGTGACAAAGCTGGCACTTCGAATTACAGGTAGAACTCATTTTTGCCAGCTGAGTGAACTGGAGAAACGTGAAATAAAGTGTCTTGCTCAAGGACACAGCGCGCCACGGGGAATCGAACCCACGGCCTTATGATCGTGAGCCGAATTCCCTAACCACAAGACCACGTGCCTTCACAACCACACTACATTACACATTTCCAAATACCTTGATGGGATCATTCTATTCTTATTCACTAACCTTCCCATACCTCTGACATCAGTCGCGCTTTCCGCCTCTTCAACGCGTTCTCCTTTCTCCTCTGCTCCTCATTAGTTTACACATTAAATCTCTATACACGGTGCTCTCAGGTATTATTTGATCGATGAACTACCCTCGATCTTAGCACTTCTAATATTCTCTGCCTTACTGAACTTGTGTGGAGGCACGTTGCCTAGTAGTAAGGGTGTTGGACTTACGATCATAATGTCGTGGGTTCGATTCCTGTGTTGTGTTCTTGAGCAAAACACTTTATTTTATGTTGCTCCAGTATACTCAGCTGAAAATGAGCACCAGCAGCGATGGACTGGCGTCCTGTCCGGTGGGGAGTCTTGTACTCCCAGTCGCTTCACGCCATGAAACCGGGATAAGCACCGACCAAATGAACCTTCTGGCTGAAGACAGGCTTTAGACTCTTTCGACTGAACTTGTAACTCATACGTAATTTATTTCTCTTTTTACGGCGAATTTTACTTGTAGTTTACCGAGGTGGCCATGGGTAATGGGATGTGGCCTAACTATACCAACTTGTTTGATGGCTATATTGAGGCCCAAATCTTTGCCCAGTTTATTGGTCAATTCTCGGAACATTGTGGCATCCGTATCATCTTCCTCACTCATATCCAACTCATCATCTTTACAGATCTGCCAATCTCTAAAAACCCAAAAGAGGAGTACCATGAAAAACAGTGTCCCAGGACGGGAAGAAATGAAGCAAAACGGGGAGAAATGAGGCAAAATGGGGAGATTTTATATAATGAAAGCTATAGCCATTTTAATAAGAAAAGACATGTCTCACCCACCCCAAAGTGGGTGGGAGATCTCGTCGGAGAGGGAGAGTTGACAAGCCTGTCTTTATCGAATATGTCGATACCTTTCACCCAGCTCTTGACTTCACGTTCGCCATCTCCTCCTTCTCTATTAATTTTCTCAACAGCTCTGTTACCATCCAAACCGCACTCACTCTCTACTTCTGTTTTTTACAAATCCACTGGCTTTCACTCTTACCTCAATTTTACCAGATCCCATTCCATCCAAATCACTCTAAATCTTCTGTCACAATTCCTACACCTTTGCAGCCTTTGTAGCAAAACCCACTCTTATCTACTTTCACTGCTACTTTGTTTGTCCACTTTCTGTCTCAGGGTAGGTGTTCCACAGCTGAATCACTAGCTTGGCAAGGAAGTCCTCGAGAATTAATATAGTGTAGTAGTGTTAAATAAACAGGTCCGAACACAATGGAACCAAACTTCCACTGTTACTGCTTCCGTCTCCCCTCCCTCCTCAGCTCTCACTATTATAAGCAAATGGAAGCCCTCGCACTGGCCGCCTCGCGGTTCCGGTGGACAGAATAGATAAGGCGTTTCCCTGGTGGATGGTGAAGGAGACACGGTGGAAGAACCATGTCTTAATGATCAAACTCCTCATAACTATACATAGGATTCTTCAGCTTGGTATTGTTCATACACTTTTTCTTATTTCTTTATATTTTCTTATTTTACTTAGATAAAGAGTTTCACCAAAAATGTCAAATCTCTTTTTTACTTTTTATGTGACATAAATATTTCTAATGGATACGCCTTGTCCTTAATTTAATTGTTTCTACGTTAGGCACAAGGGCAGCAATTATCCCAGTGCATTACTGGTACTTTATTTTATCGACCCCGTATGGATGAAAGGCAAAGTTAACCTCGGCATGCAAACTATTTTGTAAACAAGAGGTCTAATTTTTCTTATTTTTCCACGTTTATTTTTATCTGAGTAACTTTACTTTATAATTTTGCTCCAATTTTCTTGTGTCGTCCTGACCTACACGCACACACATACCACACACATACCACACACACATACCACACACACACACACACACACACACACATATATATATATGTGTGCATGTATGTGCGTGTGTGTTTATCATAAATGTCACTAATACATTAGCATTGAATTCAATCGATTATAGTTTTAGCAACTCCAGATGGCATAGTTTTTTTTACAAGTTACCAAGGTGACACGAGCTAATTATATATCATCTGCCTGACACCCATATTGTGGATTGTCTCTCTGTTGACCACTGGCCGCTGGTCCCTGTCCTTAGAGACATGTTTGCCCATTGTTGTCTTTGACAACTGTTTTAACGGCTGTTCTAGCGGTGAGTTTTCTCATTTTTATATGTATTCAAATACACTTCCGTTTTGTCTCGATCAGAGACGCCATTGGTTTTTCATTTAACTTTATATTAATTTTCAAATAATTCAAATAAAAAAAACGAATTTCCCTGTTTTTATTTGAATTTTCTTTATATATTATTGTAAAACTGTGTAATGTTTGTATTTCCACAAATTGTTTTAACATTACTATTTGTTTTTATTGGCCCTTGCACTAAATTGTCTTTATATGGAGTTGTCTTTGAATGTAACTGCCTAACCTGGAAATGTTGGCGATACAGTATGAATAAATACAGTAGAAATACAAGTTTTATTATAATCTCGAGAATTCATTTGAAATTATGAATGGTTTTTCGGGAAACTGTTTATTTGTTTGTTCTAATTAGATGACTATACGAGTAGCTACAAACATTTTCATTACAATCATAAACACAGACGTTTTTAAAATATTTGCACGTCATAGGTTTAAATCAGCCACCGAATCAGGTGCCTGTCGCTCTCCGACAAGTTTACGGTCGTGCCCTTGGCAGTGGAAACTTCTGGTGTCCTTGGCCCTAGGGCTCCCCCCCCCCTCCCCTACTCACCACCATAGGCGCTGAGCTGGCGAGCCGCAGGTGTGAGCCTCGTGAGATGGAATGGCTCTTCCAACGCATTTCCCTTCTCTATTTTGTCCGCCGGGGCTGTGGGGCGGCCACCACGCGGGACACCAGGATCTTTCAGTAGCCGAATCATAATGGAAACTTAAAATAAAACATAGCCCCCTCAATCAGGTGTTAATGTTGAGTTATTGGTTTCCATGGACCCCAGATCGAGAAACCCTGGACTATAACACTCAATAAATTTGTAGATTCGTTCCAATGTAAAAAAACAAAATATCTATTTTAACGAGCATTATCTCATTTGATAATATTACAGTATCCAATGATGCCACATGTAGACTGATTTTGCAAAACTAGACGAAGAGCATGCGCATGAAACCAATGAAGTAGTTTAGTGAGCTGTGATATTTAAATCGACAGAAGTAATCAGTTGCTGAATTGAAAGCAATTTGGACCTAAATCTGTGCTAACTATAGAAAGAAAAGAATGATAAAGGCATTCGTCTCAGAGATATTCACAATTGTTAGAAATAATGTCAGGCAAAACTATTTTTTAAGTGGAGGTGAATATAATAACGGTAATCGAGTCTTCACACTTTTACATTCCTTTTGCTTATTTTATGTACAAAGATGGAAAAAGTGCAAATCACAGAGTCCGTACATGGTGACTTAAATTGCTACAAATAGTAG
The DNA here is from genome assembly GCA_964016885.1 of Eledone cirrhosa. NCBI lineage: Eukaryota > Metazoa > Mollusca > Cephalopoda > Octopoda > Eledonidae > Eledone > Eledone cirrhosa. Next base: position 23,146,743 of record OZ024743.1, on the reverse strand, counting down.
TCAAATCTCCCACAAATCTCTTCTATAATAATGGGAAATCATAATTTCTTCCAGTATTTTAAATAACGGGAAAATAGAAAATAATGGATATTGTAGTCCTAGACGCGTTGTTTGAAAACAGTAACTGATATAATAGAACACGTCTTTCTATAAAACTGGTTTTACGAAAACCGTGCCGGTAGTCATTGCATATATATAATGCAATGACTACAGGCACAGTTCGTAAAACCAGTTTAATTAGAGACGTGTTCTATTATATCAGTTACTGTTTTCAAACATAACGCGGCTAGGACTACAATATCCATATATATATATATATATATATATATATATATATATATATATATATATATATATATAATAATAATAATAATAAAGTGTTGAGAGGAAGCACACGAGTTAGGATATATATATATATATGAAAACAGGGAGAAAGAGACGATTATGAGGAAGAAATTAACTCTCTAAAAAGGGAAATCATATCAAACCTCAGTCCACCATTTGCCTCCATCACGGAACCATGGTTCAACTAAACACTCTTGCTATATTAATACATTTTAATCTGCTTAACTTCAATGACTGTGCTTGTAAATAACATTATTTTTTCTTCCACATTGACTTTTTACGTTCCACATTATGCACGTTTTTTTTCCTTTTTCTTTTTTCTTTTCACTTCTTAAACCTTGTAGGTATATAACATTATTCTTTCTGCACCTTCTGTTTAACATGTGCGACACCACACTAATACATTTCACTTATCATTTAATAATGCATATAAATGCTGAAACCGGTAATAGACAATAATTAAATATATAAATAGATAAATAACTGCCATTGTTAAATAATAAATAAATCAACTAATACCTTAACACTTCACACAAAGTAAAACATTTCGTTTTAATCATTTTCTAACCCAGAAAAAAGAGAGAGAGAAACAAAAAAGAAAAAAAAAATGTTCTTCCTCATAATCGTCTCTTTCTCCCTGTTTTCATATATATATATATATATATATATATATATATATATATATATATATATATATATATATATATATATATACATACATGAAAACAGGGAGTTATATATATGTATATATATATATAGAGAGAGGAGTGGATTAGAGAAAGGAAAGTGCTTAAGAAGATAGTTGTTAACTGTTTCCTTCACTTTTCAGATACTGTGTGTGTGCGACTTGACGAGAGATAGGTGTTGGACACACACACACACACACACACACACACACACACACACACACACACACACACACACACACACACACACACACACACACACGTATGGTAATGGGATGCGCTCTAGCGAGTCCAAACACTAATAGCAGAAACACATTAGATAAATGTAGTCCTGGATGCACTATGTTTGAAAAGGGTTTGACTGACGGCTAGCGATGAGTTTGATCATCTGTCTGATCGATCGGAGATGACCGAAGAACAAACAGCATCGGTACAAACAACACTAAAGTATATTTGCAAATCAACTTGGTATTTTCAATTGAAAGATTAATAAAATGATATCAATTTAGTTGTTTAATATTTGAGCAGTTGGTAATATATTTTCAATTTCATGTTTTAGTAATTCTCTCACTATACATACATACATACATACTTCCATATATATATATATATATATATATATATATATATATCAAGCTGTGGCACGCCGCCCGGGCTTTGCTCTTCTTCTCGACCACATCATCTTCCGTATTCCCATCTTTGCTCCCAAATACAGGAAGTCTTCAACCAATTCTAGCGACTTCCTGCCTACATTAGTAATCTTCTCTGGCTTCTTAATATTCTCTACCAGATATTTTGTCTTAATTTCATTCATTCTCAGCCCCTGCATGGGCACACTGGAAGAGGAAGACCGAAGTTAACATATGTTGATGCCCTAAGGACAGACACTGGTCTGTTGGAGACGCATGACATGGTAGTGATAATGAGGGACAGGTACCGCTGGAGAGAACTCATCCATGGATCTCCCCCTTATATATATATATATATATATATATATATATATATATATATATATATATATATATAAATATATATAGTAATAAATCTGAAGACTAAAATCCAAAGAGGGCTCGATAAGGTAAAATACATATCAAATATATAAGAACCCTAGAGCAAATATATATGTTGATATATACCACCCCACTCCTCACTGATTAACCTCAGTGTCACGTGATTGATCCTTTAGAATCTGCCACTGACCAGAGAGGCAGTGAATTTTTTCAGTGCTTTGGAATTTAGTCCCCGCTAGCTTTGTTCCATCTACTGAATTATTATTTTTATATGGGTTCCTAGTGTCCGCGCATTGCCCGGGAACTCAGCTGAGAATAGACTCCCTGATGACGTAAGGAATTCTCTATAGTTATCTTACGTAACTATATTTATCCCCTTACAGAAACTAATTAGTTGGAGTGAAAATTTTAGTAAGTAAGTTAATTTTTAATTTTAAAAATTTTCTTATTTTACGTCTTTCATATATATATATATATATATATATATATATATATATATATATATCAACATGGATGCAGTAAAAACCTGTTAGACCATTACTCATCTGATTACTCGATACTTGGGGTAGTAAAGTGCGGTAATATGAAAGAGTCGGGACCTCGGCGGCCGAGCTCTTGCCATTTCAACAGTTTGGAACTAGCTGTTGAAACAGCAAGAGCTCAGCTGCTGGGGTCCCGACTCTTTCATTATATATATATATATATATATGAAAAGGTTTAGGACCCCGACGACAGAGTTCAAGCTGTTTCGACAGCTATTTCTGGACTAAATTAGATTTTTAGCGTGGTAATAATATAGTCGAACTTTTCAACGGATTTACTTTTATGGAATTATCCCTTGAAAAATTCGGCTATATTATTACCACGCTAAAAATCTAATCTAGTCCAGAAATAGGCGTCGAAACGGCTTGAGCTCTGCCGTCGGGGTCCTAAACCTATTCCTATTACCCGTTATATATATATTTATATATATACTTATATATATACTAACAACAGCAACTAACATAACGTGGTTCATAATAGGGCAATATGAAGGCATATACGATAGGTTTATCTATAATAAACACGCAAGAGTCTAGCTATGAATATTTAAAACTGAGATCACATCATAGTAACTGGTAAGAATGTCAAGCGCGCGTTTCTGCATCTTTATCCGTCATTGGTGACACTTATTCACTCGCTTGAGACAGACAGACAGACACACACACACACACACACACACACACACACACACACACACACACACACACACACACACACACACACACACACACACACACACACATACATATTAGGATTCATACATGTAACATGTATTGTACTGCCTTAGGTTTCAAGGCCATGGCATGCGGCAACTGCCCCCCCCCCCCACACACACATTAGCGCGCGCACACACATACATATACACACATATATGTATTTATATACTTGTGTAGTTTAAGCTATATATTTCCTAAAGTTTATTTAGAAGAACTCTACCCCCTTGACTTCTTATAAACTAAAGAGTAAATCTACCAGCTTAGGTAATAGAATTTCACGGTGATGATGCTATTTTAATCAGTTAACTAGCAAGTATGTTATCTAACTAACGTTAACTAGCAAGTATGTTATCTAACTAACATTAACTAGCGAGTATGTTATCTAATTAACGTTAACTAGCAAGAATGTTATCTAACTAACGTTTACTAGCAAGTATGTTATCTAACTAACGTTAACTAGCAAGTATGTTATCTAACTAACGTTAACTAGCAAGTATGTTATCTAACTAACATTAACTAGCGAGTATGTTATCTAATTAACGTTAACTAGCAAGAATGTTATCTAACTAACGTTTACTAGCAAGTATGTTATCTAACTAACGTTTACTAGCAAGTATGTTATCTAACTAACGTTAACTAGCAAGTATGTTATCTAACTAACGTTAACTAGCAAGTATGTTATCTAACTAACGTTTATTGGCAAGTGTGTTATCTAACTAACGTTAACTAGCAAGAATGTTATCTAACTAACGTTAACTAGCAAGTATGTTATCTAACTAACGTTAACTAGCAAGTATGTTATCGAACTAACGCTAACTAGCAAGTATGTTATCTAAGTAACGTTAACTAGCAAGTACATTATCTAACTAACGTTCACTAGCAAGTATGTTATCTAACGTTGACTAGCAAGTATGTTATCTAACTAACGTTAACTAGCAAGTATGTTAAGGTTAACTAATTAATTACACTAAGGTTAACTAATTAATTACATTCCAAGTTCAATCTGTTACAGTATTGGAATAGCTAATCTTCATTCTTTTTCATAACTGGAAGAAATTTTTGACGCAAATTCTTAACGAAAAGTTAATGAAAGACAAATAAATATGAAGAAATGTTTCTCTACTTATGTTACTGGACCTCCTTTGGTTCCGATGATAAGTATTCCAGTTGTTCTAAGAATGGAACATCCCACTCTTGAAATTAACGAGCAAGTAGCTGAGTATTCCGTAGACACATGTATCCTTAGCGAAGTTCTCAGGAAGATTCAGCCTGAAACGGTATGTATCAAGACTGGCCTTTCGAATTACAGGTAAAAATCATTTTTGTGAGCTATGTGCATTGAAGCAACATGAAATAAAGCTTCATGCTTAAGAACACAACATGCCAACGGGAATCAAACACATGAAATTACGATTGTGGGCTTGGATACCCTAATCACTAAGCAACGGCCCTCACTCGACGCATGTCATTGGCATTTAAACGTATATGTTTTGCAATATTAATTACTATGATCACATTAATATGAGGAAAAAAAAACTGTTTTATGTAATTATGGTGTGGATTTATGTCTATTGTATTCCACTTTCTCATTCAAGTAGTTTTTATTTCTTTATTTCAGGGAAATAAATCCGTCAATCCAATTTTTACCCCCTCTGCCAGTCACACTCTCTCTTTGCTGCTCTCTTCCTCCCTCTCTCACTTCCTCCCGTTTGACCTGTGTGAAATCCTTTTCTCGCTCACATCTCACCCATATATGCCCGACGGGGAGATCTACCACCAACTTTGGGATGGGTGAGAGATGTCTTCTCTTATGAAAATGGGTATAGCTTTCATTATGTAAAATCTCCCAATTTTGCTTCATTTCTCCCTGTTTTGGGACACCTTTTTTCATGGTACTCCCCGTTTGGGTTTTTAGAGATTGGCAGGTCTGATAATGCATCATGTAAATGGAAAGGAAGTTTCCGATTCTCTTTTTTCTTTTTGTTTTTCATATTTGTGAAATGGTCAGTTTTACCTTATTAATTTCTGTGAATTGGCAGAATCGTTAGAGCGTCAGGCACCATGCTTTGCAGCATAGAGTTACGGCCCTTTACGTTCTGAGTTCAAATCCCACCGAAGTCGACCCCAATTTTCACACACAGACGTACACATACACATACACACACACACACGCACACACACGCGCGCACACACACACGTACACATACATACACACACAAACACACACACACTTACACACATAAAGGTATATGAATGAATCTAGCGTGTTTCAATTGTTCAATCCAATCAATGGAATTACGTAGAAGCTTTAGTGTGAGAATTGGGTGAGTATTTTGTACACACGGACTTCAGACGAAATATTTAAGTAATTTTATTATTTACTTAATTTTGGAACCGAGGATATAGTTGAAGACGTTTGTCTAAATTTTTGTGTAGCAGACCTGCCAACCTCTGTAAAACCATGAAAAAAGGTGGAGGAATGAGGCAAAATGGGGAGATTTCACATCATCAAAGCTATACCCATTTTCACAACAGAAGGCATCTCTTACCCATCCCAAAGTGTGTGGGAGATCTCTCCGTCGGGCGGGGAGAGTTGACAGGTGTGGTAAAGTGAGATCGAAACTATGACCTCATGATTTGTAATCACATTGTGGTGGATTGGCAGTATCGGTAGAGGGTCGGACGCCATGCTTTGCAGCAACGAGTTAAGGCCCTTTATGGCCTGAGTTCAAATCCCGCCGAGGTTAACTTTGCCTTTCATCCTTACGGCGTCGATAAAATAAAGTACCGGTAATACACTGGGATAATTGCTGGCCTTGTGCCAAAAGTAGAAACAATTATTTAATCACTCCTCTGTGTATGTACCCGCACACATACATACACGTAGGTGCTAACATATACAGGATTTTGTAGCTGAAGTATTTGATTCATATGTGTATCACGTTATTTTTCTTGAGCAAAACGAATTATAAAGCGTCGACATTTGTCTCACTATTACGTGATCTGTTTCCAATTGAGATTTAGGTAAAAGCATGATTTGTAAACGATGTATTTTTTAATTACTTAAAATTGTACTTTTAAATAAACTGGAGAAAATATCTGCAAAACACAATGAAACTCACATCGAATATATAACTCCTCCTCCTTGAGTTCAAATCCCACCGAGGCCAACTTTACCATTCATCCTTTCGAGATCAATAAATGAACTACTAGTCCTGTACTGGAGGCTAATCTTCATCAACATCCCTTTCATATTTCCTCTCTGTCACTGCCACTCTTTCTCTAGAAGAAGTCATCAGACCAACAGAGTTGACAGATGCCTTATAATTTATCGTATCTAAGAGTCAGGTATATTTTTAATTTTCATCTAAAACCGTCGTGTTGGTCGGTTTTCATAGTTTCAGGAGTAAACAAAGTCAGATCTATTTATAGTTGTAGAAAATCAAATTTTGCAGTTGTTGTCTTCCTGTTTCTTCTACAACAACTACAACGGTACGCGATGGGGCCCACACACAGCCCCGGCGGACAGAATGGAGAAGGCGTTTCCCAGGAGGACGGCAAGGGAGACGCGCTGGAAAAGCCACTCCAACTCGCGGGGCTCACACCTGCGGCTGGCCAGCTCAGCACCTATGGTGGTGAGTAAGGAGGTAGCCCTGGGGCCGAGGACACCAGAAGTCTCCACTGCCAGGGATACAACTGTGTTATCTTTTGCAAATCTTGTTACTAAACTTTACTTGTTTGCCACTTTGACAGCTATAGAGGAACATTCATACACATTTTAGTTTGAATTTTTCACGTCTTAAAAATTAATCTTCGTCTTTTGTTGTTATTGTCTTTGTTGTTGTTTCGGTTGTTGTTGTTATTATTTTTGCCTTCAATAATTACTATTAAAGTTTTCAGCAACAGATTACGTGGCAGTGGAGACTTCTGGAGTCCTTGGCCCTAGGGCCACCTCCCTGCTCACCACTATCCGCACAGAATTGGCTACCTGTAGGTGTGAGCCTCGCCAGCTGAAATGGCTCTTCCAGTGCGTCTCTTTCACCATCCTCCGGAGAAACGTCTTTTCTATTCTGTCCACCGGGTCCGGGGGGCGGCCAACGCGTGGGACCTCATTTGCTCATAATAGTGAGATATGGGTAGAGCAGGAGAGATGGAGGCAGTGACAGTGGGAGTTTGGTTCTTTTGTGTTCAGACCTGTTGTAATATGTGTATACATACATATATACATATATTATTATTTTTCTGCATAGAGTTACGTCCCTTTATGATCTGAGTTCAAATCCCGCCGAGGTTAACTTTGCCTTTCATCCTTACGGGGTCGATAAAATAAAGTACCAGTAATGTACTGGGTAATTGCTGGCCTTGTGCCTAAAAATAGAAACAATTATTATTTTTCTGGATATTTTCCAAACATTTCTTTTTTCTTTACAAACGTTTTCCACGGGGACTTCGTGGAGATATTTCTCCGGTGGTTAGATTATCATTTTAGAAACACAGGATTATAATATAATATAAATTTGCGACTAAAGTTGACAAAAAAACTAACAAAACACAAAACAAAAAAAAGAACAAAAAATTCACCAGCGGAACAAACAAAACTAAACAGCCTGGCTTAGTCCCACATCTGTAAATAAATAATAATTATAATTAAAGAAACAGTATTAGGAAAAAGCAGTGGAATTGGCAGCAGTGGAGAAATCTAAGCATTAGTAGAGGTGAAGCTAGAAACACCAGCAGAAATCAGCAGTAGATAGCAGCAGTAGAAGTAGTAGAAGCGAGTAACAGCAAGTGTAGGAAGAGAGGGAAAGAGGAGAATCTGACCCCTGTGAGTAAAACTATTTTCGAAAAGCGCGTTGCCTGCTGGTCTTTTTTAAATTCAAAGTCTATTTAGCGACACCAGTTCTACATGACATCTTTGAATGGTGATTACTTTAATAATAATAATAAATAACAATAATGTGTAAATAAAATAACAATAATATTATATAATTATTATATTATACAATGTAAGAAATAATTTATACAATTATTTAATATTAATAATTTACGAAGCCTTTCTTTACTCATTTTCATATTTCTTGTGGTTTGTCCCTATTAATTTAACCTTTTTGTGCCTCGCTACACTCTCGCCCTCTGTTTCTCTCTCTCTCACACTCTTGCTCTCTGTTTCTCTCTCCTACTCTCTGCCCTCCCTTCCTCTCATTCTCTGACCTCTCTCCCTCTAATACTCTGTCCTCCCTTCCTCCCTCTTTCTCTGCTGCTCCTCCCCCTCTCTCTCTCATTATCTCTCTTTCCTCTCTTCCTGTGAGAGGACTGGAAGCCTTTATCATTTATCATAAAAGAATGTTTTTCCTGTCATTCATTTCCTTACTTTCTCCCCTTCCATCTGCTTACCATCATCATCATCATCATCATCATCATCATCATCATCATCAGTATTAGCAGCAGCAGCAGCAGCAGCAGCCGCAGAAACATACTTACCTCCCTCTATTATCATTGTTACTACTGCTGCTGTTGTTACTACTACTGCTGCTGCTGTTACTACTACTACTACTACTACTACTACTACTACTACTACTGTCACTACCTATCTTGTGTAGTTGCCTGAGCTACTAAAAATAGCAGCCAAATATATATGTTTATTCTAATATAACAATAAATACTGGCTTTAATAATGGTTTCTGATTTAGGCACAAGGCAAGCAATTTGAAGGGGAGGAGAAAGTCGACTAAATCGACCCCAGTGCGTTACTGGTACTTTATTTTATCGACCCTGTAAGGATGAAAGGCAAAGCTAACCTCGGTGGGATATGAACTCAGAAAGTAAAGAGCCATAACTAAATGCTGTATAGCATGTTGTCCGACGCTCTACGGATTCTGTATTTCCGATGGCTTTAATAATTGTTCCTACTATTAGCACAAGGCCAGCAATTATCTCAGTGCATTACTGGTACTTTATTTTATCGACCCCGTAAGGATGAAAGGCAAAGTAAACCTCGGCGGGATTTGAACTCAGACCATAAAGGGACGTAACTATGCTGTAAAGCATGGCATCCGACCCTCTACCGATACTGCCAATCCAATAATTGCTCGACTAACATAAACTGGCTACCGAGTGTGCCTACATTGTCGGTCCTTAACACAGACATAACTGTATGGTTAAGAAATTTGCTCTGAACTTAACTATATGGTTACGGTTTCGATCCTAGTGCGTGAATTCTTAGGCAGGCCCACCAACAGACTTTCTTTTTCTTTTTTTTCTGGAAGTGGTGGTTTTTGTTTCAGAATATACTGGGTGGGCACTATAATTCGCAATAATTCTAAGGTGGAGTTTCGGATTAAATATATCACCATAAAGTTTCTGAATCTGAGAGGACCCCATTGAAAAGTGTGTGTGTAGGGATGAACAGTGCCATCCAATGATCTCTCTCACTTGGCGACGGGCCCCATCTCGAGCATTATAGCCTGAGATCGACAAAAGCCTTATAAAGGAAATTTGGGGAAACTGTAATAAAGCTCAAAGGAGTTGCCCTCCCTGCTTTTCGTTGGTAGACTTAACACGTCATGCAGTTTATCACCACCATTTAGTAATTTATTAGTTTTACCGAAGTCTACCGATGTTGGGCAGTCTGATTTCTTCTCGTAGGTTTCGTAACAAGTTGATGGCTCATCTGGAAGGGTTGTTGGCCCTCTGCAGAATAGTCGGATAATGGGGCTGCCATCTTGGCGGCGAGTCGACACGTCGAGGGTCACTGTTGGTCTGGATCTTCTCTAAGAGACCGGCCCGTCTAAAGTGGCCTTATCAGGAACAAAGCTCCAGACGGTAACGCTCTCTCGGATTTACCAGATGGCTGGATATTATCAGGGAAGATATCCGGAGGATCGACATTACGTTGGAGGATGCAGAGGAGCTGGCACAGGACCGCTAGCGCGGAGGGCGCTGGTGAACCTGGTCGGCTCTACGCACGACGATGCTTTTGGATCGCTGGCTCAGGATGAACCCGGCCTCGTCGATTAAGAGCAAGAAGAAAAAGTCTATACTGTTGCATGTGTTCAAATCCCACCTCCGATCTACTAATCGGAGAAGTAGGCCTCATCGACAGACTTTAGTGCACCCAGAGGAGGGGTGGGGCAATCTAATGTCAGACTACCAAATTATATGGAAATTGCTGACGAGAGCGACTCAAACACTAACGTCGAATGGGAAAGGTTTTGTTATCAAAAGAGTAACAACGCCTTGCTAAAGATCCATCTGCCATTGTTACAGCCATCCCAAACTTTACATTTTCTATATCAGAGGTTCTCAAACATTTTGGATCATCGTACCCCTCATGGCCACGTAATACCCTCAGCACCCCTATTTCCAGAGAGACCTGTCTACACGCAAATTGTAAATAATATATAATAAATAAAATCGTTAATTTATCTGTAATAAATAATATAAATGTTTCTACTTTTGGCACAAGGCCAGCAATTACCCAGTGTATTACTGGTACTTTATTTTATCGACCCCGTAAGGATGAAAGGCAAAGTTAACCTCGGCGGGATTTGAGCTCAGACCGTAAAGGCACGTAACTCTATGCTTCAAAGCATGGTGTCCGACTCTCTACCGATACTGCCAATCCACCATCGTATCTATAATAAATAATATAATATATACTATGAATATAGTTCGATTCCCGTCATGTCCTTGAGCAAGGCATTTTATTTCACGTTGCTCCTTCTACCTGGAGTTGCGACCAATGGAAACATTGTTTCCTCTGTCCAATTTGACGAAAGTCGATCGACTATCGCTATACTATGAATAAATAAATATATATATTTTTTATTTTACAATATTTATATATAATATGTATCATTTGATATTTAATATACTATTATATCATCTCTACCGCCCCCACTGTCCCCTCACGCTCCAGCGGCCCCTTGAACCTTTTCAACTTCCCTAGGAGGCGGTAGAGCCCACTTTGAGAACCACTCTAGTCTACACAGATGTCCCTAACCACAGTTATAATCATGGAGTTGTTCCTTTCATAGCATGAGTTATAAAGTCTCAAGCTGGTGCTAGATAGTACACCTTATCGAAGAGTACAGATTATATCCATTAGTGTATGTATATGTATGTAAGTGAGTGTATGTATTTGTGTGTGTGAGAGGAGGGAGTGAGCTGAAGGAAGAGAGTGTGTGTGGGAAAGAGATAGGTGGAGGGGGAAGAAAGAGTGGTAAATAAAGAAAGTATGCAGGATTTAGTGATAATGACCACTAATTATACATCACTACAAGTGGTTTGTTCGACTTCCAAGGTCTCGCACTTGTTTGCCGGTCAATGACCTGATTGCTTTCCCTAATTGCATTTACTTGCTTATATTTTTATTCTTATTCCTTTTTTTTTCTATATATAAATCGACCATTCTGGACAAGCCAACTACTAAAAGAAGAATATTTCACTGAGAAGATCTAATGAGATCGAAACATGTCGCTTGCTTTTACAAGTTTACATTAACACGAGACTCACTCCTTACTCCATAGCCTAATCTTCTCTATTGGATCAACTGGTATTGTAGGAGACATCTCTCTTTATTGTTGGTTTTAGAGTTGAACACAACTAAAAAAAAATGTCTTTAAATTACTTTGATATTCTCAGTTGATTGATATTTTAATTTTTCACACACACACATGCGCGCGCGCGCGCAACGCCACGGTCAGGATTTTACACACATCTCTCTCTCTCTCTCTCTCTCTCTCTCTCTCTATATATATATATATATATATATATATATTAAGCTCTAAGAAAAATACTTCTGAGCATTACATTACAATTTAGAAATTAAAAATTAAAAAATATATGATCAACACTACTGTTTTTTTTTGCAAAATGACAATAATTTTTTAGCCAGATAGAAATACCTTAATTCAAGTACATATAGTCCGTCTGTATCGATCTAGAGAATTTTAAATATTAAATCTATACTTACAGACGTAAAATGGCAACTGCCTGGTGCCTAGACAAGTTTAAATTTCAAAATTCAAACCTTTTCAGCAGATCGGGCAGAACTTCAAAACATAACCCTGTTTCACAAGGGATGTTATACTAATGAAATAATTAATTAATTACGGAACAACTATTTATAAAATAATTATTAGTGGAGTAATCAATTTTCTGTGATCTACGGTAGCTACGGTCGAGCTGAATTCATAATCACATATTCACGGCTGTTATTTCTAGCGCCATGGATATGAGCCAGAATGCTGAGAAGGTCGTGTGCAAAAGCACATGTATTAGGCTTGCGACAGATCAGTCTTAAGATACTATCTTAGGAGAAGTGATTTTAATTTCTGGGTGCCTACCGTAGATCACAGAAAATTGATTACTCCACTAATAATTATTTTATAAATAGTTGTTCCGTAATTAATTAATTATTTCATTAGTATAACATCCCTTGTGAAACAGGTTTATGTTTTGAAGTTCTGCCCGATCTGCTGAAAAGGTTTGAATTTTGAAATTTAAACTTGTCTAGGCACCAGGCAGTTGCCATTTTACGTCTGTAAGTATAGATTTAATATTTAAAATTCTCTAGATCGATACAGACGGACTATATGTACTTGAATTAAGGTATTTCTATCTGGCTAAAAAATTATTGTCATTTTGCAAAAAAAAAACACAGTAGTGTTGATCATATATTTTTTAATTTTTAATTTTTAAATTGTAATATATATATATATATATATATGAAAAAAGTCAGGACCCCGTAGCTGTCGAAACGGCTGGATTTTTTTTTATGGTGGAAAAGATTTCAAATTGTCTTAACAATTGACTTAACTCGGGCCGGAACTCATGGTATCTGACAATCTTACCGGCTACATAGCCTCTTCCAATAATAAAATCGAACGATTTCAACCAATCATGTGCGACCATGTAAACTTATATGTACGTATGTATACACACACACACACACATATATATATATATATGAAAAGATTGATGACCCCGACGGCTGGGCTCCGGCCGTTTCGATAGCTAGATCCGAACTAGTCCTGAATCTTTTCACGTTACCCACTCTACTGCCCCAAGTATCGAGTACTGTGGTGGGTTATGGTCTACCAGGTTTTTACCACACCCTATCTGATATATATATATATATATTTAATACATTAACAGAGAAAGCCTTAAGCGATACTCTGACCAACTCCATCTCACTCAACAAACATTAGGATATACCCAAGTATTTTCACAATTTAGTGTTTGGAGTGCTAACTAATCAGTACTTCGTAAATATATATATATATATATATATATATATATATATATATATATATATATATAATCGAAGAAATTGTTGAAAGAGAAGCAAGCCGTTAAAATATATTTATAAGAAGCTCTTACACGTGTTACGCCCAAATGTAACATGTGTAAGAGCTTCTTATAAATATATTCTAACGGCTTGCTTCTCTTTCATCAATTTCTTCGATTATAATTGCTCTGCATAAATTCGCACACTAAATATTAACGCTTCTAATATTTAACCCTGTTTGCACAAGCCTCGAGCACGAACGCACCTGCTTATGCCAATTAATTATCTGTATCGTCTCTTTCTAAAACGTTTCTTCTCTCTATTCTCTCTCACAATACTGTAACATTTTATATATATATATATATATATATATATATTAATTGTTTCTACTTTAGGCACAAGGCCAGTAATTACCCAGTGCATTACTGGTACTTTATTTTATCGACCCCGTAAGGATGAAAGGCAAAGTCAACCTCGGCGGGATTTGAACTCAGATCGTAAAGGGACGTAACTATGCTGGAAAGCATGGCGTCCGACCCTCTACCGATACTGCCAATATTAATAAGAGGAATTCCAACTTTGTCTGATTTACTCGTTTTATTTACAATCCTTTAAAATTTATAATGGTATTATAATGAAATAGTATGATAGAATATTAAATTCTAAGTGTTAATTGAACAAGTACTTTCATGCTTTCGCAATCTTCAGGTTCATAATATGTGGTGACAGTCAAGTTTACAATTTTCAACTGTCCACAGTTCCACAGTTCCACAGTTGAAAATTGTTCCACAGTTGAAAATTGTCCCAAAGTTGAAAATTGTAAACTTGACTGTCACCACATATTATGAACCTGAAGATATATATATATATATATATATATATATATATATATATATATATATATATATATATATATATTGTTATACTTGGGGAGGTCATATTTGTGTAATAATATTGCCAGAATTAATAACAGAACACACTCACTGTTTAGTTGGTTTTCGCTTCTGTGTCTTTTATATCGGTTAATTTAATTTATTCGGTCCTCAATGTTACCATTGACTGACCAACGGTCAAAAATACAGATACAATATAGACACAAACACATATATATAGTCTAACAAAGTTCTTTCGTTGCACATCTACAACATCGTCAGTGGTGCTATTATGTTTCCTCCCGTTGCATTGTATGCCTACGCCATCTTTATTTAGTCTGTTTATTTATTTATTTATTTGTTTATTTTTTGTCTTCTCTGCGCATCCGTTTGCGTGTGTGTATAGTGTTTGGGTGACTGTGTATTGGTTATTGTATTCTATCTAGTGTGTTTATATGTTTGTTGTTATTGTGCTTGTGTATGTATTTATTTATTTATTTATTTATACTTCTCTTAGGTCAGTGTTGTTTGTTTGGGTGTTGTTGTTATTCCATTCATTTTTTCTGTTTAGCCCTGGCCTTCTAAGTTCTATTTCGCTGGCCTCTCTGATTTGCCTATCTGCTGGGTCATTTCTATGTTTAGATATTATTCTAATTTCTATGTTGTCTATGTTACCGTCGTGTTGTTGTCTGGCATGTTCGTATAGTACTGAACCGTATTTTGTCCTTTTAGTTCCCCCAGTGTTGGTCTATCCTTTCACCTATGCTACGAGCTGTCTCACCTATGTATGTTGTTGTCATGTTTCTGCAAGTACCCTCTGTACATCTTATGCTATAGACTACGTTTCTAGTTTTACAGTTTATCCGGGGGTTTACTTTACATATAATACATTTCCTATTAGTACAGTGGGCTTTCTTAAAAGGGTAGGTTTTGCTGATCAGGGATTTTATGGTGGTTCCTGGCTTTTCTACCACCTTAATCTTTAAGTGGATCTTTCTCAGGGCCTTTCTACACTGGTTAGCTAATTTCCTTCCAGGGGTAGCGTCCACAAACATGACACTCTGGTATCTCTGGTTGTCTTACCATGAGCTGGCTTTCCCTATCTTATGTCTAGTCCTATCTAAGCTATTCCATGATTTGCTCCTGTATAATGGGCAAATTCCTTTCATGTCCAGTTCTATGAGGGTCTTATACTTCTCCGTGGCCCCTTCGTATACTCTGATTCTGTCTCTTTGGTTGTAGCCAGAGAACTGCATGCGGTTGATGAAGTGTTGGATGTGTCTTTCCATTTCTGTTGGGTCGCACATGCGGGACACGTTCTTCATCACTCGTACCAAGTCTGCGATCAGAATATTAAACTTAGCACTACTGGACATTTCTGAGTTTTTGAGTATCAGGTATTTGGAGGCCATGGGTTTAGCATAGTGTGAGTGGAGAATTTGGGCAATATTATTACACAAATATGACTCTCCCCAAGTTTAACAATATTTGTTTCGACACACGATTTCATATCAAAAACCTTGCAAAACGAATTCATCGCCGTTATATATATATATATATATATATATATATATATATATATATATATATAAAAACGTTTGACGGACCCAGCATATTTATCAATGCCAGTACTGGTTGTATCTCAGCGCACTCAATGGGCAATGTAAGATACATTACCAGAGTATACACATAGTTATTTGCCTCAACACAACACACGTAAAACGGGTGCCTATAAGGTTCCCGGACTCGAGTTTCTGCAGCACTAATGCAGCAGTAAGGTGCACTGCACCATCTGTCTGCATATATTATGCAACAATGCACAATTAATATATATATATATTAATATATGTATATATTAGTTATTTATTTAGGTTTGTTGGTTCACCACTGGATAGAACTGGTCATTCCGTATGGTCAACCTCGATGTAATATTAGGGGGAGCCACGACGTAATGCACCTTACCCGTCTTCGTTTCTGTTGTTGGTGGTGCGAGTACGGAGTTAATTATTATAAAATAACAGGTGGCTGGACTGGTGTAATTCCTTAAAAGGTTTTTATTATACTAGTATAATAAACCTTTGTAATTCCTTAAAATGTTTATTATACTAGTATAATAAACCTTTTAATTAATTACACCAGTCCAGCCTCCTGTTATTTTATAATATATATATATATAGGAACGAGTAGGACCCCGACGGCTGAGCTCAAGCCGTTTCGACGGCTAATTCTGGACTGAATTAACCGTCGAGTCCAGAATTAGCCGTCGAAACGGCTTGAGCTCAGCCGTCGGGGTCCTACTCGTTCCTATTACCCACTCTACTACCCTAAGTATTGAGTACTTTGGTGCGTTATGTTCCACCTGGTTCCTTACCACATTTCCTCCGTTATATATATATATATATATATAAAAACATGAGAAGAAAGAATACTGCGTGGTTGCACATGGGTTACATATGATAAAAATAGTCCTTCGTCAGTGATTTTCCAACCTTCATTGGTATTTCATCGATATATATACATACATACATACATACTCAGACATATATATATATATATATATATATATATATATATATATATATAATATAAGATCAAAAGATGGTTAAAGGAGTTCCATATATTTTATTATGCGCATTTCAAAAACAAACATCATCATGCAATAATATTTGTGTTTTCATCAGATAAAACAGGAGAACATGATATGAAGGCTAAAAAACACTTGTGGATAGTGCAGTTTTAAATCAACATATGAAAAGTGGTTTTAGATTGATGTGTGATATTGGGAAAAATATTTTATTTAGAGAGGGGGGAAGGATGAAAAGGGAAGGAGATGAGAGGGAGAGATGGGTGATAGAGAGAAAGAGATAGTTTTTATAACTGAGAGGAGATATTTTGAAAATTAATTTTCAAAATTTTTAATTTATACAGTATCTTCCAACGGTTTTCAACCTCTCTATGTAAAAAATATATCTCCTCTCAGTTATAAAAACTATCTCTTTCTCTCTATCACCCATCTCTCCCTCTCATCTCCTTCCCTTTTCATCCTTTCCCCCCCCTCTCTAAATAAAATATTTTTCCCAATATCACACATCAATCTAAAACCACTTTTCATATGTTGATTTAAAACTGCACTATCCACAAGTGTTTTTTAGCCTTCATATCATGTTCTCCTGTTTTATCTGATGAAAACACAAATATTATTGCATGATGATGTTTGTTTTTGAAATGCGCATAATAAAATATATGGAACTCCTTTAACCATCTTTTGATCTTATATTATGCATACTCCAGTCCTACAAACTGTAGAGTGCTTCTTATCCGATATCTGCATTGCTTTATTGTACTACAATAAAACTCACCTCCTACATATATATATATATATATATATATATATATATATATATATATATATATATATATATATATATATATATATATATATATATATATATATATATATATATGTATATATATATATATATATAAATTCAGTACTACAACGAAGACAACGCGGAAAAACACAAAGACACCTGTTTCTTTTTCTTTATTTTTATTTAATACTAGCAGTTTAGCCCGGCGTTGCTCGGGTTTGTTCATTTGCTATGAAAAGTTACATACAGGTAAACGTGGCTTGAAAGCGAATAAGCTTATCAATTAAGTGCATAAAGCAGTTGAACCGGTTATTAAAAGTTACGAACCAATTACCATTTTGGACAATCAATGATGGGTTAATAATCTTCTAATAGCGAATTTAGTAGACCAAAGTTGCAAGATGGTGGCCCTGATGCCGCAGTGTGTCAGATCTGTCCGCCATGGGTGACCCTACCAGGAAATAATTTTCCAGACGGCATAGCTCCAACACCTCCAACACCTGCATCCACATCTATAGCACCTCTTTGTAGACGATATTGCGTGTCATCCCTTGAGGAGTGTAAGCAAAAAGTCCATTCCTGCTCCCTACGCGGGAACAGGCAACATAAAATTGGCCATGGGAGAAGCACGGCTCCCCCAAATGGATGCCCGCCACCGACAATGTTTGCCCTTGAAACTTGTTAATGGACATGGCAAAACATGGTCTCACCGGGAATTGGGATCGCCGGAAATCGAACGGGATATCTGACGCCGAGGGGAAAAGGTTCATCCTTGGAATGAAAACATTCTACCCTCTCCCGCACCCCGTTACAATGGTGGCCTCAATCAAGTGTGGCGTCATTGACTTGACGACCATGCGAGTACCGTTGCACTGCTTTGGTGGACGCAAGTTCATTATTAGCATAAAGGGACAGCCAACCCTAAGCTTAAGAATGTGAGGTGGGAGCCCTAGGGGCTCAAGGGAATTTAATAACTCAACCGGATAATTAACGATATCGTCGGGGTCTGACGTCCGGTCGATAGATTTGAAGATGTGTTCTTTACCGGGAATTTTCTAAATCAGCTGCTCGTTAATAACATTGACCATGGTATTTTTTGGAGCAAGGATGGCCCTTTCGCTGAGCCAATCGAGGTTTTTAAAGTTAGATGAGACATTAGAAAAACTGCTTCCCAAAGGTCAGAAGGGCTGCTCACAATGTTGCACAGGGAGTCGATTTTTATGCCGCCCTTGTCATCCGCAAGGACCTTGCCTTCACCAAGTGCTAAAATGTTCTGAGCAAATGCTGCAGACATTTTGTCACCATGCAAATGAGCACGCATATTTGTGCTCAGGTACAAACTCTTTACCTGGAGTCACAACATGGACGACTTAAGGCAGGTACGCACTTCATCAGATTTTGTTCCTTTGGGGATGAAAGGCAGCGTTTGCCGAAAATCCCCTGATAGCAGAAGGGTTACGCCACCTATAGGAGCCGTAGAATCCCTAATGTCTTTCAGGGTCCTGTCAAATGCCTCAAGGGCACCCTTGTGTGCCATTGTGCACTCATCCCAAACAATGAGGCAACATTTTTTGAGAACCAGAACTTCGTGTGAACTCTTGCTGATATTGCATGTTGGTGTCTCAGTTTTTACTAAATCCAAGTGGAGTTTAAAGGTTGAATATGCTGTCCTGCCTCCCGGCAGCAAAGTAGCAGCGATCCCGGACGATGCAACGGCCAACGCAATTTTTTTCTCCTGACGAATCTTAGCGAGAATCAATTTCGTTACAAAAGTATTTCCGGTACCCCCAGTGTGATTTTGAACCGCGTCAATGATAGTTAAATAGGCCAACCTTTGGTCCGACAGAAGTTTGGGCTCATTTTCCTGTAAGTATTGGGAAATAGATTCGATGTCATATGCTGTTTCCCGCAACAAATCCGGAGCCAACGTGTTAGCTTCCTCTCTAACGGTTGACGGCAAGCCATACGTCGCCAACTCACTCCCACCCATGTCGAGGAGGGCGTCCTCGATATCAATGAGTGCCCTGTTGTAGATAATGTCGCTGTAACCAACTTCCACTGAAGTATACTGTAGATGAGCCAGGCGCAGGAAGTCCTCAGACGAAGTCTCTGTACTTGACCCATAAAGATTTGGGATCACCCAATTCACACTTTTGAAGCAAAATGGCAAAGAGTTCCCGTAGACCTTTAGGTGATTTCAACAAAGCACCCTCTGCTAAAGTGGAATCTATTGCGAATCATCTTCCAAAAGACCACGCTTAAAGCAGGCTTCCCGGTACGTATCACATATTTCTCCATCAACAGTTTTGATGTCCTGAAAACTTTGTGGGCCTACAACTTCATGCAGAGGAAGGTAGAGATGAAATCACTGATGCTGACTTGGGGGCAGAGTGTAAACTCTTCCAAGATAAAATTTTCAACAGCCTGACCTGACTTTCTTCGCACCCAAGTGTTTTTAGACCATATAAAGTAGGATGGAACCTGGGGGTACACAATTGGCAGTGTTTGAAGAAACCCGTCAGAGTGGTCTCTTTCGGATCGGCGGCCAACTTGGCGGCGGTTTGGTCCGTAAAGTAAACCCTTTGCCCATTTTCCAAGCTGTACGATGGTGGGGTGCCGTTGGTGTAGGGCTAAACCAAATAGGCGCCAAAATCTTCATTGCTACTGATGTACCGCTCCGCCAGGTATTCTGTGACCTCGTCCCTGCTATTTTCAGCTTGAAATGCGAACATTGCGGCATCAGAGCATATTTGCATATGTATTTTATCGACTTGACGGAGTTGCAAAACTCAACGTTGATGTGGGCGTTGAACATCTTCAAGAGAAGTGGGCAGTAAGGGACCACCCATCTATTGTCTACTTGACCTCCCTTTACTGTTGTGGTGAAGTCACCGTTCTCGTGCCGTCTCCGCCTGTACAGGGGGTACCCGTCACCACCAGTCTGAGTCTGGTCAACAAATGTTTTGGGTATCCCTTACTGCACGGCCCTCCTTTCAGACATGTGTGATGTTCATTAGGACCCGACGCACATTGACCATGTTAGCTTTGACGATGTCATGTAATTCCTGGTCAGTTGCTGGGTTAGGGATTTCAGCCGAAATGAAACTGTCTATGGCATTTGAATTGATTTTATCAGCGAACCAAATCAAAATGTGAGCATGTGGCAGCCCTCGTTTTTGTCATTCGACGGTGAACATGTCACATTTTACAGCCCCAAATACCTGACACTTTCTGATTAAAGCCATGAGTTTAGCCAGTTTCAGTATGAACACTCTGGCAATGAGGTCATGTCTGTTCGAATAATTTTGCCCAGGAAAAAGTTCACGGGTTACATTCCGATTCATATGTCTATAGCATCAATCTGTTATATGAAGTGTTATTTTGCGGGTTGTTATTTGCAATAAGCCGATTGAAAATGCCCCAGATAAGCCGTATGTCAATACGGAACGCTCAATATGGAACGCTCAATACGGAACGCTCCACTGCAGTGTTGTCATATAGGGAGTGAAGAGCGACAGAGAGAGTAAAGCAGTTAAATTATAGAGAGAGGGAATATACGGAACGCTCCATTTGATCATACACACTGCTTCTCTCTCTACAGTGTTGTCATATAGGGAGTGAAGAGCGACAGAGAGAGCAAAGCAGTTAAATTATAGAGAGGGGGAATGATCATGATCGAATTTTGCCCTTATTGTTGATGGATTTGAACTTTTTTTGCCTCATGACCTTTTTCTGACCAAAAACAATAATTGTCCCGACTTTGAATAGAATCCGTTGGAAATTGTGGACGTGCATACGTTACAAACCTTAACACACACATCCTCAGATTTATATATATCTCTATATATATAAAACGGTAGATGTCTGTCTGTGTGTGTGTATGATTTTTATGCATTTCCACATTTCTCTACCGACGTTGATGATTTTTTCCCCAATGTGCTACAAATTTACCAAGTCAGGTTAACGCGTAATAATTTTTGCCAAACATTTCCTGCTTCTATGAAAAAAAATCAATAAATCTGAATACAAGCTGTAACCCTCTCTCTTACACGCTTCATTCCTCTCACTACTACCATCAACAATTTATGAAACTACATACATGTTGCAACTCTCTCTATATATATCACACACACACACACACACACACACACACACACACACACACACACACACACACACACACACACACACACACACCTAAATAGAGAAAGGGAGATGGAGAGAGAGAGAGTGAGATAGGTTGTTATACAGAGAGAGGTACAAGATAATCAGATAGAGACAGATATATATATATATATATATATATATATAGAGAGAGAGAGAGAGTGATCTGCGCGTTCTTTATTGTTCTCCATTCTGTAGAAGAAGAGAGAGAGAGAGAGGGGGGGGGGTATGAGTGAGAGAGAGAGGGTATGAGAAAAAAGGGAGAGGGGTTTGAGAAAGAAAGAAAGTTTAAGCAAAGAATCGTTGCTTTCAACATTAACGGGATCTTCTGAAACTAATAAATTCAATCTGTGAACGCAGAATTAAATATTTCGAGAAACATTGCAACCGAAGGAAACCAGGAAGACGATATTTTGGTTCGTGAAGACGTTCCCTGGCAATGAACGGAAAAAAAGCGAGGATAATACGTCGTTATGTGGTGCGGGAAGAACAATTTCATGCAAAGACGAGACCAAGTTTATGGTATAAATGGAGTCGTTAGACTAATATTCTATTTAAAATAACAGAATGATTTCCAGCCCCGGAGTTTAAGAATGATGTAAATAAAATTATAAACGAAAATGACACAGGTTATTAAAATGGTTGTTTCTACTTTTGGCACAAGGCCAGCAATTACCCAGTACATTACTGGTACTTTATTTGATCAACCCCGTAAGGATGAAAGGCAAAGTTAACCTCGACGGGATTTTAACTTTGCCTTAAAATAGTAAAAGTAAATAGTGAAGATTTAGGCCAGTACATACGTATGCGCCGACGGACATACACATACATATACATACGCACACACAAATACATACACACACGCGCGCGCGCGCACGCGTCTGTGTGTGTAAACCTTATACATTTCTAGAGTATTTTCACCAAACTTAAGACATAGGTTACTTATGTACTCCGGATGGTCATGGGCACTTTCATTTTCCCAGATATTGATTATAGGGCCTCCTGGCAGATAACCCCCTTCAACCACTTCCTTGGAGTCGACTGAAGCACTGCAGTGCAATGCAACAAAACGTCATAACTTCTGGAGTTCGCAACCGATTTTCACAAAACTTGACACATGGGCTACGTTTGTTCTACAGATGAATGTGAAAGAAACTTAACATTGTAACTTTAACACAGCAGCCCCGAGCAAGGCCGGGCTTTACTGCTATAGGCGATAAAGTTGTGCAGACAGACAGTCGTGCAGAGAGGTGATATAGGCGATAAAGTTGTGCAGACAGACAGTCGTGCAGAGAGGTGATATAGGCGATAAAGTTGTGCAGACAGACAGTCGGGCTGATAGACAATGGAGGCATGCAGACAGACAGTCGTACAGAGAGGTGATATAGGCGATAAAATTGTGCAGACAGACAGTAGGGCTGATAGACAATGGAGGCATGCAGACAGACAGTCGTACAGAGAGGTGATATAGGCGATAAAATTGTGCAGACAGACAGTCGGGCTGATAGACAATGGAGGCATGCAGACAGACAGTCGTACAGAGAGGTGATATAGGCGATAAAATTGTGCAGACAGACAGTCGGGCTGATAGACAATGGAGGCATGCAGACAGACAGTCGGGCAGAGAGGTGATATAGGCGATAAAATTGTGCAGACAGACAGTCGGGCTGATAGGCGATAACGTTGTGCAGACAGACAGTCGTGCAGAGAGGTGATATAGGCGATAAAGTTGTGCAGACAGACAGTCGTGCAGAGAGGTGATATAGGCGATAAAGTTGTGCAGACAGACAGTCGTGCAGAGAGGTGATAGGCGATAAAATTGCATTTTTTTTTTTTTTTTCATGTCCATCCAGTTTCTTTGTTTCAAAATAACTGATAGTTTGGTTACGCTGTTTCTCTGAGACAAGTGTTGCAGTGTTTACATTTTCGATTTTTGTTAATAGATTACCAGTGCAGTTTTTATACCAGCATCCTCTTTTGTTTTAACATTCGAGTTATGGTTATGTTTTCTTAACTTCATAAGGCATACTGTTGGTTGAGGGAATATTAATCAAAAGTACCACATGAAAGTCTACACTGTAGACTCTACAGTTTTTAAGCCAAGAAAGGAACTTAACATTGGAATTTTAACACAGCTACTGAGCAGCCCCGAGCAACGCCGGGCTTTACTGCTAGTAGATATATATATATTCTTATAAAGGCCACATGGATAATGTAGTCTTGAGTTCTCTGTCTATAAAAAAGAACGGGATGATGGTGTTTGAAATATCTATGGTTTTAAATCTCTTTCTCGCGGCTAAACCACAACTGCTCTGCTAACCCCTTCACAGTCATTCATTCTCTCTCATATTTCCTACTTCATTATTTTACTCTCTCTCTCTCTCGCTCGCTTTCGCTCTCTCATATTTCTTTACACATATATACCTATGAGTACGTGTGTCTGTGTATTCTAGTATATAGTATGTATCTGTGTGTTCTAGTATATAGTATGTATCCGTGATCATGGTGTTTACGTGCAGATATGCACGTGCATATCATTCTGACCTAATTTTCTTAACTGCTCATGTCAGAGTTAATGCTTCTCAAACAGGTTAGTGAAATTATGTATTAATATATGAGATCTGTCGAAAAGGTATTTGCACTTTAACTGGTAAACAAAATATCAGTTGGTGACTCCCTTTAAAGTCGGTCCCTTGTGCCTCCATAGATTTTGCCAAGCGATCCTTCCAATTTTCGAAGCACATCCACAATTCGCACATCCGCTCGACTCTCAAAAAAGTCAGAAGGGATTTTGTCTGGAGTGTATGGGGCTTAGCGAAATGCTTTTCTTTGCCACGAAACCTTGCATCAGCTGCAACAAATGAGCCGGAGCGTTGTCATGATGCAGTTGACAGTTTTGTGGTGCCTACAATTCGGTCTTTTGAAGCGGTCGGAGGACTACCTGATAGTAATCCTTTGTAAATGTTTTTATTTCCGCTGCGAATTCGTGATGCCCAGCGCTTCAATAGTCGAAGAAAACAGTTAGCATCACTTTGATTTTGCTCCGCTACTCACCTACTTTCGGCCGAACTTTGATTTCCGAATCGTACACCAAACTGTCAACTCTCCCCGTCCGACGGGGAGATCACCCATCTACCTTCTCTTGAAGGTTATACCCATTTGAAAGTTATACTCATTTTCACAAGAGAAGGTAGATGGGTGATCTCCCCATCTACCTTTCATTATGTAAAATCTCCCCATTTTTGCCTAATTTCTCCCCATTTTTGCCTAATTTCTCCCCAATTTTGCCTAATTTATCCGCGTTTTGGGGCACTACCTTTTGGGCTTTTAGAGGTTGGCAGGTCTGCATACACGTACATCTATGTCTCATCTCCAGCTATCATGGTATTCAGGAACTCAGGATCCTTGGTAGCAGTATTACGCGAAATGAAAATTCGACACACGCGTACACACACACACACACACATACATTTCTACTAACACGCACGCACACACACACACACACACACACACACACACACACACACACACACACACACACACACACACACACACACACACACACACTTATATATATATATATATATATATATTTATATATATATATATATATATACATGAAAAGATTCACGACCTCGACGGTTGAGCCACGACCGTTTCGACAGCTAAGCTGTCGAAACGGTCGGAGCTCCGACATCGGGGTCTTGAAATTTTTCCATATTACCCTCTCTACTACACCAAGTATCGAGTACTCTGGTGCGTTATGGTCCACCTGATATCTTACCACACCTTCTATGTTCTTTATATATATATATATATATATATATATATATATATATATATATATATATATATATATATATATATATATATATATGCATATATTCTTTAGAAATTGTAGGAATTCCAAGAACAGAAAATAACTGTAACCACAGTCGATATCTGTAACCTAGAAAAATCGGGTAAAATACTCCCATGGACGGCAAAACGAGTATTTTACCGGTTTTCCTGGCTTATTATTTATAGCAACCGATTGACTAAATCTCTTCCTTCCAACACTGAATATCATAATAATAGTAATAGTACTCCCGACGTCATTGTAAACTCTAGGCTAATTTCTGCAAACCCAAATACAACGTCAAACACAACTTCACTAAATGTTCTTAATCCCATTCTAAATCAAGAAACTATTATTCCTATCGCAAATAACTTCTCCAATCCAATTCCTTCTATAGATAACACTAGGTCACTCGTTAATAATCTCTCTAATCGCAATTGCAATTGCCCTGCTAAAAATAAATGTCCTCTCAACAACCATTGTCTTGATAAAAACTTAATCTACGAATGTAAAGTTATAACTGACACCAATTCCTTCACCTATTTTGGCTCCACTTCCACCTCCTTTAAAGCTCGTCTTTATAATCATCATTCGTCTTTTAAATACCAACTTAAAAGAACCAACACGGCTCTCTCAGAACTCATATGGTCCTTGAAAGACAAAAATATTAAATATAACATCTCTTGGAAAAAGGTTTCTTCTGCTTCTCCATACTTGAACAGTTCTCTATCCAAGACTTGCAATCTCTATCTAAATGAAAAATTTACCATTATATCTAATCTAGATTCTATAATAAATAGACGCACTGACTTGTTTTCTCTCTGCTTGCATAAATTCCACAGAACATTCCATAAAGTATACAGCTAATATCCTAAACTTTATCAATTCAGAATCCTTTTCTCAAAGGCATATATATATATACTTCTTTAAAAATATACCCATCTTTCTACCTTATTTCAAAGTTATTTATTATACATTATATAATACTTGTCACTCATTCTATATCACTCCTATTTATCACTTCCTTTTCTTCCTTTTCCTTTTCTTTTCTTTTTCTTTTAATTTCTAACCCCTAATCTGTACCTTTTCTCACTGTGCCTAACATAGAAACAATTATTACACAATACAATATATTCTTACTTTATATCACCTTGAAAAAATCCTTCGTAAACATAAACATTTTTTTTGACGTTAGATTATTCATCCTCTATTCATTATTTTTTTCTCGATATATCCTTACTTACATTACTTTTGTTTTTTTAATAATGCATATCAACATTTTCTTTCCATCGCACATATTATTAAACCCTTAAATATTATTCTTAATACATATTAACATTTTCTTTCCATCGCACATATTATTAAACCCTTAAATATTATTCTTAATACATATTAACAATTTCTTTTCATCGCACATATTATTAAACCCTTCAATATACAAACCTTAACTTTACATTATTTTTCTCTTCGTTAATTTTCAAATTCTTTTAATTTATACATTATCTTCCAACGGTTTTTCAACATCTCTATGTAAAAGAATATATTTTTCTCAGTTATAAAAGCTATCTCTCTCTCTCTATCACCCATCTCTCCTCCTATCTCATCCTTCCTCATTAAACTCCTCCCCCTCCACTTTTTACTCTCATCTCCTCCTCTTTTTCATCCTTTCCAACCTCCACCCTCCTAAAAAAATTGTTTTCCCCAATATCACACATCAATCTAAAACTACTTTTCATATGTTGATTTAAAACTGCACTATCCACAAGTATTTTTAACCGTCATATCATGTCTTCCTATTTTATCTGATGAAAACACAAATGTTATTGCTTGATGATATTTGTTTTTGAAATGCGCATAATAAAATACATGGAACTCTTTTAACCATCTTTTGACCTTATATATATATATATATATATATATATATATATATATATATATATATATATATATATATATATATATATAATGGAAACATTTGAACAGGAACAAAACAGAGAGGCAGTACAACGAATGTTTATTAATTTCACGCTCTGGAGAGTGGGGTGTTGGTGGGGAACGACGTTTCGGGCATAAGCCCTTCCTCAGGTGAGAAGTGTGTGGGAACAGAGTTCAAAGGGTGTGTATGTATATATCAAAGCTCAAAGAAAGAAATTTTTCCGGGTCGTATAATATAATTGAATATAAAAGAGAGGTAAACATAGATATATACATATATGTGTTCACATCGTAAGGGACCAGATTCGCTAGGGTGAAAAAAATACTAACTATAAACAATTGGGTTTGTTACCTTGGCGATTCTGGTCGCTTACGATTTGAACACATATATGTATATATCTGTGTTTATCTCTCTTTTATATTCAATTATATATGTATATATATATATATATATATATATATATATATATATATATATATATATATATATTAAAATAACAGATTAAAGTTTAAGCAAAGAATCGCTGCTTTCACCCTTAACGGGATCTTCTGAAACTAAAATAGTCAATCTGTGAACGCAGACAATACTTTGGCAGGGAACGTTTCCACGAACCAAAGTATCGTCTTACTATCTTCCTTCGGTTGCAACGTTTTTTGAAATATTTACTTCTGCGTTCACAGATTGACTTTTTTAGTTTCAGAAGATCCCGTTAAGGGTGAAAGCAGCGATTCTTTGCTTAAACATTAATCTGTTATTTTAATAAATATTTACTCTACGGTTCTTATATATCTGATATATATTTATCCTTATCGAGCCATCTTTGGATTTTAATCTTCAAATTTATTATTATTACTATATATATATATATATATATATATATATATATATATGTATTTATGTATGTATGTATAAAAGCCGAAAATTCGGCTTCGTACAGTGTTTATATATATATAATTGCTTTATTGCATGATGTATATTTTTGTGACATGGTTATACATGTGACTTTATCATGGAGTGTAATTGCAATTCAAAGGATCAGCTTTGTAACATATTGTCACGCTTTGTTCTTAGGTTAAAAGTACATGTCCCTGTAGATTACTTAAACTACATACACGTTAATTTAGCGAGTATGACGTTGATTTGATCAAACCACTGGATACTCACCAAGGAAACCAGTGGTGCATTCAGCATCGCCATCATTCTGTCGAGACGTATATTAAAATGTAGTGGAGTACTTGGCGTAGGTTTAGTAAGTTCATACTGCAGCCGCCGCAAGGCCGCAACTTATTCAGCTATTCCAATATTTTTATTTTAACGCTTTAATGACAGATAACTGCTTACACCTGACATGATGGGGAGGTTGGAATATTGCCAAACTAATGCTACTGTTGATACTAACTCTGCGACGGATGTTACTAAAGACAGACATATTAGACACATGTAAATACCAGAAGCATGCATGTAGACTGGGTCGGGTCGGTGCCAATAATAATAGTGTTTTGGAACGGGTACAATACTAGATGGGCTCGAATGCAGCAACTTTAACAGTAGATGATCATCCACTGTGATTTAGATAGGTTTCAAGGATAACAACCATAAAATGAAGACGTATGGTGTCGTGTATGGCACTGCTTTATATTATGAGTAACACTATATATATATATATATATATATATATATATATCAATTACAACGAATTGATTGATGCAAGGATGTGAGAACTGGTACACTAATAAATTAATTGTTTCTACTTTAGGCACAAGGCCAGCAATTACCCAGTGCATTACTGGTACTTTATTTTATCGACCCCGTAAGGATGAAAGGCAAAGTCAACCTCGGCGGGATTTGAACTCAGATCGTAAAGGGACGTAACTATGCTGGAAAGCATGGCGTCCGACCCTCTACCGATACTGCCAATCCACCACCCTTATAAATTACACTAATAAATTAATGAACATTAGACATGTTTAGTTCAGAATATGAATTTGGGTATTTGGGAATTTCGTTTTGAAAGTGTGTGTGTGAGTGTTGTTTCTTGTTTTATGTTTATACTCTTTGATTTAGCTCAACTCAGCTGAGAGAGAGAGAGAGAGAGAGAGAGAGAGAGAGAGAGAGAGAGAGAGAGAGAGAGGGTGGGGTTGCGGACAGTCGTCCTATTCGGCACTTTATTGTCCTTGACAATAATAATATTTCTCATCATATACATTGCAGATATTTATAATCAACGTCATTACATTCCCTGTTTCTGTTATATACTGATCAATCTTGCTGAGTAAAATATGCTTGGCTAAGGGGATCTTATAAGACTGAAACATATCAAGTTACCTTAAAGGCCATATACACTCCAATATTCACTGTCTGCAATGTCCAAACTTGTTTTATCAATTGATTTTATTGAAGTTATCTCTTTCTCGTTGTTTTTAGATTTTAATCACTAATCGAGAGATTTCTTTCTACTAATTGCTTTGATAATCTCAGTTAATCGAAGTTATTCCACTCACAACATTACATATGCGATACTCAATCGTATTGGATTTTAATATTTTCTTGTAGACTTCCTGTCGATAATAATATTTCTACTTTAGTCACAAAGCCAGCAATTTGAAGGGAAAGGGAAAGTCGATTTAATCGACCCCGTGTGTTATTGGTAATTATTTTAAGGAACCCGTAAGGATAAAATGCAAAGTTAACCTCAGCGGGATTTGAACTCAGAACTTAAAGGCCGTAACACTATGCCACAAACATGCTGCTTGACTCTCTACCGATACTGTCATCCCCCACTCTCTCCCTGTCGATAATAATAATTGTTTCTTATATAGGCACAAGGTCAGCAATTTTGGCGGAGACGAAAGTCGATTAAATCGACCCCAGTGCGTGACTGGTACTTTATCTTATCGACCCCGTAAGGATGAAAGTCAAAGTTAACCTCGGCTGGATTTGAACTCAGATCATAAAGGGCCGTAACTCTATGCTGCAAAGCATGGCGTCCAACCCTCTACCGATACTGCCAATCCACCGCCCTTTTCTCTCATTCCATTCCCATTGTCACTATTGGTTACATACAACCGAACTAGAAGAAACATCGACATACTGGTCAGACTCTGGGACCGAGGAGGAGGTGATCTCTTCCGTCAAACCTGAATTACAGCCAACAGTACTGTTGGAACAGTAACCTCTTGAACTTGCAATTGATGTCGTTCTTTATTTAACTTCACGAAGAAGCAAGCTAAGAAGTGGCATTTGCTTCAACAGATATAACAGTTACGTCTTCTACTCTCATCGCTTTAGTAGCTGCGCCCATAACGAGGCATAGCTCAGAAATGGCTTCATGTCTTGAAGTCTGTATTGACCCATCCCGCAGATCTACCAACCTTTAAAAACCCAAACGGAGACTACTATGAAAAAAAAGTGCCCCCAAGCGGGAAAAAATGAGGCAAAATGGGGAGATTTTACATAATGAACGCTATACCCATTTTCACAAAGTGTGTGG
The DNA here is from genome assembly GCA_964016885.1 of Eledone cirrhosa. Classification (NCBI taxonomy): domain Eukaryota; kingdom Metazoa; phylum Mollusca; class Cephalopoda; order Octopoda; family Eledonidae; genus Eledone; species Eledone cirrhosa. The sequence goes on along the minus strand of OZ024743.1, from coordinate 23,115,481 downwards.
GAGATCTCCCCGTCGGACGAGGAGAATTGTTAGGTCTGCATCCTGACCACTTGTTACTTTTCATGTCTTTCCGTTTATCAACCACTCATTGGTTCACAGAAGTAAAGAACAAACTAATATCGCTATCAATGCCATACCCATCATTTTTGTCTTGTACCATACTCTGAATGGCTTGCTTCCCTGGGCATGGATACATTGAAGCTCCGATGTCTGGCAACTGACTTAGTAAACACCCACACAATTATTAACCATCTTGCCAACAACAGCCCCGAGCACCTTTTTGATATACATGTGCCTAACACACGTGGGAATGCCCACAAAGTCAGAAAACAGCACAGCTCCCACGACTTTCGGAAACATTTTTTCACGCTCAGAGTTGCCGAAGCATTGAACAAACTACCTGCATCAGTTGTTAGGTGTCGAGTCACAGCATCCTTTAAAACCTCCATGCTTCCTGAGATTCACCAACACTGCACTTGATGTCCCCCTTCCATACACACGCAAACATCTATTTCATGACTCCTACACTGTTCATTTTCATGACATTTGAACATTATTCTTTGTACAATACATGCACCTTTGATGAGCTGTAGTGCACCTGAGCACTGTACACAATAATTTCATTATTATTATATTGAAATATGAGTCGATAATTAGGCACTTTGATTATTATTTCCACATGATATTCCGCCTCTACCTCGATCATCATTTAGAGCCACCCTTCAACTGCTATTAGTGATGAATAAACACGTTAACTTTCTCTTTTTCCGATCCAGAAGAAATGCTACTGACGCAACATTATCATAACTCGAGTTTTGTCCATATTAGTAAACTCCCTATTTGAAGTAATACCGCTGGAAAGAGCATGTGTATTAGTAAGTGTTGTTTTTGCTATTGTTGTTGTCCAGTAAGGCATCAATTCCCTTTTCGGTGCAAAGAAAAACAGTTCAATTATTTTTCTGTCAAAAAGAACGTGTATTTGTGCGAAACATTTGTGTTTCTCGATCTTTCCTGTTTTTGCAGAGATATTTGAATTTTCTTTTGAGGCGCGTATTCCTGTTTTGTCATGTCAGACCTGCCGACCCCTAAAAGCCCAAACGGGGAGTACCATAAAAAGAAGTGCCCCAAACCGGGAAGAAATGAGGCAAAATGGGTCGCTTTTACATAATTGTTTCTACTTTTGGCACAAGGCCAGAAATTATCCCAGTGTATTACTGGTACTTTATTTTATCGACCCCGTAGGGATGAAAGGCAAAGTTAACCTCGGCGGGATTTGAACTCAGGGGTCGCTTTTACATAATGAAAGCTATAACCATTTTTACAAGCGAATATATCTCTCACCCATCCCAAAGTGGGTGGGAGATCTCCCCGTCCGACGGGGAGAGTTGACAGGTCTGATATGTTGTAAAAAGTACAAGAGAAGTCAAAGCAAGTCAATCTAAAAAAAAGAAAAAAAAAGAAAGCGAATAAAGAGTCTTTTATTATCCCACGGGTTTAAAACGATGCTAACAATTAATACATACAAGTCTATGTACATAAAGTTGAAACTTTTCCATACTTAAAGCCAGGTGGTTATCGAAATTTGCAAGAGCTAAAATACAATTTTGTGAAGAGGGGAATGTCAATGTAATTGACCACAGTATTTGAACGGTACTTTATTTTATCGACACCGAAATGATGAAAGCAGACCTGTCAACTCTCCCCACTTTGGGGTGGGTGAGAGATAAATTCGCTTGTAAAAATGGGTATAGCTTTCATTATGTAAAAGCGACCTATTTTGCCTCATTTCTCCACGTTTTGGGGCACTTTTTTCAATGTACTTCCCGTTTGGGTTTTTAGAGGTTGGCAGGTTTGTGAAAGGCAAAGTTGATTTCGGCGGGATTTGAATTTAGGATGAAAAGAGCCGGACAAATGCTACAAAGCATTTCCTCCGACGTTCTAATTATAATGCCAATTCACTGCCCTATGCTGTTGCCACGGTAGCATTGCAAGAGCCCACAGTAGCATTGCAGGGCCCACTGTTGTAAAATAGGGGTCAATGCTTTGCTTTCAAAAAATACCTGAAATCTAAGAGAAAGAATAAAATTATTTTTAAAATAAATAAAACAATTAAGCAATTCCCCAGGGAATTACTAGAAACCAAAATATAAGATAGTGCAAATAGCTGGAATCAGTGGTTGCACATTCTATTAAATGTAAAGCTTAGTGTATTCATTCATGCAGGCAAATATACATATATAGACACAGACACACAAGCATATATATTTATATTTATATACTTTCACACGAACTACTGACCAAATAATGGTTTCTTATATAGGCACAAGGCCAGCAATTTTTGGGGGAGGGGAAAGTCGATTAAGTCGACCCCAGTGCGTGACTGGTACTTTATTTATCGGCCCCGTAAGGATGAAAGGCAAAGTTAACCTCGGCGGGATTTGAAACTATTGACCAAATAATATTTGGTATCAATGGGTTAAAGACATCTGTCAAATCAATTAGTGGTGAAGGTGGGGGGTATATATATATATATATATATATATATATATATATATATATATATATATATATATATATATATATATATATATGTGAGAAAAACAAAAGACCCTCCATCTCAACTCTACTTTTGAAAAGCAGAAGAACTGCGAAACTGGTAAAGGAACCAAATAAATATATATATATATTTTTTAAATAAGACTCCAGTTGCAATTTCGATTTCATCTTTTTTTCTTTATACTTTCACTCGTGTAGGACACCTCGGTTATTTTTCATTTTGTAAAAAAAACCCACTTTCTAATATATATATATATATATGAATAAAGTTAGTCCTTCATCAGTGATCTTCCAACCATCATTGGTATTTCATCGCTTTAAAGACCATATACCTCCGGTTGGTGCGAGCAACGGCTAAAAAAAGTCGTTGGGACACGTAAATAAAGGGGACAACTCTCGTGTCCCCTTTATTTACGTGTCCCAACGACTTTTTTTAGCCGTTGCTCGCACCAACCGGAGGTATATGGTCTTTAAAGCGATGAAATACCAATGATGGTTGGAAGATCACTGATGAAGGACTAACTTTATTCATATGTAACCCATTAGCAACCACGCAGCACGTTTATTCTCATATATATATATATATATATATATATATATATATATATATATAACGAAGGAATTGTGGTAAGGAACCAGATGGACCAGAGTACTCAATACTTAGGATAGTAGAGTGGGAAATAGGAAAAAGTATGACCCCAACGGCAGAGCTCAAGCCGTTTCGACGTCGAAACGGCTTGAGCTCTGCCGTCGGGTCATACATTTTCCTATATATATCTATATATATTATATATATATCCAAAATTAAGTTAAATTAAGGGTGTCATGTCAGATATACATGCGCCATATCACCCGTAAAATATGCTCCAAGATTCCAATGAATAGATCCGAGCATTTTATATCAACTAGAAATTGATTGACATATAATTGATAAACATATGAAACAATCACAGGGGATAATTTGTAAAAGTGTGTAAGCCCACATAGCTATGTAGGTAACCAAACAAAGTTTAACTCGAACTTCAAAATCCCCTGTGATTGTTTCATATGTTTGATATATATATATATTTCTTTTTGGCCCCATTCTGTCACGAATGACCATGGTTTTGCACCTAGAAAGTTTCCCTCCGAGGCACAAGCCTGGGCAAGGTTTTTATTTGTGGGAGACCAACAGTCGCCCATGCATACCAGTCTCCCCTCTCCACGCCACTGATGTTGTCCAATGGAAAGCCAATGACCGATACAGCTTGGCACCAGTGACGTCGCAACTCATCTCTACAGCTGAGTAAACTGGAGCAACGTGATATATATATATCTGCATGATGTGGAAAATATTCCATCAGCTTTGCCCAAATGATATTGGCATCACCTTTAATGTACACCCAAGGCTTGGGCCCCGTGCTATCCGCCCACGACAAAAATCTCACTCGCATCTCATAACAACAATACGGCACAATTATTTCACCTCAATTGGCCCTGCTCTCTTTAACATTACACCAAAAGACATAAAAACAGAAACAGACCCCATCAAGTTCAAGAAGACTTTGTAGAAATTCCTTCAAGAAATCCCGGATAAGCCTCCTACACCCAGATATGCCTCCGTAAACAATAACTCTCTGCTCGAGTGGGCCATGGTGCCTAAACCCTGATTTGTAAGACTTCGCCAGGTGGTGCTATTAAGTTAGACATGGCCTGGGCCAATACTGGCCGAAACCTATCAAAGTTATCAAAGTTATATATATATGTATATATATATATATATATATATATATATATATATATATATATATATATATATATATATATATATATATATATATATATATATATAATTGAATATAAAAGAAAGGTAAACACAGATATATGCATATATGTGTTCAAATCGTAAGGGACCATCGATTTGAACACATATATGTATATATTTGTGTTTACCTTTCTTTTATATTCAATTATAATATACGGCTCGGAAAAATCTCTTTCCTCGAGCTATTTTATTGTATGAGACTATTTTGAGTTTCTAACCCAATATATACGTTTGATATCTATATATATATATATATATATATATATATATATATATATATATATATATATATATATATATATATATATATATACATATATATATATATATATATATATATATATATATATATATATATATATATATATATATATATATATATATATACACACACAATATATATATACGATGTTGTGATCCGAGGACCACGCAATTTCAGAGTCAGGTTTGATCACCACATCGATCGTACCTCGAGCTGGTCGCCCGAGAAACAATTGTAATATGTCCAATAAATTCATTTCGTCGCAACACTGATTCTCTTTTTTCTGTGATATATATATATATATATATATATATATATATATATATATATATATATATATATATATATATATATATCAAAACTCAATATAGAAACTCAAAATAGTCTCTTACAATAAAATAGCTCTAGGAAAGAGATTTTTCCGAGCCGTATATTATAATTGAATATAAAAGAAAGGTAAGAAATGTATATATATGATTTTCCCAATTTGTAGAAAACTTATTATTTTCCTAATTTGTAGAAAACTTATAATGAAACGATCGTTTGGAAAGAGAGATGTATTTTAATTATGTCTCATATAAAATAATACAACTGGCTATCCGCAAAATACGTATAGTTCGCACCCCAAACGTATAATTGGGATTATACTAAGGTATATCCTAATGTTTGTTGAGTGGGACGGAAGCCGGTCGGAGTATTGCTTAAAGCTTTCTCTGTTAATGTATTAAATATTATACTCTTGATTTGGCCAGGGATGAATATTTCCAGATACTTTTTAGGTATGACTTTCCGTATTTATTCTTTGTATGAAATATTGATTGTTCTTCCGGTATCTTATCTCTGTTTTTAGCCTAAGAAAATACCTATATGCGTGTATAAATAATACATGCATATATTTATTTATTTATATCCAATTGAGTTCTTCACGCATGGTTAAAATTATTGAAAGAATTAATTGACCCGCGTGCATATTATTTTATTCTTTTATGTTTTGCGATGACCTCTCCTTTCCGCTTGATGGCAGTGTGAGATTTCTCATTGTGAGACTGCTGGAATTTCAAATTTGGCGGTCATTCTAGCACGGAGGGGGTACCATCGCTGAACATTAATATCGGTAAGGTTTTTTTTTATATCGATATTTGTCGGGCATCCACTGATGATTTATAAGTGCCCACCTACATATATTCCTACGGACTATGTGTAGGCTTCTACATAACCTGGACATTATTTTCCTAATTTGTAGAAAACTTATAATGAAACGATCGTTTGGAAAGACAGATGTATTTTAATTATGTCTCATATAAAATAATACAACTGGCTATCCGCAAAATACGTATAGTTAGCACCCCAAACGTATAATTGGGATTATACTAAGGTATATCCTAATGTTTGTTGAGAGAGACGGAAACCGGTCGGAGTATTGCTTAAAGCTTTCTCTGTTAAGGTATTAAATATATATATATATATATATATATATATATATATATATATATATATATATATATATATATATATATATATATATATATATATATATATATATATATATAGTAATAATAATAAATTAGAAGACTAAAATCCAAAGAGGGCTCGATAAGGATAAATATATATCAAATATATAAGAACCGTAGAGCAAATATTTATTAAAATAACAGATTAAAGTTTGAGCAAAGAATCGCTGCTTTCACCCTTAACGGGATCTTCTGAAACTAACAAAGTCAATCTGTAAACGCAGAAGTGGATATTCCAAAAAACGTTGCAACCGGAGGAAGACAGGAAGACGATACTTTGGTTCGTGGAAACGTTCCCTGGCAAAGAACGGGAAAAAACGAATATAATACGCCATTAATAGGAGCGGTGAAAAACAATTACACGCAAAGACAGAACCCCGTTTATGGTATAAAAGAAGTCGTAGACTAATGTTCTCTTAGGTGGTTCATAGAGACGTTCTCTGGCAATGAACGAAAAAAAACGAAGATAATACGTCATATGTGGAGCGTGGAGAACAATTGCACGCAAAGACAAGACCACGTAAATGGTATAGCTGAAGTCGTAGACTAAAGTTCTAACTAGGAAACCGAATGATTCTCCGCTTCAGAGTTAAGAATAAAGTAAATAAAATACAATACAGAGGTAATTGATATTAAATAAATACATACACGCATCCAAATACGTACATACACAAGCATACGCGAAAACACTCGCCATAGGTATACGAAACCACGCACATATAAATATGTGTGTGTGTGTGTGTGCGTGTATACAAAGAAATAAGCAATTAAATAAACGTATATAAATAAATAAATACGTATATAGCAAGCGCACACACATACCTACATGTAAATACACAAATGTTCGGAGACTACGTCAACCAAAACATGAAGTACACATATACACACACCCAACATACGTACGAACCCGCATACACACACAGACGCAAAACTCCCGTAGCGATTCTTTGCTTAAACTTTAATCTGTTATTTTAATAAATATATATATATTCGGTTTGCTTTTCCTTCTATGTTGTTTACTTGTCTCACTCGCTTTACGCGACTCACTTGTCCCAATAGCTTATTTTAGTTATTGCTCGCACCAACCTGAGGTATATGATTTTTAATGCGATGAAATACCAATGACGGTTGGCAAATCACTGATGAGGGACTAATTTTATAATATGTAACCCATGTGCAACCACGCAATATCCTTCTTCCCATATTTTTCATACATATTTACCTAGACTACGATTATCTGTTTCTCTCTTTCTTTCTTACTGCTCCCCCGTTCTCTCTGTTTTCTTACCTTATTTCGCCCCCTCTGTCAGTTACACTTTCTCTCGACTGACCTCTTCCTCGCACTTCCACTCACCCACTCTCTGTTTCTCCCCTTCTCACTTCCTCCCGTTCGTTAGGAGTGGGATTCTTTCTTTCTTACATCCCATTCACGGCGAAAGGTCAGTATTCTGAACGCTCATGAAATTCACCCAGATTATGCTGATCGGATAACCATGTTGCTTGTTTTTTTCCTATCTTCGGTTTGCTTTTCCTTCTATGTTGTTTACTTGTCTCACTCGCTTTACGCGACTCACTTGTCCCAATAGCTTATTTTAGTTATTGCTCGCACCAACCTGAGGTATATGATTTTTAATGCGATGAAATACCAATGACCGTTGGCAAATCACTGATGAGGGACTAATTTTATAATATGTAACCCATGTGCAACCACGCAGTATCCTTCTTCCCATATTTTTCATATATATATATATATATATATATATATATATATATATTATATAAATTGGAAGTGGTCGGACGTTGTATATGTAGGTTTAGTCGGATAAACGTCGAAACGGATTGGTGGAATGCAGCGAAAATTTACACAGTTATGCATAATGACCCGAGGAGGCATTGGGTCTACTTTCAAGCTAGAAGCTCCCATGGTTACGGAGAAAATCGATGAAACAGGAATTTCCCATTCAAATTGAACTGAGAGAAATTCAATGATCAAATAACAAAGGGAGATAACCTCTTCTTTTTTTTAAAAAGAGTTTTCTCCATTGAAATTTCAGCACTTTTTTCTTTTTACCTTTTCTACGGAAACTTCAACACATGGTTATTGGATAACAAAATTTGTTCTCTTAATAACACGTGAGTTTTCTTCGTAACTTATTTCATTCTTAATTTGACAATACAGTTCTAAGCAGATTTCTACTGCATAAACAACACATTCAAATTAATTGTTTCTACTTTAGGCACAAGGCCAGCAAATACCCAGTGCATTACTGGTACTTTATTTTATCGACCCCGTAAGGATGAAAGGGATTTGAACTCAGATCGTAAAGGGACGTAACTATGCTGGAAAGCATGGCGTCCGACCCCCTACCGATACTGCCAATCCCCCAAAGCATACTTTGCATTTCATTAGTTTATTTAACTACAATAAGCAGTTTAAATGGGTGGCATTCCGGTGTTTCGGATTTCCACAAACATTTCCGTCTCTGAGATATAACACTTAGCAATAACTCATGCAAGAGTACATGAAAATAATTGGAAATAAGAAAATTTGCTGTCTTTCTCGATCATACTTAACATGTTCAGATAGACCATTTTGTCTTTATTTTACTAGGAAACGGCTAGCCAAAGGGAAGGCCTACTTTCAACGTCACGTCAGTATCGTGAACGCACGATTACGAGATTTGATGTTTTGCGCGTTCTAAGCAGACTTCTACTGCATAAATAAGACATTCAATTTAATAAAGCATACTTTGCATTTCATTAGTTTATTTAACTACAATAAGCAGTTTAAATGGGTGGCATTCCGGTGGTTCGTTTTTCACTTCAAAATCATTTACGGTTTGTTCGATCGTGTAAAACTACTACAGGTTTCCCTACTTCAATTAATACGCCTTTTTTGTAAAAAATATTCACATCCATTTTTACAAGTTATGCCTAAACGAAAATGCTCTATTATCTCTTCTAAAAGAACCATCCATCTGACGTCGTCAACGAATTTACGCGGTTGCAATATCCCATCAAACTCAGCTTTGCCATGACCATCAACAAGGCACAGGGACAATCGATGCAAGTGATTGGACTGAATCTGAGTGAACAGGTATTCTCACATGGCCAACTGTACGTTGGACGTTGCCGAGTAGGAAGTCCGCGGGGACTCTTCATTTATTCAACAAAAAGAGAAGTTAAGAATGTTGTCTACCAAGAGGCTCTACAATGATAACGCTCTTCATTGCCAGCCTCTTTTCCGTGCCATACACGGTTCGACTTCATGTCGATCTTCGCTTCATTGCCAGCCTCTTTTCCGTGCCATACACGGTTCGACTTCATGTCGATCTTCGCTTCATTGCCAGCCTCTTTTCCGTGCCATACACGGTTCGACTTCATGTCGATCTTCGCTTCTGTGCCAGCTTCTTTTCCGTGCCATACATGGTTCGACTTCATGTCGATCTTCGCTTCTGTGCCAGCCCCATTTTAATTGCAAGGCAAATAAATGCACATAAGTTTGTGATTATTAATTTGGTTGATTTTTATGTTTGTCTTTGTTTGTGTTTTGTCTTTTTGGATTTCAATTTTTTTCTTTTTTTGGGGTTTTCATATTTTTGTTTTCAATCTTATTTGACAGTAAATTTATAAGGATTTCGGTTTGTTATTCTTAATATTTTTTTGTTTTTCGTGTTCTCTTTTTGTGATTTTTGTTGGTTTCTTGGTGGAGAAAAGAAGTTGAATTCTTATCAGTGAACCAAATCTCCCGGGTAAAACCGGGTTAAGCAGCTAGTATATATATATATATATATATATATATATATATATATATATATATATATATGAAGAAGCTGTGCCTAATGCTTTCGCATATGCCTCTGAGTTCGGTGAGATCGATGTTGCTAACAATCTCTTTCAATTGTTGCAAACAAATGCAGGAAAAATAGATGCAGTGGGTGGGGATGATGATGCTCTGGGCTGGGACAGTAGCCACAGGGCGTAGTGGTTATGGCCAGGTCTGATGAGTGGTCACAATATAGAGGAAGAAATATGAATTAATTGAAAGTACTTGAACGGAGTTGGTAATAAAGCAGATCCGTCACTCTTGGTGAAGTTTTTGGGGTGCTGTCTTGGGCATCATAAACCTGGCGGAACCAATTTCCTCTCCAGGTCTGAACAACACAGCTGATTTCTTCCAAAGAGAGAGAGCGAGAGAGAGAGAAAGAAAAAGAGAGAGCGAGAGAGAGAGAAATAAGAAAAAATATAGTGGAAGAAACGACCTCCAACATTGTATTTGTATTATTTTAGTGACATAAGAGCGTTCACACTAGAATTACTAGATATTTATAAAGTAACAATCGTCTCACTCAAATGTATCGATCAATATATGTACATCAATTTTATAGAAATATTAAACGAAATATTTTGCGAACGAACGAGGGTGAAATAATTATAGCGAGAAATATTGCAAGAGTAATTTCCCCTTAACAGTGACAATTTAGAATAGATTATAACAACATATAGGGGCGTTACGTTTGTTGGCGAAAGTGGATAGGATTATACGTTTTGACAAATCTGAACTTTAGATTGAGGTAGTAGGGAAGACAGCAGATCTAATATTAATAAGTTACAGGGGTGGTGGAAACATTTCTGATTTGGCAAGGGGGGAGGAGGGAGGACAAATTTGGTCAGTTTAGTTGTAGAGATAAGTTTAGGTGTTATCAAATATAAACCAGGCGGTGGATTGGCAGTATCGGTAGAGGGTCGGACGCCATGCTTTGCAGCATAGAGTTACGGCCCTTTACGGTCTGAGTTCAAATCCTGCTGAGGATTTAACTTTGCCTTTCATCCTTACAGGGTCAATAAAATAAAGTACCAGTAGATAATTGCTGGCCTTGTGCCAAAAATAGAAATAATTATCAAATATCAACCAAGATATACGAAAAAAAAAAAACTTTGTTATGCGATAAACATATCATGTACATAAATTGTAGCGCATATACAAATGGATGTGTGTTTTGGTTATATAATTATTGGGGGGGGGGGGGGGGCGTTTCACCACCCCTGAGTTACATTATTTTATTAGCAAAATAAAAATATGTATATAAACTGTTGACATATATAAAACATGTATACAGAATGAATAGTAAACTTAGATACGTAGTTTCGAAAATAAACGAAGTTGTCTCCCTTCCATCAAAAATGGTTTCTTTTTTTTAATAACTGTTTCTACTTTAGGCACAAGGCCAGCAATTACCCAGTACATTACTGATAGAAATATAGATCTTTACGTAAGTCAAAGGTCACACAATTGGAGGAGGTGTATAGTCAATTTTAACTTGGTTGGTACTTTATTTTATCGACCCCAGTAGAAAGGGGAAGTTGACGGTATTAAAGAACGATGATAATTTCTAAAGCTTTAATCTAACGTGAAAGCTTTAATATAACGCGAAAGCTTTAATCTAACGCGAAAACTTTAAGCTAACGCGAAAACTTTAATCTAACGCAAAAACTTTAATCCAAAGTGAAAGCTTTAATCTAACGTGAAAGCTTTACTCTAACGCGAAAGCTTTAATCTAAAGCGAAAACTTTAATCTAACGCGAAAACTTTAATCCAAAGTGAAAGCTTTAATCTAACGTGAAAGCTTTACTCTAACGCGAAAGCTTTAATCTAAAGCGAAAACTTTAATCTAACGCGAAAACTTTAATCCAAAGTGAAAGCTTTAATCTAACGTGAAAGCTTTACTCTAACGCGAAAGCTTTAATCTAAAGCGAAAACTTTAATCTAACGCGAAAACTTTAATCCAAAGTGAAAGCTTTAATCTAACGTGAAAGCTTTACTCTAACGCGAATGCTTTAATCTAAAGCAAAAACTTTAATCTAACGCGAAAACTTTAATCTAAAGTGAAAGCTTTAATCTAACGTGAAAGCTTTACTCTAACGCGAAAGCTTTAATCTAAAGCGAAAACTTTAATCTAACGCGAAAACTTTAATCCAAAGTGAAAGCTTTAATCTAACGTGAAAGCTTTACTCTAACGCGAAAGCTTTAATCTAAAGCGAAAACTTTAATCTAACGCGAAAACTTTAATCCAAAGTGAAAGCTTTAATCTAACGTGAAAGCTTTACTCTAACGCGAAAGCTTTAATCCAAAGCGAAAACTTTAATCTAACGCGAAAACTTTAATCCAAAGTGAAAGCTTTAATCTAACGTGAAAGCTTTACTCTAACGCGAAAGCTTTAATCTAAAGCGAAAACTTTAATCTAACGCGAAAACTTTAATCCAAAGTGAAAGCTTTAATCTAACGTGAAAGCTTTACTCTAACGCGAAAGCTTTAATCTAAAGCGAAAACTTTAATCTAACGCGAAAACTTTAATCCAAAGTGAAAGCTTTAATCTAACGTGAAAGCTTTACTCTAACGCGAAAGCTTTAATCTAAAGCGAAAACTTTAATCTAAAGCGAAAACTTTAATCTAACGCGAAAACTTTAATCTAAAGTGAAAGCCTTAATGTAACGTAAAAGCTTTAATCTAACGTAAAACCATTAATCTAACGTAAAAGCTTTAATCTAACGTAAAAGCTTTAATCTAACGTAAAAGCTCTAATCTAACGTAAAAGCTTTAATCTAAAAGTGAAGTAAACGCTGGATGATAAAATTTATATTCGGCATTAAATATCTCAATTGAAACTGCTGTCTGCCTTCTACACGCCATTAGGTGAATGGTTAACCCCAAGTGACTTCCTTGAAAAGCGCTTGCTGCTCTGATCGATTTGGCACAGTTCCGAGCAGTTAGAGTATGGATTGGTTGCTTA
>OZ024743.1:23092557-23097557 GCA_964016885.1 Eledone cirrhosa | reverse complement strand
ATTTATATAAATAGAAGGAATCTACAGTTCTAGAACATTCGCAAGTAGTTTTATTTGAAAAATACTCCTCTTCAAAAAATAATTATACACACACACACACATATACACATACATACACACACACATACACACACAGCCACACACACACACACACACACACACACACACACACACACACACACACACACATACACACACATATATATATATATATATATATACAATAATTGTTTCTACATTTGGCACAAGGCCAGCAATTGTCCCAGTGCATTACTGGTACTTTATTTTATCGACCCCGTAAGGATGAAAGGCAAAGTTAACCTCAGCGGGATTTGAACTCAGGCCGTAAAGGGACGTAACTCTATACTGGAAAGCATGGTGTCCGACTCTCTGAGTATAATCGAAGTTGCAGCCGCACTATAGCAGACTCCCATCTCCTTATAATATACTAGCATTAAAGCCCGGCGTTGCTCGGGGTCATTAAGTTACCAAAGTTAGGTTGCACCACCCATTTTATGGCAGCACTTTTTTGTCTGCCAGGCACTGGGTGAATGAATTACAGACCTGGAAGCAGGAGCTGCACCAGCAGTGATAATTGTAGTTTCGCCTATGGATATTATCTCTGTGCAAGTGTTGAAATTTATTGTTTCACAGTACTTGCGCAACACGCACGTAGACGATGCCAGCCGAACAACAGAGCTGCGATAGAGTTGTTCTGCATGGTTGTCTGTGTGTTTTCTAAATTTAAGACAGTAGGGAGTGTTGTGATATGAGGGAGAGTTAGCTGTTGTTTCTAGCAGGTTTAGTGACCTCATAGAAGATATGTTTTCTAAATTTAAGACATTAGGGAGGGGTGTGGTATGGGGGAGAGTTAGCTGCTGTTTCTAGCAGGTTTAGTGACCTCATAGAGGATATTATTGTTTATCATTATCTATAAAAGGCAGATTGTTGTTGTTGTTGTTGAAGTGAGTGTGTGTTTGTATGCGTTTGGAAAAGAGGTTTTAAAAAAGATTTATCGCTTGTTGTTGAATAAATGTATCTGTATAAAAGAGAAAGTAGCAAAATGTGTGGGTTGTAGTTAGAGGTAAGCAGATGATATGAGAGAGTAAAACGGACAGTATCACCATCAAGCTTGGAAAGAAAAAGTAGCAGAAAGTATGAAGTTGTATAGATTTTGAATGGTAGTGGAAAGAGTTTAACAGTTTAAATGACAGAGAAAAATCGTAAAATATTGAGTTTTATCTATTTTTTGCGTAATTGTGGGTGAAATTGAAAAGATTATCTGTGCCAAGACGCAATCGAAGATATTTCGAATACTGAATTGTAAATTTCAATTGAAGAAATTCTATATCGTAGATTTCTATAAGAAAGGAGCATGACCACACACTGAGCTTTATAGATTATGATAACCAGCAATTTCTCTGTCTGTCCGACAGTGGAAACACGTGCGCGCGTGCGAATGTTTTTTGCGCACGCCACGCGTAGAGAGAGAGTGAGAGTGAAAGAAAGAGACAGACTACAAGAGGGGGATAGCGAGAGGGAGAGAGGGGGGAATTGAGGAGTGCTACAGAAACATATATACATTTCTGTGTGTGTGTAATATATATATATATATATACACACACAGAAATATATATATATACACACAGAAATATATATACATTTCTGTCTGTGTAATATATATATATATACACACAGAAATATATATACATTTCTGTGTGTGTAATATATATATATATATATATATATACACACACAGAAATATATATACATTTCTGTGTGTGTAATATATGTATATATATATATATATTACACACACAGAAATGTATATATATTTCCGTGTGTGTATATATATAGAAATGTATATATATTTCTGTGTGTATATATATATATATTACACACACAGAAATGTATATATATATACACACAGAAATATATATACATCCCTTAGCTACTGTACTGTATCTGTTGCTATCTCTCTCTCTCTCTCTCTCTCTCTCCAGCTATCCCTTTCTTTTAGTCTGTCTGTTTCTCTCACTCTCACTCTTTCTCTTTGTAACACACTAACATTCCTCCCCTCTATCGCTGTGACGAATGGGGAGATGGAGGAGGAGGAGGAGAGAGTCACTTCGTCACTTCACCTCTGCCTTTCTTTCTCTCCCCTCTCACTCCTTCATTACGTACAGACATTAGGGCGGTGGATTGGCAGAATCTGTAGAGAGTCGGACACCATGCTTCATAGCATGGAGTTACGTCCCTTTACGGTCTGAGTTCAAATACCGCCAAGGTTAACTTTGCCTTTCATCCTCACGGGGTCGATAAAATAAAGTACCAGTAATGTACTGGGTAATTGCTGGCCTTGTGCCAAAAGTAGAAACAATTATTAGAAACATTGCTTCATTTTTACATATCTAAGCATTAGTAAAATAACTAATAATTTCAAAAGTAATTTTTCAATTCCAATTGTTATGAACAGCAAAACATTAATAATAATTTTGTTCTAAGAAATATATATACATTTCTGTGTGTGTAATATATATATATATATATATATATAGATACACAGAAATATATGGGCATTTCTCTGTTTGTCTGTCTGTCTGTCTGTCCTTCCCTAAAACTCAAATGTAGGTGCTACAGAAATATTACCTTCTCCTTCCTTACTCCACTTTGGTACTACCAAGAGAAACACTGTCGCTATAGAAACATTACCTTCCCCCCTCTACTGACTTTGGTCACTGAGGCCGAGAGAATCGCTGGTTGCTATAGAGACACCTTGCACAAGCCAGAAGTAACCAGTTCGAGGCGGTTCTGACTTGACACCATGCCAAGGATCATTTGAAGATATATTTCCATCGTTATATCATAACGTTTATGTATCATAACGTTTATATTTCCGTCACTAATCTCTTTTTCTCCTTTTTCGTTTTAACATATATTTATTTCAAAGATTTCACCGTATAGATAACATATATATTTATACATGCATAAAAGACACACCGAGAGACGGTGAACATGTGGTGCCGAAAACATTTCTCATCCAAATCTCAACAATATCAGTATATACACTAGATTTGCTAGCAGAAAACCGCCCACCGGGTGGTTTTCTGCTAGTCTATATATATAAAAGCAAGTCGGTCTGTGTGTGTGTGTCTGTCTGTCTGTGTACAAATACTAGGCTCCTTTTAACTTTTGAAGTACTAGGCCTATTTAGCACGTGCTATTGAGGCGACCTCTCATTGGCTAGCCAATTAGCTGACAAAAGCTGACATGCACTCAGAAATTGCTAGCTAAGCCATAAACGACCTTGAACAATTTGCCCGATTGAAGGTCGCGATTTCTAATTGGTCTACGCAACTAACATTAGTCAACATGACTGAACATATACCGTGCATATTCCTGTGAGAAATACGTTTGATAGCACGACGTTACTCACGTCAATTAACTCAAGCTACCCCATGAATTGTTTTTATGTTGCCGTTTATTTCACTCAATCATGTCACTGTACACCCATTTTGTTAAACTTTTTTTTACAATTACATTTAAATTCTTTGCTCAGCCTTTGGCTCTCTTTATACGGACAAACAGGCTGTCATTCATTTCCCGAGCAACGCCGGGTACATCTACTAGTCAAATTATAAGAGGCAGTCACAAAAGCACTCAATTGTGTGAGGAATTGTTACATTTTAACCCAGATTGAGCACAAAAACTTAATAAAGTGTGACACCAAGAATAAGGCGACCCAAAGCATGTTACCACAATAATTCAACAACATCAATATATACAAACAGATATGTATGTACAGAGTCGAGAAGAGACAAGAAAACAATGTTTCACAAAGAAAAGATCAACTTCTTCAAATATACTAACCAAGGATTTCAAGACTTTTTTCAAACATCAAATGATTGACCATTAGAAATCCCCACTACACCCCCCCCCCAAAAAAAAAACTAACACACACACAAAAAAAAAAAACAACAACAAAAGAATTACAAAAAAAAACCAGCAACAAACAAACATGGAGTCGAAATTAACTACGAGAGAAAGATGGTTGAAAACTATTCTAAATGGTGCAGGATTATTTCAAATATATCTCTATATCTCTCCGACTCTCTTTATATTATTTTAGTTTCTCCTTAACAGTGTGTATACTTCGATACTCTTTTACTAACAAATTCTCTTTTTATTCCTTTATTCCTTTTTACATAGGCCCAAGGACAGGCAGCTTTTGTAGGAGGGAACGGTTGATAATATCTACTAGTATTTGTGCTTGCTTTGAAACTATATTATCCAACCTGGAATACTGAAAGTCATTTTTATAACGCCATGAAAAAGCCATTTCACAATCACAGTGTCTACTTTGCAGTTGTTCCGCTCTCATCATTAGAGGATTGGCAGTATCTGTAGAACGTCGGGCTATATGCTTTGTGGCATATAGTTATGCCTACTTTACGTTCTGAGTTCAAATTCCACTGAGGTTGACTCTGCCTTTCATCCTTACGAGGTCGATAAAATAAAGTACACACACACACATATATATATATATATATATATATATATATATATATACGTCAATACTCATCTTTTTCCATTTCTCCGAGGGTTCTTAACCCCACTATCAGGCTAAAATAATTTCTTTAGTCAAAATACGGCGATAGCTTACATTTCTAATAATTTCAAACCAACTCGCTGTTTCGAAAATATTCTTACCATATATATATATATATATACGGGATAACACATTATTGTTATAGGTAGTCCACTTAGATGTAGTCCAATTAGGGTACCATGACAGCTTTTACATGTCAATTTCATACATCTGCTTCGTATCAGCTCGTTTTACATGCTAAAGCCATCAGTATACTCTATGTCTTACTTAGATTGATGTTGTGATTATTTTAAATATTTACGGTCTAGCTAATTTATTGTAGTATTGCTAGTATTGTTAGTATTGTTATTGTTCTGATTTAATGCCACTACTATATATAGAAGCCATGCCT
>OZ024743.1:23082557-23085057 GCA_964016885.1 Eledone cirrhosa | reverse complement strand
CCAATACATACCTCCACATATAGTAATATGTGTTACAAGCCGATGTTACATATCCAAATCCCATATATATATATATTCATATATATATACAAATGAATATATGAGAGGGATGAACACTGATACAAGTATACATGTGTTCGAATTGCAAATGACCAAGTTAGCTAGGTTGGAAAATACTAATTTAAAATAATATGGTTTGCCTGTCTCGATTTAAAATAATAAATCAATAAAAATAACAAACCTATATTGGCAACAAATTTGTGAAAGTTACTATCGCAACAATTAAGTGAAAGTTACTATTCCTGTGCTCTTCTGCAGGTATCCTGAAATTGGTAAGTTTCACTTCAAAATACTTAAGAAGACTGAGAGAAATGTGTTGTTGAACGCACATGTGTCACAGCACCTAGCACGTCCCATACACGTGCCTCTAAAAATAGCAGCCGGTTTTATGGGACTAAAATTAGCTCTACGTATGGAGCCGAGAATATTATATATTGAGTTATAAACTCGAAATAGTCTTTTACAATTAAATAGCTCAAAGAAGGGAATAAGCAATTCGAACACATGTATACTTCAGTGTTCATCCCTCTCATATATTCATTTGTATTACAAGGCTCAGAAATATTCCCTTCTTTGAGCTATTTAATTGTAAAAGACTATTTCGAGTTTATAACTCCTCAATATATAATATATTCATATATATATATATATATATATATATATATATTTTTGTCGATCGACTTTCGTCAAATCGGACCGAGGAAGCAATGTTTCCGTTGGTCTTTCCAATTGCTAATACTATCTATCGGTCGCAACTCCAGGTAGAAGGAGCAACGTGAAATAAAGAGTCTTGCTCAAGGAGATAACGCATCGCCCGGTCCAGGAATCGAACTCACAACCTCACGATTGCGAATCCAATTCTCTCTCTCTCTCTCTCTCTCTCTCTCTCTCTCTCTCTCTCTCTCTCTCTCTCTCTCCCTCTCTCTCTCTCTCTCTCTCTCTCTCTCTCTCTCTCTATATATATATATATATATATATACAGGATGTCCCACCAAAAATGTACACACTCTTGAACAGCATTCTAATAAATATTGCCTGTACAGGTCATGAGAGTGTATACATTTTTGGGGGACACTCTGTATATATATATATATATACAAATGAAAGTTTGTTTACAAGCACACCGAGCATTATAATAAATGTTCGGTGAATCCATACGTGCATATATATATGTGTGCATCTAAGTATATATATACATACTACTGTACGTCTGTATACATATATGTATGTACGTGTACATACTTATATTTAAGTAACAGCCGTACTAAGAGTGAGAAATGAAATTTCGTTTCATTTTTTCCATTTATCGTTTTCGGTGCGCCCGGCCGATTAACTCACTCGATATGCAAATTAGGCTGCTCAGCCATTAATATGCATAAAGAAAGTATATACTTTCAGACGTTCAATCATCTGGCAGGAAGGTATACGATGCTGACGATAGCTAATAAGCTTGAAACTAGTACATCGTTCCTTTGTCAGTGTTGAACAAAAGGGCAACGATGGTTGCCGAACACTGTACGGCTTAATTCGGGATGTTTGTTTACAAACAAACCGAGCATTATAATAAATGTTCGGTAAATCCATACGTACATATAATATGTGTGCATGTATGTATATATATATACATACTACTGTACGTCTGTATACATATATGTATGTACGTATACATAATTATATGTAAGTAACAGCCGTACTAAGAGTGAGAAATGAAATTTCGTTTCATTTTTTCCATTTATCGTTTTCGGTGCGCCCGGCCGATTAACTCACTCGATATGCAAATTAGGCTGCTCAGCCGTTAATATGCATAAGGAAAGTATATACTTTTAGACGTTCAATCATCTAGCAGGAAGGTATACAGTGCTGACGATAGCTAATAAGCTTGAAACTAGTACATCGTTCCTTTGTCAGTGTTGAACAAAAGGGCAACGATGGTTGCTAAACACTGTACGGCTTAATTCGGGATGTTTGTTTACAAACAAACCGAGCATTATAATAAATGTTCGGTAAATCCATACGTACATATATATATGTGTGCATGTATGCATATATATATACATGCTACTGTACGTCTGTATACATATATGTATGTACGTATACATACTTATATTTAAGTAACAGCCCTACTAAGAGTGAGAAATGAAATTTCGTTTCATTTTTCCATTTATATATATATATAACAAAGGAAGTGTGGTAAGGAACCAGATGGACCATAACGCACCAAAGTATTCAATACTTAGGGTAGTAGAGTGGGTAATAGGAACGAGTAGGACCCCGACGGCTGAGCTCAAGCTGTTTCAACGGCTAATGCTGGACTGAATTAGCCGTCGAAACGGCTTGAGCTCAGCCGTCGGGGTCCTACTCATTGCTATATATATATATATCCCCATTTTCTCACATATATATATATATATATATATATTTATATATATAGAAGCCTTCC
>OZ024743.1:23035057-23077557 GCA_964016885.1 Eledone cirrhosa | reverse complement strand
ACTAACCGCATGTGACTTCAAGACCCGGCTATACCAACATAGACATACCTTCCGAAACCCGGCCCGGCGTCACGCCACTACACTTTCGGGCCACATATGGGACCTCAAGGACAACAACATCACATATGATCTCACTTGGAGATTTCTGTCCAGAGCCAATTCTTACACCGGAGGACGCCGTCCGTGCAATTTATGCTCGGAGGAAACTTTACAAATGTTGTTTTCGACGGACCAACTCCTAAACAAGAAAGATGAACTGGTTACTGCATGTAAACATAGATTGCGTAGGACTTACCTCGCCCTCAAACCCAATAATGACCCGGGGGGGGGGGGGGGGGGGGTAGACTAGGGCTATAACACCCCACTTGCCGATTTTGCAATGGGTAACCCCTGCTTGCCAAGGGAGACGTAAGATCTTCTTTTTATTCTTTTATCGCTTCCTTTATTTCCTTCTTCCCCCCATCCCTCCTTAGTCCTTCTACCCCAGTTCTTCTTTGTCGGCGTCTTTCCTCGCCCACCCGAGGCTGCCCTTTGGCCCCTTGTAGCCTCAGTACCCCCACCCCTCCTCTAGTCTATGATAGATTTGGCGGACTCCGCTTTTTTAGCAGTTGTGTTAGACCTCGGATACTTGCCCCCTTTTCCGACCGCTCCCACTATTTTCCGTGCCTTCTATATTTCTTAGTGGCACTTATGCCTTATTTTCTCGTTTCAGTATTTCTTTCTTCTCTTTTCTTTTGGACGGGGTGGATTCTGAATTTATTTTTCCGTTTTCTACCTTTACTTCGTACGAACTTTCATGTAGCTTGTATAAGATCTTTTGTAGCGCGGCAGTACCTTTAGAGTTAGCATTAGTATATATTTTTTTCGGGACTCAGAATTATTATCTCGTACTAGTTTACTTTGCTGCACTGGGTGGTTGCTGGCCTTGTTCCCGGGATAGAAACCTTTATTATTTATTTCGTGGTAGTTTCTTTAGTATTTTGGCCCCATTTATTGACCCGTCACCGTATGATTTACGTACTTATACCTCTTAAAAGGGTCCTTGCCTATTCCGTTATTTACTTATTTCGTTATTTCTTTATTTCTTTCTTTCTTTCTTTATTTATTTATCTAGCCTAACAATAGCTAGAGACTTAGGTCGTAGAACTTGCTTTTATACTCTTTTTTCTTTACACTTATTCGCTTTTCATCACTCTCAGTATTTTTTCTTTCATATATATATTTTTACCCCTCATTGTTCTACCTACCGTTTCGACTTCCTCCCCCTCCCCAGTATCTTCTTTGACCTCATGCCCAGCTGTAGATGGCACTACCAACGCATGATTGGGTCTACTGCACCCCCTCCCCTTTTTCTCCTACTGGCAGGTTTAGCCACCATCTCCCCTACTAATTTGCAATCACAGAATTACTACTGACTTTTGACAATCACTTTGACCATATATGGAATTACCCCTTGAGAAGCTCGGCTATTTAAATACCAGGATAAATTTTCATTTAGTCCAGAATTAGCCGTCGAAACGGCTTGAGCTCAGCCGTCGGGGTCTTACTGGTTCCTATACATATATATATATATATATATATACATTGGCACATGCCTAAAATATATACAAGCACGCAAAAACACTCACATACACACACACACATGCATTTATATATAGGCAGAGGTTTTTCTGTTAGTCTATATGTGAAAATACAAATATATGTATACATACACACACGCACGCCCACACGCCCCCACACACACACAAACGCGCACACACACACATATATATATATATATTACTATATTACTCTATTACGTGTTCAAGCCGGCATGCTGAGGCCATGCTGGAGCTCCAACATTGTCTCACACACACACACACACACACACACACACACACACACACACACACACACACACACACACACACACACACACACACACACACCTATTTTATTCTCCTCTAAGTTAGTCAAATGCCGAGGTTTGAATCTATTATCTTTTCAAGTTATGGAATTCACTACTTTCAATGAATATAACTTTGTGCAACTCCATAACTTAAAATGTTGATTAAATAAATATTGTTGATTATAATACTGCTTATATGAAGGGATTGTAATGAAGCAGGTCAGACTTGTTGGACTTCGCCCTAGTCTTAGTGGCAATATGTAAGGTGGATTGGCAGTATCGGTAGAGGGTCGGACGTCATGCTTTCCAGCATAGTTACGTCCCTTTACGATCTGAGTTCAAATCCCGCCGAGGTTGACTTTGCCTTTCATCCTTACGGGGTCGATAAAATAAAGTACCAGTAATGAACTGGGTAATTGCTGGCCTTGTGCCTAAAGTAGAAACAAATATGTAAGGGGTTGCAAAAAACTCTGATAAGAATGTTTCGAAAGTGAAAATATTGAAACGTGGGTGACAGTGATGAGCATGGTTCGAATAAATGGGCCTGCCCTGAGTATATGCCTGTAGATTGGAGAAGTACACAATTGAGAGAGGGTACTTGCCCTAGCTAGCAGGCTGACCATGGCTTTTTGTGGACTTTCTCTACAAGTGACCCTGCGTAGGTCTCCCCACATTTGGGGAATTTGTTGTTTGATTTTTTAAATGTTTATTTTTCTTTAGTTTTTAATGTTTTCTTAATGCGATCCCTGTGAGGCTAATAAAGAAATCATTATCTTGATTGGCAGTATCGGTAGAGGGTCGGACGCCATGCTTTGACGCATAGAGTTACGGCTCTTGCCATTCTGTGTTCAAATCCCGCCGAAGTTAACTTTGCCTTTCATCCTTATGGGGTCGATAAAATAAAGTACTAGTAATACACTGGGTAATTGCTGGCCTTGTGCCAAAAGTAGAAACAATTATCTTAAGTAGGATATTTTATGTCATTACCTTATTTTATGTCATTACTCTTATTAATTAGTTATTGTGAAGGATTACGCCAACCCTGCTAATACACAAACCGAGACACACCAGTCTTGTCACATGACGAAAACTTATGTTTACATTTATAACAATGTTTGCTTGCCTCAGATGCTCAAAAACTGAATTTTCTCCGAAGCCTCGATAGTGCTGCAGCATATATCAGTATACGATCTTGGTAAACCAACACACCAGTGATTCTATTTCATATTTTTCCGATGCCACTTTGGAAAATTTTATTAGAATTGTTTAGACCCTTTTGCAATCTATTTACTCTGAAGGGACTAAAAAGAGTTATTAATTGTACATATGTCTGTGCTCTGTTCATCAAGTTGAGCTTTCCAATAAACAGCTTAATAGGTCAATTTTAGAGAAATCTGAGTGCCTTTCAATGTTTTCACATACTAAATATCGCTATACAATTATCGAGATATATCGATACTTTATAATCTGCGCACATACGCAAAGTGTCACCATTGTCTAGTGTTTGACTAAGGGTAATGCATTCTTAACACCCCGATAAGCACATGGGACATTTTTCCAGTCATGTTATTAATTCATTATTAAATTCGATATGTAACTGAATAAGCACTGACCTAGTAGGACAAGTTATATCTTCAGTTGAGAAAATTAAAGCAATTAATGCTTTGAAATTACGAATAGGTTTTAGATTTTCAAATAAATTAAAGAGAAATTGCCAATATCAAGATCACATTCAATCAACCCATTCTTGGTAACTAGAAACTGATGTGAATGATCGATAATACAGTCAATTTCGTCGATAATCTGCGATTCTGAACTATCAAATAAAGTAAAGCTACATGCTTAGTGGTTAGGGTGGATTTAAGATCGTAATGTCGACGGTTCAATTCTTAGATCGAGTGGCACGTTGTGTTATCGAGCAAATAAAATAATCATGGATCGGTGTACTCTCCAGGGGAGAGTCTACTACCAAGCGTTTAATGCAACCGGGATAATCTCCGGCCTGAGGGGTCTCTGACCTTGGGACATTCTTCAATAATAAAGGCTTAATTGATGACCCCAAGGAGAAAACAATGTTTTCTGGCAAAATAGATGAAGTGGTATCAGAATATATTTGCATATCTACAGATATTCCGTTTTTGATTGATTTCCAGTGAATATAATCACATTGTCATCAACCCTCCCTGAATTTATCTGACTTTAACCTTCTTTTGTGGTTAAGTTAGGATTAGCCTGAGATCGAAAACTTTTAATGAAATGTTCAATTTTACAACAATATGTTTCCTTACACAATAACCACATTTATTGCTTAATTTTGATGAATTACTTTGGAAAACGCTTTTTGTTGCTGTTGATTATTATTATCCCTTGAACTCTGGCAAATCTTCAACCAAATTTAATCTTTGGAAGCGGATCATAACAAAGGATCAGAGGTTCCAAAGCTTTCATCAGATTTACATCCCTAAGACTTTTTCTCAAAATTCCTGCTGTTCCTAACACGGCTGTCTTTTGTAGTGTGTATGTTTTTATTTCTATTCAGAGCTTCCCAAGCCAATCAATCACATAATTTCCTTGACACCGTTCCAAGTGTACCAACTACTACAGGCACTATTTCTACTTTCTTCAATTACGATAATGTGGCAACTTCCTGTTTGAGATTCCCATACTTGTTCATCTTCTGTTTTTCATCCACTCTGTTGTCTCCAGGAACTGCAATGTCTATTATAATACAATGTTTGATTTACTTGTTGACAATTACTATGTTTGGCTTCCTTGCTTCAATCATATTGTCACATTATGAGATAAAATCTCTCAATATTTTAACATCACCATTATCAATGACATTCTTTGTGGTATGTTCATACCATTTATTAGAGATATTAAGGCAAATCATCTCACAAAGCTTCCAGTAGACGATGTGTGCTATTGTCATGCCTTCTCTCGTATTCTCTTTGAGCAAGTTTGGAGCATTCACTTACTATGTGGCTTATAGTATCACCTTTAGCTCCACACATCTTACATAAATGGAAATTACTAGTCTTATCAATATGGTAACTGACATACTTTGTCGTCAATTGCTGCTGTACAGAGCAGATTAAAAATTCACTCCCAACCTTTAAGTCACTTTTTCTCATTCACATCGATGTGTCATATCTTATTAACACGACCACCATTTTTCGAATATATTGACCCATACATTCTCGTCTTCCTCCTTTTATCAAGCTTCTTTTGTCTTCTGTTTGTACTCCTGCTTGTTGATGCAGTTTTCATACTTTGTTACTCCAGATCATTTCATATTAATCAAAAATGGTTCGTCAGTGTTTTTATCATACCATCCTAAACTATTTTCTTCACTTTGTATACAATCAAACCATGCCCCCTCCCCCATATTCCTTGGTAATACAGTCTATCAATGTCACTTCTCGGGTGTAATGTACCACACAGTCAAAATCCTCCTTGTTTTTCTGTCTAAAGACCGCATTTCTCCTTGTTTTCAGTACATATCATAGTACAGTCACATTCCATATCATAGTACAGTCACATCCCATATCATAGTACAGTCACATCCCATCCCATATCATAGTACAGTCACATCCCATATCATAGTACAGTCACATCCCATATCATAGTACAGTCACATTCCATATCATAGTACAGTCACATCCCATATCATAGTACAGTCACATCCCATCCCATATCATAGTACAGTCACATCACATATCATAGTACAGTCACAACCCATCCAATGTAGTACAGTCACAACCCATCCCATGTAGTACAGTGACAACCCATCCCCATATCATAGTACAGACACAGTCCATCCCCATATCATAGTACAGGCACAGTCCATCCCCATATCATAGTACAGACACAGTCCATCCCCATATCATAGTACAGACACAGTCCATGCCCATATCATAGTACAGGCACAGTCCATCCCCATATCATAGTACAGGCACAGTCCATCCTCATATCATAGTACAGACACAGTCCATCCCCATATCATAGTACAGACACAGTCCATCCCCATATCATAGTACAGGCACAGTCCATCCCCATATCATAGTACATGCACAGTCCATCCCCATATCATAGTACAGACACAGTCCATCCCCATATCATAGTACAGGCACAGTCCATCCCCATATCATAGTACAGACACAGTCCATCCCCATATCATAGTACAGACACAGTCCATCCCCATATCATAGTACAGACACAGTCCATCCCCATATCATAGTACAGGCACAGTCCATCCCCATATCATAGTACAGACACAGTCCATCCCCATATCATAGTACAGACACAGTCCATCCCCATATCATAGTACAGACACAGTCCATCCCCATATCATAGTACAGACACAGTCCATCCCCATATCATAGTACAGGCACAGTCCATCCCCATATCATAGTACAGGCACAGTCCATCCCCATATCATAGTACAGGCACAGTCCATCCCCATATCATAGTACAGGCACAGTCCATCCCCATATAGTACAGACACAGTCCATCCCCATATCATAGTACAGGCACAGTCCATCCCCATATCATAGTACAGGCACAGTCCATCCCCATATCATAGTACAGGCACAGTCCATCCCCATATCATAGTACAGGCACAGTCCATCCCCATATCATAGTACAGGCACAGTCCATCCCCATATCATAGTACAGGCACAGTCCATCCCCATATCATAGTACAGACACAGTCCATCCCCATATCATAGTACAGGCACAGTCCATCCCCATATCATAGTACAGGCACAGTCCATCCCCATATCATAATACAGACACAGTCCATCCCCATATCATAGTACAGGCACAGTCCATCCCCATATCATAGTACAGGCACAGTCCATCCCCATATCATCGTACAGGCACAGTCCATCCCCATATCATAGTACAGGCACAGTCCATCCCCATATCATAGTACAGACACAGTCCATCCCCATATCATAGTACAGGCACAGTCCATCCCCATATCATAGTACAGGCACAGTCCATCCCCATATCATAGTACAGGCACAGTCCATCCCCATATCATAGTACAGACACAGTCCATCCCCATATCATAGTACAGGCACAGTCCATCCCCATATCATAGTACAGACACAGTCCATCCCCATATCATAGTACAGGCACAGTCCATCCCCATATCATAGTACAGGCACAGTCCATCCCCATATCATAATACAGACACATTCCATCCCCATATCATAGTACAGGCACAGTCCATCCCCATATCATAGTACAGGCACAGTCCATCCCCATATCATAGTACAGGCACAGTCCATCCCCATATCATAGTACAGGCACAGTCCATCCCCATATCATAGTACAGACACAGTCCATCCCCATATCATAGTACAGGCACAGTCCATCCCCATATCATAGTACAGGCACAGTCCATCCCCATATCATAGTACAGGCACAGTCCATCCCCATATCATAGTACAGACACAGTCCATCCCCATATCATAGTACAGGCACAGTCCATCCCCATATCATAGTACAGGCACAGTCCATCCCCATATCATAGTACAGACACAGTCCATCCCCATATCATAGTACAGACACAGTCCATCCCCATATCATAGTACAGGCACAGTCCATCCCCATATCATAGTACAGGCACAGTCCATCCCCATATCATAGTACAGACACAGTCCATCCCCATATCATAGTACAGACACAGTCCATCCCCATATCATAGTACAGACACAGTCCATCCCCATATCATAGTACAGGCACAGTCCATCCCCATATCATTGTACAGACACAGTCCATCCCCATATCATAGTACAGACACAGTCCATCCCCATATCATAGTACAGACACAGTCCATCCCCATATCATAGTACAGGCACAGTCCATCCCCATATCATAGTACAGGCACAGTCCATCCCCATATCATAGTACAGACACAGTCCATCCCCATATCATAGTACAGACACAGTCCATCCCCATATCATAGTACAGGCACAGTCCATCCCCATATCATAGTACAGACACAGTCCATCCCCATATCATAGTACAGACACAGTCCATCCCCATATCATAGTACAGGCACAGTCCATCCCCATATCATAGTACAGGCACAGTCCATCCCCATATCATAGTACAGACACAGTCCATCCCCATATCATAGTACAGACACAGTCCATCCCCATATCATAGTACAGGCACAGTCCATCCCCATATCATAGTACAGGCACAGTCCATCCCCATATCATAGTACAGACACAGTCCATCCCCATATCATAGTACAGGCACAGTCCATCCCCATATCATAGTACATGCACTGCCCATCCCCATATCATAGTACATGCACTGCCCATCCCCATATCATAGTACAGGCACAGTCCATCCCCATATCATAGTACAGACACAGTCCATCCCCATATCATAGTACAGGCACAGTCCATCCCCATATCATAGTACATGCACTGCCCATGTGTTCACAGCCATAATTTTATTCCTTCCATTTAATGCTGACTTTAATACTAGTTCTAATCACCTCAAATGCCCCGTCTTAAATATCTTCATCTCCCCTTCCTTGATTCTTTCAGCTTCCAGTATTCCTAGATATTTATATCCTGGATTTTCAACATCTTTCATGATCTGATCATTCACAAACATAATCCCATCAGTTGCTATTACCTTCCTCTTCTTCATTATCCATATTTGACACCTGTTAATTCCAAAATCCATTCCTATATCATTACAGACCATGTCTACTATGTTGACTAATCAGTCAGTCTGATCTTGTTCTTTTTCCAAACAACCTAAGGTCACCCACAAAGAGTAGATACAGTCTATCAATATCACTTTACGCTCTTTCTATCTATTTCATTACCCAAAGTTGTCTTTCTCAGCAGAACAGGTCTGGAATCATACATAACATTATTAAGAAACCATTATTATTATTATTATTTTTTATTTTTGTTTGATTGGGATCGATAAAATATAGTATTAATTAAGTACTGGGGACTATATAATCGACTTTCCTCCTTTTCCCCCCATTTGCCGGCCTAACATTATCTAAGGATACACCATAAAAATTGTCCCGTACGTTAAACACAGATAGTCACCTTAAATAGATAGTCACCATAATCAAGTGTGAGCATGTGAAAGGTATTAGCATAAAAATGAACACAGACTCAGTAAATAGTTTAGAGACTGTTCTATTTGTTAGAAATAGATCCTAGGGATAGTGTTATAACATTTAGTATTAATATCAAAAGTCAATGGCAAAATAAATTAGTTAACACAACATAATTCTCATCGATATCGCAAAGGCTCATCCATATACAGGGCGTCCCCCCCAAAATGTATATATACTCTGATAACTGTACAGGTAATATTTATTAGAATCCAGAGCCTTTCCCCAAAATAAAATGATCTACAGACATAATTCGAATTTAAATAATTGTTTCTACTTTAGGCACAAGGCCAGCAATTACCCAGTGCATTACTGGTACTTTATTTTATCGACCCCGTAAAGGCAAAGTCAACCTCGGCGGGATTTGAACTCAGATCGTAATTTAAATAATTTAAATAATGCATATAAAACTGAATTTATTTTAATGCATTTTTTGTTGTTGAAGTGTGTATACATTCTTCAATAATAAAGGCTTAATTGATGACCCCAAGGAGAAAACAATGTTTTCTGGCAAAATAGATGAAGTGGTATCAGAATATATTTGCATATCTACAGATATTCCGTTTTTGATTGATTTCCAGTGAATATAATCACATTGTCATCAACCCTCCCTGAATTTATCTGACTTTAACCTTCTTTTGTGGTTAAGTTAGGATTAGCCTGAGATCGAAAACTTTTAATGAAATGTTCAATTTTACAACAATAACCACCACAACCACTACTACCTCCACCACCATTATAATCATCATCATCATCACCATCATCATCATCATCGTTAATTACTCAGACAATACGATATATTCGTGTTACAGTGTTTGCTGGCAGAGATGAGCTGTGCCAAGCCTTACTCTATATGTGAAGTATGCAATCGCCCACCCTACTTATAAAGTTTTCATGTAACAGGCACACCTGGCTTTCTTTACCACCAGCGCCACCACCACCACCACCACCGCCACTACCGCCACCACCACCACCACCACCACCACCTGCACAACACAAAAGCCGCCTCCACCATCGCCATCAACACCACCACAACTACCATCACCACCACCACCACCACCACCACCACCACCACCATCACCACCACCACCACCACCACCACCACCACAACTACCATCACCACCACCACCACCACCACCACCACCACCACCACCACCACCACCACCACCACCACCACCACCACCACCACAACTACCATCACCACCACCACCACCACCACCACCACCATCACCACCACCACGACCACCACCACCACCACCACAACTACCATCACCACCACCACCACCACCACAACCACCGCCACCACCTGCACAACACCAAAGCCGCCGCCACCATCGCCATCAACACCACCACAACTACCATCATCACCACCATCACCGCCACCACCACCACCGCCGCCACCACCTGCACAACACCAACGCCGCCACCACCACCACCACCACCACCACCAAAGCCGCCTCCACCATCGCCATCAACACCATACCACCAAATTAATTATTTTATTTATTTATCTATTTAGTGTCCATGTTCAACTTGTTATTAGTCAGCTTGACATTCTACATCTATATAGTACTATATACTATATCACTAGCCTGGCAAACACCTCTACCGAAACTACAACACACATTACTACTACTACTACTACTACTACTACTACTACTACTACTACTACTACTACTACTACTACTACTACTACTACTACCGACACTACTACTACTACTACTACTACTACTACTACCGACACTACTACTACTACTACTACTACTACTACTACTACCGACACTACTACTACTACTACTACTACTACTACTACCGACACTACTACTACTACTACTACTACTACTACTACTACTACTACTACTACTACTACCGACACTACTACTACTACTACTACTACTACTACTACTACTACTACTACTACTACTACTACTACTGCTACTACTACTACTACTACTACTACTACTACCACCACTACTACCACCACTACCACTACTACTACTACTACTACTACTACTATGAAATATTTTATTTAGGTGTTCACATTCTACAGCAGTTTATAAATATAAAGGTTTCAAGCAAACCTCGTAAGACGTGCGTGTGTGGAAGTCGGGTAGAGCCGGTCATGTCAGCCGCGTACTCTCTCTACTCTTATTGCAGTTCTGCAATTTAGCAGGAATGGAATGCTTTCGTTATTACAGGAATAAAATAACCAGTAGCAACCGTAAATAAAGTGTGAAAGGTAAAATAAACAAACAAACGTACACACACACACACACACACACACACACACACACACACACACACACACACACACACACACACACACACACACACACACGCACACACACATACACACACACACACACACACACACACACACACACACATACACACACACGCACACACACGCACACACACACACACATGCACACACACACATATGTATATGTGTATATGTGTATATATATATTGTTATGCTTTGGGGTGGATTGGCAGTATTGGTTCGGACGCCATGCTTTGACGTATAGAGTTACGGCCCTTGCCATTCTGAGTTCAAATCCCGCCGAGGTTAACTTTGCCTTTCATCCTTACGGGGTCGATAAAATAAAGTACCAGTAATGCACTGGGTAATTGCTGGCCTTGTGCCTAACGTAGAAACAGTTATGCTTTGGGAGGGTCATGTTGCCTATAAGAAAT
This sequence comes from Eledone cirrhosa, assembly GCA_964016885.1. Lineage (NCBI taxonomy): Eukaryota > Metazoa > Mollusca > Cephalopoda > Octopoda > Eledonidae > Eledone > Eledone cirrhosa. Next base: position 23,065,807 of record OZ024743.1, on the reverse strand, counting down.
ACACACACCATTTGCTTTCACTCCAATTTATTATAAGTTAAATTTATAAATTTAAGATTTTATAAATTTCCGGTTGGTTGGTTGGTTCCACAACCGGACGGTTGTTCATATATTGTCAAAGTTCTTTCGTCACACATTCTGTGACCTCTTGTTTAGACAAAAAAACAAGATGGCGTAGGACAGAACAAAGGAGAGGCACAAAAACAAAGAAAAGAATCCCCATTCACTAAAGAGGTCACAGAAGGCGTGACGAAAGAACTTTGACAATATATGAACAACCGTCCGGTTGTGGAACCAACCAACCGAAAATTAATTTATAAATTCTTAAATTTAAATAAATTGGAGTGAAAGCAACTGGTGCGTGTGTTTCTTATTGGCAACATGACCCTCCCAAAGCATAACAATATCGGTTTCAACACACGTTTTCAGATAAATAATCTTACTAAACAAATTCAGAAACGAAATATATATATGTATATATATATATATATATATATATATACATATATATATATATATATATATATATATATATATATATATATATATATAAAGGTTTACATATATATATATTTATATTTATATATATGTGTGTTTTGCAACGGGTCAATTTGTGGCTCAATGAAGAGTTAATAAATTAAACAATTAGAGCCATATATCATAAAACATGTCTATAGAATCACCAGATAAAATATATACCGTTTCCTCTCCCAATTAGCATAATTAACCATATAAAGAATCAATTAGACCAAGCTATAAGAACAAAGGCTCCTATGAAGAAATCTCCGACAAATAACCGAAAGCAGCCCTTCGCGGTGGTTGCGACGGAGTATTTATCGAGTATTTCGACAGCGTGTATAAATCGACCAGATATACAGTCAACTAAACATAATTAGGTGTAAAATAAACTAGGAGAAAAGTGAACATAGTGAACATCTGGTGATTCTATAGACATGTTTTATGATATATATATATATATATATATATATATATATATATATATATATATATATATATATATATATATATATATATATACATACACGCGAATAAAGCAGTGCACACATAACTGCCATATGTTAAGGTTGACTCTGGCGAACATCATTTAATGAGCATGTAGCGAAGAAAGATGGAAATATGGTGCTTCTGTGTGTGTAGAAAGAAGAGTGCGAAATAGAGGGAATTATACACGTGTTTGTGTCTATACGAACATTTGCATATACATAAACGTTTAAAAGTGAATGTATATATATATTAATACACATCTATAAATATATTTCTTTATTCTTTTATGCTATAACTGCGAGCATGTTGAGGTTTGGATATCAAGGCTTCTAACTTATCATATCGACTGCACCATTAATTGCAATCTCTTACTTGAATTATCGATCACTATGCATCGAATCGCTAAGTTACTCTTTTAGATAAGGGGTTTGTAACTATCTATAAATTTGCACTGCTTTACACAACATGGGAGCACACACATACTCATCGATGCACACATGTGTGTGTGCGTGCGCGTGTGTATGTGTATGTATTATATATATATATATATATATATATATATATATATATATATATATATATATATATATATATATATATAAATCAGGAAAGAAGGTTTGCTATACAAAAAAGGTTTTTAATCTCATAGCTGACAATTGTTTCTCTGAACTGGTAGGTCTAGAGATCGCTATTCGCTTATTCTCACGTTACTCGATCGCCAATACAAAATTATAACCAGTCAGATCTTCGGAGCATGCGAGAATGAAGAGAATACACAGGCAAGAAAAGAATATACAGGCTATATATATATATATACGTATATATATAAGTATATATATACGTATTGCAAACTTGACTGTCACCACTGAATATGAACCTGAAGATTGCGAAAGCATGAAAGTACTTGTTCAATTGACATTTAACATTTAATATTCTACCATACTACTTCATTATAATATCATTATAATTTTAAAGGATTGTAAATAAAACGAGTAAATCGTAAATCAGACAAAGTTGGAATTCCTTTTATTAATATCTCTCTCTCTCTCTCTCTCTATATATATATATATGTATATATATATATATATATATATATTTATTAAAATAACAGATTAAAGTTTAAGCAAAGAATCGCTGCTTTCACCCTTAACGGGATCTTCTGAAACTAAAAAAACCAATCTGTGAACGCAGAAGTAAATATTTCAAAAAACGTTGCAACCGAAGGAAGACAGGAAGACGATACTTTGGTTCGTGGAAACGTTCCCTGGCAAAGAACGGATAAAGACAAAGGTAATACGTCATAATTTGGAGCGGTGAAAACAATTACACGGTTCTTATATATTTGATATATATTTATCCTTATCGAGCCCTAGTCTTCAACTTTATTATTATTACTATATATATATATATATATATATATATATATATATATATATATATATATATATATATATATAACATTTAATACAGAAAGTGCTTTCCTGATGATTTCTTTCGAATGAAACAGTGCTAGTCCTGTAGAAGCCATTTCTATATTAAGGTTCATGTTTAAACTCTGCTAATGTATTGAGTATCTTACTTACTGTGGTTAACCCCGACACCTCAGTATGCAGATTGGAGCACTCGACGAAGTACGCAGGTTGGTTTGTTTACTCCGGAGTAATGTAAAATAAGGAAGTCAAACATGTAAAATTTGGCTTCGTTTATTTTAAATTCTCTGCTATATATATTTCGGTGACAGCTATTATTGACTGTGACCTCTTCAGGCAGTCCGAATTAGTGTGTAAAAGACAGGTACACATGTTGTTGATTCCAGTTCCTCGGAGGACTAACAACACACTCAGGAGCTGGGCATATCGATGTATTGACAGAGTGGAACACACTTCAACAAAATGTGTACCTGTCTTTTCCACACTAATTCGGACTGCCTGAAGAGGTCACAGTCAATAATAGCTGTCACCGAAATATATATAGCAGAGAATTTATAATAAACGAAGCCAAATTTTACATGTTTGACTTACTTATTTTATTTTATATAAATATATATATAGTTATGTAATAAACAACATAAGATAATTATTTCATTTACCAGTGGTTTCTTGAAAGCAGATGTTATGTCTGTCTTCAGTTGTCAGAATGAATAAATAACATGGTGTTTTGATTAAATATGGATTTGAAAACAAAATTTAGGAAATATGAAAGTGAGGCTGAAAAAAATATAATGAAGGAAGTGTGGTAAGGAACCAGGTGGACCATAACGCACCAGAGTACTCGATACTTAGGGTAGTAGAGTGGGTAATAGGAAAAGAGTCAGGACTTCCTATATATATATATAGTGGCGGACTGGGTCTAAAAATATTGGTTGCCAGTAGATGAAGGGGGCCCACCTACATATAGAATGCTATCATTTAATTTTTATAATGAATAAATAACATTTTCGAAAAATAAATAAGTGGACACGAAAAAGTGCAATTTCACACTCACTCAATATATATATATATATATATATATATATATATATATAACGAAGGAAGTGTGGTAAGGAACCAGATTAATGACCAGAAGTCGACCCTAAATTTTACTAATAGCTCTAGGAAAGCCATGAACGACACCACATCTTTTTAACTTTGATTTTGAAAGTAGGTTTATAATTATCAATTTTCATGATGCTCTTGTAGTTGTCTCGGTGGCCTAACTGGAGGAATCATAGACGGTGGTGATCCTGGTCTGAAGTTCGATACTGGTTGGGAGTAGGGTTCCCGGTAAACCTTTTCAGTTTTTTCTATTGGTTGTAAAATAAAAACTGAAAAAGTTTACATGTACCTCTTGACCAGGATTGAACCCAAGGCCAGTATCTCCACCGTCTCTAGTACATACCGATAGGCTACAGGGGCACTACGAAAATCGCATGAAAATTCATACTTATAAACCCATTTTCAAAATTGTCAAGACAAAGTGTTGTGGTGTCGTTCATGTCTTTCTTAATATTATTGCTCCTACTTAAGGTCGACTTCTAAATCATTTGGGTGTTCCATAAACTACATCCTCGTTTTGTTTCATATCTATCTAGGCTATATTTTAACCTGTAATCCATGTTTCATTTCTGCTGCATCTCATTTCTCCCCCCCCCTCTCCCTCTCTCTCTTTCTCTCTGTGATATTTGAATCTGCTATTATTTGGGCTTACTTTATTCAAATATATATGTTTTTGCATGTCAGATTCAAACTTACGATGATTGGCATTATATATATATATATATATATATATATATATATATATATATATATATATAGTTAGGGAAGCAGAAAATTGCTTATTGTGATCCAGTTCGTGGTTAAGAAAGCCAGTTTCATGGACGGTTTCAAAGTACGGTTAGGAGTAACTCCACATGTTTGTAAGAATTCCGTTCAATCTTGGAGTATAAAGTATAAAAGAGAAAAACAGGTAAGCATTAAGAAAAGGATTTTATCCAGGTATTTACGACCGTTTCATTGGTAAGTGCAACCTTATATTGCTATACTGCAAATAGCAGCCACTCAATGATAATTGTTGTTCACGTCCAAATTTTCAAAATAGTGAGTAAGTTACTCTTAAAAAAGTTCTTAATATATAGAGAAAAATATTTTTTTGGAATTGTATTTACTAGTATAGAGAGAGAGGAAGAGGAATTAGAAGGTGAGGGTCAAACGTAATAGTATAGAGAGAGAGAGGAAGGGGAGAAGAGTTAGGAAGTAGAGTGACAAACTGAGATGGAGAGAGGGGTAGAGGTGGAAGGATTCCTTGATCAATTTTGATACGTAGACTTCATGTCGTCTATTTAGAGTGTAGTGAGTTAAAGAGAATTAAATTGTTTATTAAATTGTTTATAGTGGGAGGGATGGAGAGAGAGAGAGAGAGAGAGAGAGAGGGAGAAAGAGGGGAGATATAGAAAGATAAATATATATATAAAAATAAAAATAAAAATAAAGAGGGGGGGGGGGGGGGGGCGAGAAAAAAGAAAAGAAAAGATAGTCAAAAAGGGGAGAGAAGAAAGGAAGAAAACGAAAAGAAATAGAAAAGGAATAGAAAAGGCCACAGTGATAACTACAAAAATCTACTGAAAATTCACACTTATAAACCTACTTTCTAAATTTTCAAAACAAAATGATGTGGTGTCGTCCATGTCTTACTTAATGTCATTGCTCCTACTTAATGTGGACCTCTAAATCATTTGGGTGTTAAGGAAGCTTCTACATGTAAAAACTGTACTTGCCATTTTATTTCTTGGTGACAGTCAACAACAAATAAAATGGCAAATACAATTTTGAGCCACTTTTTCTGGCGTGAAATTTACTGTACCTAATCACATGACCGTCATCGACCAATCAAATTTCATTTTAAAGAAATAGCAATCTGAGCCACTTTATTCAAACTTCAAGTACATGCAAGACAAACTCCAACAGAAACACAAGCTCTCCATGTCAATTTTACTTTTGAAAATCATAAGAACTGTGAAACCGCGGTAAAGTAAATAAATATTTTTAAAAGACACAAGTTGCATTTTCAATTTCTTCTCCTTATATATATATATATATATATATATATATATATATATATATATATATATATATATATATACAAATGAATATATGAGGGATGAACACCTATACAATTATAGAAGTGTTCAAATTGCTAATGACCAAGCTAGCTAGGTTGACAAATACTAATTTAACATGGTTATTTAATATGGTAATTTAATATGGTTTGCCTGTCTCGATTTAAAATAATAAATCAATAAAAATAACAAACCTATATTTGGCAATGGCCGTGATACCCGGACAAATTTTAAATTTGTTTTGCAACAATTAAGTGAAAGTTACTATTCCTGTGCTCTTCTGCGGGTATCCAGAAATTGGTACCTTCCACTTCAAAATACTTAAGAACACTGAGAAATATGTGTTGTTGAACGCAAATGTGTCCCAGCGCCTAACTCGTCTCATACGCGTGCCGCTAAAAATAGCAGTCGGTTTTATGGGACTAAAATTAGCTCAACGTATGGAGCCGTGAATATCAAATATTGAGTTATAAACTCGAAATAGTCTTTTACAATTAAATAGCTCAAAGAAAGGAATATTTCCGAGCCGTGTAATACAAATGAATATATGAGGGATGAACACCTATACAATTATAGAAGTGTTCGAATTGCAAATGACCAAGTTAGCTAAGTTGAAAAATACTAATTTAACATAATATGGTTTGCTTGTCTCGATTTAAAATAACAAACCTATATTGGCAATGCCCGTGATACTCGGACAAATTTTAAATTTGTTTCGCAACAATTAAGTGAAAGTTACTTATTTTTAGCGGCACGAGAATGAGACGTTTATAAGATCATAGTGACACAACGGAACTGAACTCAGAAAACCACATAACCATTGCTGGGTATATATTATATTACATTATATTATATTATATTATATTATATTATATTATATTATATTATATTATATTACATTATATTATATTATATTATATCATTGTGATATAATATAATATTATATCATACACTCATACACAACTACACACACACACATACCTATTCACATACACCCTACAACTATATCTTCGCCATTTTCTTTTTAGCTATATCTTTTTTCTTTCACTTTGCCTCTCTATCTCGTTTCATTTCAGTCCATCTATCTCTTCCTCTCCCACTGACTCCATCTGTCTAGCTGTATGTTACTAGCCTCTGAATTATATATATATATATATATATATATATATATTTATTAAAATAACAGATTAAAGTTTAAGAAAAGAATCGCTGCTTCGACCCTTAACGGGATCTTCTGTAAAGATAAATAATATAGATCTAGATAGATGTATGTTATTGTCCCTGAATTATATATATATATATATATATATATATATATATATATATATATATATATATATATATATATATATATATATAACGAAGGAGTTGTGGTAAGGAACCAGATGGACCGTAACGCACCAGAGTACTCAATACTTAGGGTAGTAGTTTGAGCACTGCCGTCGGGGTCATACATTTTCCTATATATATATATAGAGAGAGAGATGTGAGAAAAATCACAGACCCTCCATCTCAACTCTACTTTTGAAAAGCAGAAGAACTGCGAAACCGGTAAAGGAACCAAATAAATATATATATTTTTTTAAAAATAAGACTCCAGTTGCATTTTCGATTTCATCTTTTTTTCTTTATACTTTCACTCGTGTAGGACACCTCGGTTATTTTTCAATTTGTAAAAAATACCTCACTTTCTAATATATATATATATATATATATATATATATATATATATATATATATATATATATATATATATATAATTCAGGGACACTATATATAATAATAATAATAATAGTAATAAATGGAAAATATATCACTATAACATCATAATTTATTTCATTATATATATTTCAAGGATACTACTTTATAGTATGCCCTCTTCAGACAAAATACAATAGTTGATGTATAAAATTGCGACATACCCAAAAAATAGACCTTATGCGGTCAACGGGCATGTATATATATATATATATAGTAATAATAATAAATTTGAAGACTAAAATCCAAAGAGGGCTCGATAAGGATAAATATATATCAAATATATAAGAACCGTACAGCAAATATTTATTAAAATAACAGATTCAAGTTTAAGCAAAGAATCACTGCTTTCACCCTTAACGGGATCTTCTGAAACTAAAAAAAATCAATCTGTGAACGCAGAAGTAAATATTTCAAAAACGTTGCAATCGTCTTCTTGTCTTCCTTCGGTTGCAACGTTTGTTGAAATATTTACTTCTGCGTTCACAGATTGATTTTTTTAGTTTCAGAAGATCCCGTTAAGGGTGAAAGCAGCGATTCTTTGCTTAAACTTTAATCTGTTATCTTAATACATATATATATATATATATATATATATATATATATATATATATATATATATATATATGAAAGACGTAAAATAAGAAGATTTAAACATTTTTTTTTTAAAAATTAACTTACTAAAATTTTCACTCCAACTAATTAGTTTCTGTAATGGGATAAAGACAGTTACGTAATATAACCGTCGAGAATTCATTACGTCATCAGGGAGTCTATTCTCAGCTAAGTATCCAGGCAATGCGCGGACACTGGGGACTCATATAAAAATAATAATAATTCGGTAGAAGGAACAGCTAGCGGGGACTGGATTCCATGCACTGAAAAGCTCGCCGTCTCTGGTCAAATGGCAGATTCTAAAGAATCAATCACGTGACACTGAGGCTAGTCGGAAGGAGTGGGATGGTAAGATGACAGAAGCCTACTACCACACCAGTGAATTAGTAGTGGTTTTGGCAGGTTTGCTCAACAAATAAATAATTTGGAGATAAATATAGAGAATTTAGTATATCTACTAACATATGCGTACAGATGTACACTAATGCTAGCAAATACATAAGTTATGTCATAGTACCTAGGTGGTTCAATGCAGGAGGATGCAGAACAATAATATGAAAGACGTAAAATAAGAAAATTAAAAAATTTTTTTTTTAAATTTTCTTATTTTACGTCTTTCATATTATTGTTCTGCATCCTCCTGCATTGAACCATCATTTGTTTCCCATACAGATCTTCAGTAGCTCACAAGCTAATCTTTGAAAATCTAGGTGAAAGAATGAAGGATTAGAACGGGGAGCGAAAAACCTAATAATAATAACAATATTGGTAATAGACGTAATATATAATAAAACTAAGGCATAATGCATGATAGTTAATAAACGAACACACATATACACACATACAAATCTCTCTCTCTCTCTCTCTCTCTCTCTCTCTCTCTCTCTCTCTCTCTCTCTCTCTCTCTCTATATATATATATATATATATATATATATATATATATATATATATATATATATATATATATGCGAGGAAAAGAATCAACCCAATTTCTGCAAACATTTCCAAAGTCATTCAGAAAAATAAACGCAGAGAGCAATAAATTGAAACGAGCAACCGATTTCCCATAGTGGGCTTCCGTCAGAAGGTCATGGAGATGTTTGCTCATAAATAGCTCTAGTTATGGCGATTCCTTTATATATATATATATATATGTTCGTATATGTGAATAGGTCACAAATTCCATCGCTCTTTCACTCTTCACCACCGAGTATCAACATAAATAAATAATATAACAATAATTGCACAGATATTAACAAAAGAAGCCACAATTGACAATAACATAAATGAAAATAGAAACAATTATCGGAATCGCACAGGAATCGCCATAGCTAGACCTATTTATGAGCAAAAATCTCCATGACCTTCTGACGGAAGCCGTCCATGGGAAATCGGTTGTTCGTTTCGGTTTATTGCTCTCTGCGTTTATTTTTCTGAATGACTGGAAATGTTTGCAGAGGCCGCCCATGGGAAATCGGTTGTTCGTACACATATATATATATATATATATATATATATATGGACATTTGGACATAAGGATATATATATGTATATATATATATATTTGATATATATATGGGCAATATGGATATTTATATATAAACCTCTCTCTCTCTCTCTCTATCTATCTTTTCGTCCTTTTCGCCAACTCTTCTCCACCAGCATGGCTGACTTACGAGCTGGAAGCGTGGCCTAGGGATGCCCTGGAAACAGGGCCAACTTTTAAACGACCTTAGGTCACACGGTATAGTAATAGCCATCACCGAGTCCAGGATCCACAACAGGCAGCAGCTAACCCTCATCTTCAATGACTTTGAGATCTACGCATCTCTCTGTCAGCCGGGAGGTGGAGGAGGAATGACTGTCATGTTTCGGTAAAACCTGGATCTCGAAGTACAACAAGTACACTTGGACCCGGAGGGTAGACTGGTAGTCCTAGACGTGAACAGTATTGGAGGTGGAGCCTTTAGACTGGTGGCCGTTTATGCCCCGACCGGGCAATCGCAATCACGGCCAGACTTCTTTAAGCGTCTAGAGTCTTTTCTGGGAACGTATCGCTCCTTGCTTTTAGTGGGGGACTGGAATGGTATCCTAGATGCACGATGGGACTATGTGGGAGCATGTCCCAGTAGAGCGGGGTGCAACAGCTTCAAAAATCTAATCGGCCAATTCCAACTGACCGATAGATATCAACTAGATTTCCCGACTGCACAACAGTGGACGTGGGCAAACCGCAGTGGGACATCTAGATCGTATGTAGATAGGTTTTTCATTAGAGAAAAAGACAAAAAGATGTTAAGCTGTCCACAAATGCACATGGTTGCCTATTCAGATCACAAACTAGTCGTCTGCATAGTCAACCGTGATAGAATACATAGACAAGGACCCGGAAGCTTAATGTGTCGTTGCCGGCACGAAAAGCCTATAGTGAACGGATAAGTAGATTAGTTAAGCAAGAGTTGACGGGAGCCATCGTCAACAATAGATGGTGGTACTCTCTCAAGAGAGCAATTAGAGTAGAATCGATAGGGTTTAGCAGAGAATTAGCTTTATTAGCTTTAGAGAAAAACAAATCAGAAACAGAACTAGTAGCCAAGGTAGAAGAGGCGCTTAGGAGTGGCAACGCAGCTAGAGTGCTAGCATCAAGAACGACACTGGACCAGTTCTTCGACGCGAAACCCGAAGGCTGTGTAAATCACGTGCTCTAGGAAACGAGGGAGCAAAAACTGTTAGCTGGGCCCGAGGGGCGGAAGCGAAAAGTGGCAACAAGTCCACGATTCGGTCTTTCAAAGACCAAAACGGACGCGTGCTACTTGACCCCAGGCAGATGTGCGCGGCCTTTCAGCGGCACTTTGCGCGACTGTTTGAGCAGAACTTGGAAGCGGTTCTCAAGGCGGCCGGTTTCGGTCCCGTTTTCAGAGGCTGGATCAAGACGAAGCACACCAGCATCTGCTCGAGGGTCAAGGTGAACGGCTACCTATTGGAGCCGTTCCATTCGCAATCACGCGTTCCATTCGACAGGGATGCCCTCTCTCCTCCATTCTGTACGTATTGACTCTAGAGCCACTACTGCGGAAGTTGGACCTTTTGCAGAGCATCCCTGCGAAAAGCGGCGTCGGCTTATGCCGACGGCGTGACGGTAATGGTTTCGAAAACCTCGGAAATCAAGGTAATCGGCAACCTACTACAGGAATACGAAAGGTTCACAGGAGCAAAACTGAACCCGGAAAGTTTGTCGGTTTGCAACTCGGAACGTGGAGAGGCAAACCGATGCCGTCCGACAGCGTCGTCGGACGCTGGACGGAAGGAACGGTGAAATAGCTCGGGGTCTGGTTCGGTCCAGATCTCCAGGTGGAGAAAAACTGGAACGAGGGCATGGCCAAGGTATTTGCGCTCACCCAGAAGTGGGCAGAGTGCAAACTGTCTTTGAAAGGTCAAGCGGAGGAGACGAACACTTTCATAGCGTCCGTCATCTACTACCGCTTGACTGTCGTGCCTTCTCCCCGTGAATACCTCATCAAGATGGAACGCATACTCTTCCAGTTCCCGTGGAAGAAGCAGGCACTGGTGAGGAGATCCGTCTGCTGTCAACACCCTTTCAACGGAGAGCTGGGCATGCCGTGGCTAATGATGCGGAGACATGCGCTGCGGCTACGGCATCTCCAGGTATTTCTCACCGAGCAACCGGTGTGGGCACCGTTTGTGAGACAGGCCTTACCACAACTTGTCTCGCTGACGGAGCTGCAGTCCTGGGTGAAGCGAAGACCGAAGAAGATGGGCGCCTGGCACACTGAATGCGCCCAGGCGCTCACAGTCCTCTGTCAAGCGGGCACAGCAATCAGTGGAGACTCCACTTCGACATTCTATAGAGGGTTAGTACTTTACAAGTGCGACGACGTGCTCGGGGAGACTCTAGGCGTCGAAGACGATGAGCTCACAAGTCTGTTCGGTAGGACTTTCCGCCCGGGACCTATGGACAACTTCCAGAGACCCTGGCCTGGCAGTGCTACCGAGGAGCTCTACCCGTTCGAGATAAGATCTGCAGGCACGAACGCTCCGGCAAGGATCCTTCCAAGAGGACGTGTCCAAGATGCGAGCAGGACATTGAAACCATCTTGCACGCAATTGTACACTGCCCGGGCGTAAGCGACCTGTTAAACTATGCAGAACACCTGCTGTCGCGTATGGGACAAATCCAGTTGACTGCCGAGTCCATAGTAAGGATAAAACTGCCAGCCTCTTTCAAAAACGAAAGAGAGGCGGTTTTCCTCTGTACAGTGGCTATGGTGAAAGAGGTTATATGGTGGACGAGATTGAGAGGACTGAGGACAGATGCCTTTCTCTCCGGACAACAATTGATTCCCTTCTTTAAGTATCACTTTAGAAGGAGAATCAGGGTGGAGAGAGAGGCCCTGCACCCCAGTAAATTTACTGAAAAGTGGGTGAATGAAGCGAAAATGGCCCGAGTGATTGGGCCTTCTCTGTTTATAAGCCTGTAGGTTAAAGAAGAGAGCAACATGAAGAAAGGAGAACTTGCACAACACGCTCCTGAAGTTGAGGGTTGTTTTATCGACGAGGTATTAAACAACCCATTTGTGTCGCCTCCCCCCTATTGGGGATTTCGATTGTTATAATTGTTTGTTTCAATATTTTTACACGACTGTATGCAAAATCCCCGGCATGTGTCTTTGTATTGTCCCCTTTTCTTGAGCGCCCTTGTGGCAAATAAAGATATCTATCTATCTATCTATCTATCTATCTATCTATCTATCTATCTATCTATCTATCTCACCCTCCTTCAAAAACGAAGGAGAGGCGGTTTTCCTTTGTGTGATAGCTATGGCGAAAGAGGTTGTATGGTGGACAAGGTTGAAAGGGCTGAGGTCAGACACCTTTCTCTCCGGCCAACAACTGATTCTTTTTTTCAAATACCACTTTGGAAGAAGAATCAGGATGGAGAGAGAGGTGCTGTACCCCAGCAAGTTTTATGAAAGGTGGGTGAAAGTGGCGAGAATGGCCCGAGTGAATGGGCCTTCTCTCTATATCAGCCTGTAGGTTGAGGAAAAGGAGGAGGAGAGGAAAGGAGTACAAGCTCTTCGTACTCCTGGAGATGAGGGTTGCACATTTTTTTCGGGGGTCTGTGTTACCCATATAAACTGTCTCCCTCTATTGGGGAAAATCGACTAACTTTTAAATTCCATCTGTGATAACATTTTACACGTTTTTATTGTATGTAAACTTCCCCCTTTGTATTTGTCCCCTTCTTTTGTGCCCCTGTGGCTAATAAAGAAATATATCTATCTATCTATCTATCTATCTATCTATCTATCTATCTCACCCTCCTTCAAAAACGAAGGAGAGGCGGTTTTCCTTTGTGTGATAGCTATGGCGAAAGAGGTTGTATGGTGGACAAGGTTGAAAGGGCTGAGGTCAGACACCTTTCTCTCCGGCCAACAACTGATTCTTTTTTTCAAATACCACTTTGGAAGAAGAATCAGGATGGAGAGAGAGGTGCTGTACCCCAGCAAGTTTTATGAAAGGTGGGTGAAAGTGGCGAGAATGGCCCGAGTGAATGGGCCTTCTCTCTATATCAGCCTGTAGGTTGAGGAAAAGGAGGAGGAGAGGAAAGGAGTACAAGCTCTTCGTACTCCTGGAGATGAGGGTTTCACATTTTTTTCGGGGGTCTGTGTTACCCATATAAACTGTCTCCCTCTATTGGGGAAAATCGACTAACTTTTAAATTCCATCTGTGATAACATTTTACACGTTTTTATTGTATGTAAACTTCCCCCTTTGTATTTGTCCCCTTCTTTTGTGCCCCTGTGGCTAATAAAGAAATATATCTATCTATCTATCAATCCCCCTCTCTCTATAATGTGAGAGACAAAGACTAAAAGAGAGAGAGAGAGAGTGACAGATAGAGAGTGGGAATCAGAGAGAAAGAAAAGATGGGCTAGCTAAGCAAAAAACAATTCTCTACATAAAAATAGCCGATTTCTGAAAGTATAATAAGACTGAATAATATCGAAGTTCATACTTTTTTCAACTTATTACATTGCTGATTTAAATTTTATATCGTCAGCGTTTAAATGTTTTATTGTAAAAAACGCAGGAATCTTTAGTGGATATAAAAACGGAAAAAGAAGGGAAAAGCATGAGCTCTAAGGTCACAGAAGAATGGGAGAAGGAAGGCCGCGGCGATGGGCTCTAGGCCTAGGGAGCGGCGTTGTTGGTGCTATGCTACGTGGACAAGATCGCAAAAGCATTCCCGCAGACAATGCCCAGCGACACCCACTGCAACAGCCACCCCACATTGCGGGGCTCCTTCCTCAGACGGGCTGCTGATATTCCGATCTTGCGGAGAAGCTCGTCAGTACGGGGTCCAAGTACGCCTGAGGTCTCGACGGCGACTGATGCGAAGAGGAAGTGGACGGACAATTCCCGGTATGAGTTTGGCAATGTTTTCTAATGGCTTTTGTATAAAATATATTATATATCATTGAGAGTCCTATCTGGCCAATATACTACTACTACTACTACTACTACTACTACTACTACTACTACTACTACTACTACTACTACTATTGTTATGTTATTGTTCAACAGTGTCTACCTGTCCTCGATACGGGTGTAATTCAATGAATTTCAGTTATTGTGCTCATCACTTTATATAAAGTTATAAATAGAAGATGTGTGGTGCTGCATGTGAGACTGGCAGATGAAGAGATAGATAGAAGGTTAACGACAGAGAGAGGGAGATAGAGAGAGAGGCAGAGGGAGAGAGGGGGAGGGCGTGTGTATATATGCATATATGTGTGTATGTCTGTGTGTGTCTGCCTGTGTGTGTGGTTGTGTGTGTGGTTGTGTGTGTGTGTGTGTGTGGTTGTCTGTGTGTGTGTGTGGTTGTGATAATGAGCAAGTGTGAAGAAGTAAAAGTTAAGAGTTAAAGAATTAGAGAAGTGAATATGAGGGAGAGAGAGAGGGAGAGAGAGAGGGGGAGTGAGTGGGAGAGAGAGAGGGAGAGAGAGAGGGGGAGAGAGTGGGAGAGAGAGGGGAGAGACAGAGGAAGCGGACTTGAGAGAAAGTGTGAGAGAGGGTGTGAGACAGAGTGAGAGGGAGAAAGGGAGAGAGGGAGCGAGAGGGAGGCAGAAGGAGAGAGAGAGAGAGGGCGAGAGTGAGAGAGTGTAGGAGATCGTGGAAAAGTGAGGGAGAGAGAGGAGGAGAGAGAGGGAAAGAGGGATGGAGAGAGTGGGAGAGAGAGCAGGTGAGTGATAGGGTGAGAGAGAGATAAAGAGAGATAGAGGGAGAGTTTGAATGAAAGAAAGAAAACGAAGCAACTGATGTATGTGCAGTTGGAGAAACAAACATTGTTGAAACGAGAATAACTAAACCTTGGAATAACATAAGGAAGAAAAAATAGCAACTGATGCAGGTGCAGCAGCAATAACAGTAATAGTAGTAACAGATGTGGTAGTAGTAGTAGTAATAGTAGTAGTAGCAGTAGTAGTAGTAGTAGTAGTTTAGTAGTAGTAGTAGTTTCGTAGTAGTAGTAGTTTAGTAGTAGTAGTAGTAGTTTAGTAGTAGTAGTAGTTTAGTAGTAGTAGTTTCGTAGCAGTAGTAGTAGTTTAGTAGTAGTAGTAGTAGTTTCGTATCAGTAGTAGTAGTTTAGTAGTAGTAGTAGTGGTGGTGGTGGTAGTAGTAGTAGTTTAGTAGTAGTAATAGTTTAGTAGTAGTAGTAGTGGTAGTAGTAGTAGTAGTAGTTTAGTAGTAGTAGTAGTAGTAGTATCAGCAGATGTGGTAATAGTAGTAGTAGTAGTAGTTGTAGTAGTAGTAGTAGTAGTAAAATTTATTGGCCAGGTGGGACTCAATGATATACAATATATTTTATACAAAAGCAATTACCAAACGTTGGAATATACAATAAAAGAAGAGGGTTAATTACTAATTATAGTGATTTCTTTCTTTTCACAAATATCCGACAATATTCTAAATAATATAATTGTTTCTACTTTTTGGCACAAGGCCAGCAATTACTGAGTACATTACTGGTACTTTATTTTATCGACCCCGTAAGGATGAAAGGCAAAGTCAACCTCGGCGGGATTCGAACTCAGAATGGCAAGGGCCGTAACTCTATGCATCAAAGCATAGCGTCCGACCCTCTACCGATACTGCCAATCCACCGCCCTAATATTCTAAATAATATAATAATATATATTATAAATAAACATATATTATCCTACACATGAATGAATCAGGACATCCGCAAATCCCGAATGTTCTTCCTCCAATACAAGTAAAACATATCCCGCCATTCTCATCCCTCCGTTACTTAAACAGGAGTCAAGTCGCCACCAAATCTAATGCTGTCCTCTGAAATAAGAAGGGGTGCATTGAAAAATGTGATCCATGATATACACGAAGACAGGGTGGTCAAGATTGAAATACTTTTGATTATAGTTCTGTTCGATTTGAGACTAAATAACAACAAACGTTCATAAACTTCTCATCTAACACTTACAGTCCTCTTCTGTTCACACCTTTCAGCACCATCAACTACTATATTTAAAAAAAATAATGATTTAGTCCAGAGATCGACACACGTCGGCCCACTTCATTTTATATGTAACATAGTATACGAATTTTTTTTGTTTCCCTCACGTATCCAACATAATTTAGTAATCCAAAAATAAAGGAAACATCTCATTTTGTCGTGGCCTCAAATGAAAGAATGTTTAATAGTATTGCATAAAAACGTGAGATCATTTTCTTTTCTGAAAGAAAGCCCAACAAAATATCTCAACAGCTTAAATTAATGGAACACCAGAGACTAACAAAGTCTCTTACGCTGCTGGAATATAGTTAACATAGACTATTGGTTATTAGAAAGATGAGAGTAACTTTCCGATAAGAAAACTTGGTAAACTAACACGAAACCATAATCACCTTCATTCACCCTAAATTCAAATGTTTCATCCCTTTACTGCATGCTGTGTTATACAAGACTAACAGCAATGTTTAACAACTTTAACTGCGTTATTGGAACAGGTAACAATTTTTAGTGTTTCACCGGTTTTATAACAACCAATCAGAGACGTATATTCTGGTAGCCATTTTTACTATGCAAAGCAAAACACAAGAAATTTCTTTTCTATTTTACTCGGTACCCAGTAATTTTAGCAGTTGTCAGTTGTTAATCTTTTCTATCATAACATTGTCGAAAGCTGTACATAAATAGATAAGCTATTTGTCCATTTATATTTTCAATTATCTTAAATAACGAAACACAATTAAATTTCACCGAGTAACATGCATGAAAGACGAGTTAGAGAAACATTGTCTAACCTGGGGTGTACAAACACTATAGTATATTTACTATATCACTAATCAGTAGGTTCTTTAGGGAAAACATTTATATCTGTTATATGCAATGCAACTAGTTTTAACAACATTCAATTTTATTTAACCGCATGCTCTCAGTCATTGCCGAACAGCTTTAGAAGAAATTAGAGCTGTATATAGCAATATATCATAACAATATTGTAGGATTATTTAGTGATGGAATATTTTTTAAACTTTGGGTCATGACTGACATTTTTAAAATGAGAAAAATCGTACTCAATTTACCGTTGCACATCGTAAATTGTTGGAGTGATTAGTATACTCGAGTGCCTTAATGAATATCCTGACGATTACTATCATAGACAACACCGTGATTCTGAGCTCATATGTGACATTAGACACTTGGGAAATCTTTTCGATATAAATTAACCTCATATATAAAACATATCCAACCAATTTCGTTCAATTTTTATTTTCAACAACGTTTTCCAGATCTCAATAGAAATGAAAATGTATAAAATTCTTTCAATATCCATTTGACTTCACCATCGAATCACTTATAGAAAATATCCTTCTGCATTCAGTGAATTTTGCGGCATTTGTTGATATTCATTGTAATACTTTAATGTGTGTTATCAGGGGACCTAGTCACACAAATGATTAATCAAATATTCCAAACGTTGTTTGCAACTCTCATTAGAGATGGATTAATTATTTAAATAAAAAACGACCATTGATTATATCTAACGTTATCTATCAAATCTCTGATAGTTGACAAGGTGGACAGTTTTTGTCATCTATTTGAAAAGCGAGGAGACTCGTACATTATTGTTTAACGTGCCAGAATTAGTTAAATCAAAACCTACAGTCGTAAAATAGGAGATCAAAGTAGATAATGTGGTTCTCAAAAATCTCTGTATGAACAATAAAAAATGAGGTGATTAACCATATATCTTGACCATAGCTCTGCCCAATCAAAGCTGGCCTGGGGTCTAGTATCAGATACTAAAATTAGCAGCAGTCCTCTCTTCAAAGCACATCTCATCCTTTTATATAGGAAGGATATTTTAGATAATGCAGTTCAAGATAATCTATGTATGAAAAAAAAAAAAAAAAGACGGCTCAAACCTTTGATCACAGCTCTATTCATCTTTCCGAAGTCATCGATAAATAAAAGCACCCGTCCAGTATCTGGGGTAGATTCTTCCTTATACAAATCATTCTCTCTCTCTCTCTCTCTCTCTCTCTCTCTCTCTCTCTCTCTCTCTCTCTCTCTCTCTCTCTCTCTCTCTCTCTCTCTCTTTCTTTGGAAGAAATAGGCTGTGTTCAGACCTAGAGAGGGATGGTCTCTGTTAGATTTATAATGCCCAAGACACGATGTATGTCAAGATGCTGCATCTACGACTCGAACAAGAGTTAAGGGTCATTACTTACTCCAATTATTGTATTGAAACTACCTAAATCTATGCTATTTTTGGCTAATAGTATCTTAATTCAAATACATAAATATAGCTTAAGTGGACAGAACTGACAGAACCTTATTTATTATGAAAGAACAAACAAACTATTTCGATTAACAGTATTGATTTATATGTATCCTGTGGATATCAAACGTGACCTATGTGTCAAATTTTGAAAAGAAACATCAACCTAGTTCTACCTGTCCTGCACTGGAACACAAGTTTGTGTGTATATATATATATATATATATATAATACATATATATATACATACATACATACATAAGTGCGTGTGTGTGCGTGTATGTATGTGTGTGTGTGCATGTGTGTGTGTATGTGTGTGTGTGTGTGTGTGTGTGTGTGTGTGTGTATGTGTGAGTGTGTGTATTTATGTAAGCAAATTTATTTATACGTATGTATGCTTTACTGTTTTTGTTTTATCAATTTCCGAGCAATACAAAGAGAGAGCCGGCTCCAAACACAAATAAAACTCATTGAATTTCAGTAACAGCAACTAGATAATTATCTATGTATGTTTTCTCTCTTTCTCTTAATTTCGAGTATATTTTTGACCGGCCACCTTCCTGGTGGCAAGGTGTAAAAGAAAAGAAATTGTCATCCCTTGAATCGCAAGAATGTTTTGCAAAATTTGAAGGTGGCAGCTATCGCAGCCATTTGTAGACTATGAATTAGGGAGCTGCGCTCTTTGTCCGCAAATCCAAGTTCAGTATGTATGTATGCATGTATGTATGTATGTATATGTGTATGTATATGTGTATGTATATGTCAGGTCACCAGTTGGTGCTACTGGTAACATGTATCCCAGTACAACCTGTCTCATGGTCGGGTCGTTGGCGACTAAACTGGCAACCCCACCAAGGTTTCTTGGTGAGGAGGGTGACTTTGGACATCCTGCAGGACTAAAAACAAAACCTGTCAAAGTGCAAGGGAGCTCTTAAGACTCAATAGCCATCCAAAATCACCGGGAGAGATGACTCCTTAGCCTTTATCAAGGCAGAATTCTAGGAGAAGGAAAACTCTGATATAACACCTGCAACCCTGATGGTATCCAATGATGTTGACTTGTTCTTCTTTTTGGTAAATATCATCTTGGTTAAGAGAGTGAGACTGGCTTTGTGCAGTGCCTTTGCTCACTATAAAAGCTTCACAGCACAGGCATTGCTTTATATCTGGAGATCTCTCTGCACTTGTCATCACATGGTACCATGGGCCCAGCACTATGTGTCAATAATGGTCACAAGTGTAGTCTTTGTACCAGAGTTTTCAAGTCGCTGGCTGGACTAAAAAGTCACATTCGTTCAGCGCATTGGTAGGGGTTCTCCTACATGGATATAAAGTAGTGGCCGTACTCGAAAACGAGTTGGCAGCCACCATATGTGTATGTATGTGTGTATATGTGTATGTATATGTGTATGTATGTGTGTATGTATGTATGTATGTATGTATGTATGTATGTATGTATGTATGTATGTATGTATGTATGTATGTATGTATGTATGCATATGTGTATGTATGTGTGTATGTATGTTGTATGCATGTATGTATATATGTATGTATGTATGTATGTTGAGAGATGACCCCTTAGCCTTTCTCAAGGCAGAATTCTAGGAGAAGGAAAACTCTGATATAACACCTGCAACCCTGATGGTATCCAATGATGTTGACTTGTTCTTCTTTTTGGTAAATATCATTTTGGTTAAGAGAGTGGGACTGGCTTTGTGCAGTGCCTTTGCTCACTGTAAAAGCTTCACGGCGCAGGCATTGCTTTATATCTGGAGATCTCTCTGCACTTGTCGTCACATGGTACCATGGGCCCAGCACTATGTGTCAATAATTGTCACAAGTGTAGTGTTTGTACCAGAGTTTTCAAGTCACTGGCTGGACTAAAAAGTCACACTCGTTCAGCGCATCGGTAGGAGTTCTCCTACATGGATATAAAATAGTGGCCGTACTCGAAAACGAGTTGGCAGCCACCATGTATGTATGTATGTATGTATGTATGTATGTATGTATGTATGTATGTATGTATGTATGTATGTATGTATGTATGTATGTATATGTGTATGTATGTATGTACGTATGTATGTATGTATGTATGTATGTATGTATGTATGTACGTATGTTATCTCTTTCTCTTAATTTCGAGTATATTTTTTGACCGGCCACCTTCCTGGTGGCAAGGTTGTAAAAGAAAAGAAATTGTCATCTATTGAATCGCAAGAATGTTTTGCAAATTTTGAAGGTGCCAGCTAACGCAGCCATTTGTAGACTATGAATTAGGGAGCTGCGCTTTTTGTCCGCAAATCCAAGTTCAGTCATACTTTGTTCCAAGCGGGTTGGTGTATAACCCGAAGCTCCAATAATGATGGGTATGAAGCTGAAGGTGTATCATGGATACTGGATTTGTAAACTCCTCATCAATGGTCCGTAGATGTTCTCCTTCTCCTGTATTTTTCTGACAACATTTACATCAAGTAGGCAGCTGATCTCCACAAAATAACACGTTTTCAATGTGTGGTCCCAAACAACAATATCAGGCTTGTTGTGCTTTAATTTGGTGGCAGTTTTTATTTTCAGGTTCCACCAGTATTCCTTAGTGCCATCTGTCTCAATATATTCTTCCTCGTTTGTTGTTAATTTTGTATGTATGTATGTATGTATGTATGTATGTATGTATGTATGTATGTATGTATGTATGTATGTATGTATGTATGTATGCATGTATGTATGTAACAAAACCTGTCAAAGGGCCAAGGAGCTCTTAAGAGTCAATGGCCATCCAAAATCACCGGGAGAGATGACCCCTTAGCCTTTGTCAAGGCAGAATTCTAGGAGAAGGAAAACTCTGATATAACACCTGCAACCCTGATGGTATCCAATGATGTTGACTTGTTCTTCTTTTTGGTAAATATCATCTTGGTTAAAAGAGTGGGACTGGCTTTGTGCAGTGCCTTTGCTCACTATAAAAGCTTCACGGCACAGGCATTGCTTTGTATCTGGAGATCTCTCTGCACTTGTCGTCACATGGTACCATGGGCCCAACACTATGTGTCAATAATTGTCACAGGTGTAGTGTTTGTACCAGAGTTTTCAAGTCGCTGGCTGGACTAAAAAGTCACACTCGTTCAGCGCATCGGTAGGGGTTCTCCTACATGGATATAAAGTAGTGGCCGTACTCGAAAACGAGTTGGCAGCCACCATGTATGTATGTATGTATGTATGTATGTATGTATGTATGTATGTATGTATGTATGTATGTATGTATGTATGTCCGGGAGAGATGACCCCTTAGCCTTTGTCAAGGCAGAATTCTAGGAGAAGGAAAACTCTGATATAACACCTGCAACCCTGATGGTATCCAATGATGTTGACTTGTTCTTCTTTTTGGTAAATATCATCTTGGGTTAAGAGAGTGGGACTGGCTTTGTGCAGTGCCTTTGCTCACTATAAAAGCTTCACGGCACAGGCATTGCTTTATATCTGAAGATCTCTCTACACTTGTCGTCACATGGTACCAAGGGCCCAGCACAATGTGTCAATAATTGTCACAGGTGTAGTGTTTGTACCAGAGTTTTCAAGTCGCTGGCTGGACTAAAAGTCACACTTGTTTAGCGCTTCGGTAGGGGTTCTCCTACATGGATATAAAGTAGTGGCCGTACTCGAAAACGAGTTGGCAGCCACCATGTATGTATGTATGTATGTATGTATATGTTTGTGAGTATGTGTATGTACGGGTGTTATTGAATGTGGGGATATGTATGTTTTTAGTTATATGTGCACATCTGCATATGCCACTATATCTATAAATGTGTGTACTTGTTAGATTTCTGAAAAGGTTTATATTTTACAGTTCATTTAATGGACTGTACTTGCGACTTCTTAATTAGCCGTGTCCTTTCTGGTTCTGTGAAGCCCAGGTCCTCAAGTCTTGTGCTGAGACAGTTAGTAACATATGCCAGAGCCCCACTGATCATAGGTACAAATCTAAACGTATAGTCAGGATGGAGTATCTCCGGGTTCCTCATTAGTTCAGCATAAATATTCTCCTTTTCCATCTCGCTGCTGATGACACCCTGCACCCTCAATGTCGCTGGAAATTTGGTGTTCATGACCGTTTATCGTTCCTTTGGTTTACGTTTTGGTCCTGATCAAAGTTTTTCTCATTATAAGAGAACCAAAGTATTCCAGCTTCTTGATATTCTATCTCATTCAGTAACCGCTTTGCACGGACCAAACGATTTTCTTTCGTCACATCCGACATAAACTGGCCTCTCCGCATCCCATACGTCTAGTATCAGATGTCTTCATGGACAACTCTTCTGATGTATATTGTGAAACCTTAAGGTTCATTGTAATGACTCTGATTGACTTTCCAGGAGTTTTGTTGATTAATTTTGGATTTTTGATTTTTTACAAACTTACAGGCGTTCTAATTGTATTAGGACCTTGTGCATGTGTTTTGCTCTTTCAAGAAGGAAGCTATCGCTGTATCACTATGCTGTGCTTTTAAGGCAACGACTACAGCGTGGCTTGTTGTTTGCTGAGTGAATTTAATGTATGGCATTATTTATCTGAAAAAAAAAAAGAATTTTTGATAAGAAAGTTATATGTACGCAAAACCCTGACGCACCCTATATGTATGTGCGTGTGTATGTATGTATGTATGTATGTATGTATGTATGTATGTATGTATGTATGTATGTATGTATGTATGTATGTATGTATGTATGTATGTGTATATGTGTGTATATATGTATGTCTGTATGTATGTATGTCCGGGAGAGATGACTCCTTAGCCTTTGTCAAGGCAGAATTCTAGGAGAAGGAAAACTCTGATATAACACCTGCAACCCTGATGGTATCCAATGATGTTGACTTGTTCTTGTTTTTGGTAAATAACATCTTGGTTAAGAGAGTGGGACTGGCTTTGTGCAGTGCCTTTGCTCACTATAAAAGCTTCACGGCACAGGCATTGCTTTGTATCTGGAGATCTCTCTGCACTTGTCGTCACATGGTACCATGGGCCCAGCACTATGTGTCAATAATTGTCACAGGTGTAGTGTTTGTACCAGAGTTTTCAAGTCGCATGCTGGACTAAAAGGCACACTCATTCAGCGCATCGGTAGTGGTTCTCCTACATGGATATAAAGTAGTGGCCGTACTTGAAAAGGAGTTGGCAGCCACCATGTATGTATTTATGTATGTATGTATGTATGTATGTATGTATGTATGTATGTATGTATGTATGTATGTATGTGTATATATGTATGTATGTATGTTTGTATGTATGTTCATTTGTGTGTTTGTATGTATGTATGTCTGTATGTATGTTCTTCTGGTTTTATAAGTTCACAAATTTTATGTATGTATATATGTATGTATGTATCTATGTATGTATCTATGTATGTATGCATGCATGTATGTATGTATGTATGTATGTATGTATGTATGTATGTATGTATGTATGTATGTATGTATGTATGTTTGTTTGTTTGCATTACATTCTTTCATTCTTTTACTGGTTTGAATACTCATTCTCGCAACCGCCATTGTTAATCGTATACATACATAATACAAAACTATTTTGGAGAGGTGGCTTTCATGATAGTATCTGGTTGACAAAGTATTCCTCTCCAAATCATACAGTCCATTCGATATTAAATTCACATGTTATCGATTTTCGGGCTTTAGGGAAAAACATGTAAAGTGGTTTCTCCGTTGGCTTCACCTAATTCTGACCCAAATGCATATGTATTTGTTTATGTATGTATACCTGTGTGCAAGTGTGCACGCAATGCCAATGTATATGCATATATTTGTGTGCGCATGTATGTATATATGTATGTTTTATGTATGTATGTATGTTTGTATGTATTTATGTATGTATGTATGTATTATGTATGTATTATGTATGTATGTATGTATGTATGCATTATGTATGTATTATGTATGTATGTATGTATGTATATATGTATGTATGCATGTATATTTGTGTCTATGTGTGTATGATTGTGGATTTGTGCGTTTGTGCGTGTGTGTATTTGTGTGTGTATGTATGTGTGTTTGTGTGTATGCATGTGTATTTGTGTGTTTGTGTGTGTATATGGTGCATTTGTGTGTTTGTGTGTATGCATGTGTATTTGTATGTTTGTGCGTGTGTGTGTATTTGTGTGTGAATGTATGTGTGTTTGTGTGTATGCATGTATATTTGTGTGTTTGTGTGTGTATATGGTGCATTTGTGTGTTTGTGTGTATGCATGTGTATTTGTGTCTATGTGCGTATGTGTGTATGTATGTGTGTGTGTGTGTGTGTGTGTGGAATGTACAGACACTATCGACATGTATTTATATAGCTGTGTCTTTATAAAAGGCCAGGCAGCTCACTGGCCTCGAAGAGGAAATCTAGATTTTATGATTCAACCTTGGCTAAGTGAAGAATCTGTGGAGAGTATTGGAGTTTAGGAAAGGGCGTGTTGGCTTGGTAGAACTGATATTCTCCAGAGTGATGAAAGGCAATCTCCGACAGAGAATAGATTTGTAAGGAGATGTTGAATGGTAATGTGTTAGTGAAGCGTAAGACGTACATTGAGTGTCGGAATGGGTATGAATTTGTGTAGGTATACGTTCCTTTCTTCCGTCACATTATAGGTGCCATTGAGATGAATGAGTTTCTATCGGAAACCGGAATCACGTTACGGATTGACTTCCATGGAAATTCAGTGATAAGATTGAATATGAGAGAGGGGGAGAGAGAGGAGAGGGGGGAGAGAGGAGAGGGATATATATATATATATATATAGCGAGAGAGAGAGAGAGAGAGAGAGAGAGAGAGAGTAGAGAGAGAGAGAGTAGAGAGAGAGAGAGGAACGGGAGAGAGATGAGAAAGAGAGAGAGGAGAAGGAGAGAGTGGAGAGAGGTAGTAGAAGAAAGAGTGAAAGATAGAGAAAGTGTGTGTATGAGAGAGAGAGGTAGTAAGAGAGAGAGAGAGAGAGAGGTAGTAAGAGAGAGAGAGAGAGAGAGAGAGAGAGAGAGAGAGAGAGAGAGATAAAGGGAGGCAGACTTTAGATATCGTAGTCCTGGTTACGCTATAGCCAAGCTATGTATGGGTTAGTCATGGCTGGAATGCCTTTGATCATAGATTTGTTCAGCCGGAGCTGACCTGTGGTTAAACAACCACAACGAAGATGATGAAGTTGATACTGGTTATTTATTGATTCCTCTATCTATCTATCTATCTATCTATCTATCTATCTATCTATCTATCTATCTATCTATCTATCTATCTATCTATTTATCTATCTATCTGTCTGTCTTCCCACATGATGTGCCCCCCCCCTTGCCAAAAGCCCATTAACCGTGTCTTGCTAAAGGGATTCTCTCCCTCCCCAAACACCACCAATCTGGACATGGAGATCGAACAACCCGACCTCCAGGAAACGAAAAGTTAAGTGTTCCTGCCTTTTCTCTCCTTAACTCTTCTTCACCAACATGGCGACTATACAAGCTGGATGTTTGAATGTACGTGGCCTGGGCATGTCCTGGAAACAGGGCCAGCTTTTAAATGATCTCAGGTCACATTGTATAGATGTGATAGCCATCACCGAGTCCAGAATTCACGACAAGCAGCAGTTAAGCCCCATGTTCGATGATTTTGAGATCTACGCATCTCTCTGTCAGCCAGTTGCTGTTCTGTTTCGAAAAAACTTGGATCTCAAAATACAGACGTTTCACTTGGACCCGGAAGGCAGCCTGGTGGTCCTGGTGAATGGTAGTGAAGGGGGAGCTTTCAGACTAGTGGCCGTATATGCCCCGACTGGGACATCGCGAGCAGAGTTCTTCAAGCGTCTGGAGCGATTCCTGGGAACGTCTCGCTCCTTAGTGTTAGCGGGGGACTGGAATGGCATCTTAGACGCACGTTGGGACTATGTAGGAGGTTGTGATAATAGATATCGACTAGACTTCCCAAGTGCACCACGGTGGACGTGGAGCAACCGCACTGGGTCTTCTAGATCGTATTTAGATAGATGTTTAATTAGACAGAATTATAAGGAAACATTAAGCTGTCCACAAATGCACATTGTTGCCTATTCAGACCACAAATTAGTCACCTGCGTAGTCAACCTTGATAGAACACATAGACAGGGACCCGGATACTGGAAGCTAAACATGTCGCCCCCGGCGGGTAAGGCCTACAGTAAACGGATTAGCACCTTAGTTAAGTGCCAGTTGACGTGGGCGATCGTCAACAACAGGTGGCGGAGCTCTCTCAAGAGAGCAATTAGAATAGAATCAATAGCATTTAGCAAGGAAGTAGCTTTAGAAAAAAACAAAACTAAAAAGGAACTGGTAGCTAAAATAGAAGAGACACTTAGGAATGGCAGTACAGCTGACGTGCTAGCGGCGAGAACGGCACTAGACCAGTTCTTCAACATGAAACACGAAAGTTGTATTGTCAGAAGTAGAACACGTGCTCTAAGAAACGAGGGAGCCAAAGCTGTTAGCTGGGCCCGAGCGGCAGAGGCGAAAAGTGGCAACAAATCCACAATTCGGTCTTTGCAAGACAAAGATGGACGCATTATACTTGAATCCAAGCAGATGTGCGCGGCCTTCCAGCAGCATTTTGCACAACTGTTCGGGCAAAGCGGTAAATCGAGCGAGGTGATGGACTTCAGCTCCTACCTCGACGGCGTACCGCGACTCTCGAGCTCGGATGCGGAGAGCTGCGAAAGGGCGACACAGCGGGAGAAATAGAAGATGCCCTAGGCCGCTGCGGGAAACACAAATCACCCGGTTTAGATGGTCTACCCTATGAGTTTTACATAGGCATGCCAGACTTGTTCTTTGGCGTCCTCGAAGCGGTCTACTGCAACTGGCAGCAGAACGGGAGGATTCCCAGTTCTGTAGGCAGAGGCGTAGTAACGCTGATCAGGAAAGATGAGAAGGGGGATGAGATAAGCAATTTCAGGCTCATAACTCTCAACACAGAGTTAAAGATTTTGGCCAAAGTGTTAGTAGCAAGGCTGGCGCTTGTCGTCGAGAACCTGGTAGGGGAAGCCCAAATGTGTGCAATCCTGACCAGGTCCATACACAACAACCTCCACCTCATGCGATACATCATAGAGAGGGTATGGTGTAAAGCTGGCTTTGGTGGGGCTCTGATCAATTTAGATCAGTCTAAGGCATTTGATAGAGTCACTCATCAATACTTGGAAGCAGTTCTCAAGGCTGCGGGCTTCGGTCCCGTCTTCAGAGGCTGGATCGCTGCCATGCACACCAGCATCTGCTCGGCAGTCAAGGTGAATGGCTACCTATCAAAGCCATTCCAAATCATGCGTTCCATCCGTCAGGGATACCCCCTCTCCCCCATTCTGCATGTACTGACTCTCGAGCCGTTACTGCGGAAATCGGAGCTGTTGCAGGGGATCCCGATCGAACCAGGACTGCGGAAAGCAGCGTCAAACTATGCCGACGACATAACCGCAATGGTGTCGAAAACCTCGGAAATCAGGGTAATCGGCAACCTATTACAGGAATACGAAACGTCGACAGGAGCAAGACTAAACCCAAGCAAGTCTATCGGTTTGCAACTCGGCACATGGAGAGGCAAACCCACGCCTTCCGGGAGTGTCATTGGACGCTGGGCGGAAGGACCGGGTGAAATTGCTCGGGGTCTGGTTCGGTCTAGACCTCCAGGTGCACAAGAACTGGAACGAGGTCACGGCGAAGGTATTTTCACTCACCCAGAAGTGCAAACTCTCCTTGAAAGGTCGAGCGGAGGTGGCGAACACTTACATAGCGTCCGTCATCTACTACCGCTTGACAGTCGTGCCTTGCCCCCGCGAATACCTTACCAAAATGGAACGCATACTCCTCTGGAAGAAACAGGCTCCATTGGTGAGGAGATCCATCTGCTGTCAACACCCTTCTAACGGAGGGCTGGGTATGCCGTGGCTGATGATGCGCAAACATTCGCTGAGGCTACGCCATCTCCAGGTATTCCTGACCGGTGAACCGGTGTGGCTGTGGTTTGTGAGACAAGCTCTTCCACAACTCGTCTCACTAATAGAGATGCAGTCCTGGGTCAAGCGAAGACAGAAAATGGGTGCCTGGCACCTCGAGTGCCTACAGGCGCTCACAGCCCTCTACCAAGCGGAAACGGCAATTAGCGGAGACTCTACTTCGACATCCTATAGGGGATTAGTGGAGGATAAGTGCGACGACGTTCTCGGGGAAACTCTAGGCATCGAGGAGGACGAACTGACCAGTCTGTTCGGGAGGACTTTCTGTCCAGGGCCTATGGATAACATCCAGAGGTCTCTGGCCTGGCAGTGCTACCGAGGAGCTCTACCAGTTCGAGACAAAATCTACAGGCACGGACGCCCTGGCAGAGATCCTGCCAAAAGGACCTGTCCAAGATGCGATCAGGACATCGAAACCGTTTCTGCACGCAATTGTTCAGTGCCCAGGGGTGACCGACCTGTGGAATTATGTCGAACAGCTGCTGTCACGTGTGGGACGCATCCAGTTGTCAGCCGAGTCTATCGTGAGGATCACCCCGCCACATTCATTTAAGAACGAAGGAGATGCGGTTTTCCTCTGTCTGGTGGCTATGGCGAAAGAGGTAATATGGTGGACGAGGTTAAAAGGACTGAGGGCAAACACCTTTCTCTCCGGACAACAACTTATCCTCTTCTTTAAGTATCACTTCAGAAGGAAGGTGAGAGTGGAGAGAGAGGTGCTACACCCCAGTAAATTCGCTGAAAGGTGGGTGAATGTGGCAAAAATGGCCCGAGTGAATGGGCCTTCTCTGTATATAAACCTGTAGGTTGAGGAAGATAAACAGAGGGAAGACAGGAACACCTACAAAACGTGTTCCTGGTGTTGAGAGTTGTTCTATCCACGGGGTGTAAAACAACCCTGCAGTAACGTTCCCTCCTATTGGGGATTTCAATTGTCATTTTATTATATATAGTTCATTGTTATTTATTAATGTTAAAGTTATTTTTATGTAAACCCCCCGCCGTCACGTCTTGTAATGTCCCATTTTTGTACGCCCCTGTGGCAAATAAAGAAAGATATCTATCTGTCTGTCTGTCTATCTATCTTCATATCTATCTATTTCTCTCTCTCTCTCACTATATATATATATATATATATATATATATATATATATATATATATATATATATATATATATATATATATATATATATATATATAAGTATGTATACGTACATACTTATATATATATATATAAGTATGTATACGTGCATACATATATCAGCCGTTAATATGCATAGGGAAAGTATATACTTTCAGACGTTCAACCATCTGGCAGGAAGGTATACGTTGCTGACAATAGCTAATAAGCTTGAAACTAGTTCAGCGTTCCTTTGTCAGTGTTGAACAAACGAGCAACGATGGTTGCTGGACAATACGGCTTAATACGGGATGTTTGTTTACAAACACACCGAGCATTATAATAAATGTTCGGTGAATCCATACGTACATATATATATGTGTGCATGTATGTATATATATATACATACTACTGTACGTCTGTATACATATATGTATGTACGCATACATACTTATTTTTAAGTAACAGCCGTACCAAGAGTGGGAAATGAAATTTCGTTTCATTTTTTCCGTTTATATATATATATATATATTAAACATATTATTTTAACTTAAAATATTCTATAATATTTTGGGATATTTTAGTATTTTGATATTTGTAGAATTCGTTTGCTTTTTAAGTCATATTGATATAATTATATTTCCAAAATATAATCCTTTTGTATTTTATATACCCAATTGTACTATGTTATATGTTGATGTATACGTATATCTATATACGGCTAATGTATCTATATGTGTGTGTTGACATACATATACATGTGTTATATGCTTTTTTATGATTATATGTCTGTCTGTATATATGCAAGAGTGA
>OZ024743.1:23022557-23030057 GCA_964016885.1 Eledone cirrhosa | reverse complement strand
TGTTTTGCTTAACTAATGAATATATATATATATATATATATATATATATATATATATATATATATATATATATATATATATATATATATATATATATATATATATATATATATATATTGGTAAACGGAATAGAAAATGCTGACAAATTGTTCACAGTTGAAAAATGGTTTAATTAGGAATAAAAGAGTATTAGTGATTGTATGGGTTAGTATTCAGTTGTGGTTTTAAGTTTTTAAGTTTTTACCGGTTGCGCATTTCTAAATGCTTTTCAAAAATAATTTTGAGATAGAGTGTCCGTGCTGTTTGCTCTGATCTGATTAGTTTTGGGAATTCTACCTGTTTTTATGTTAAAAAAGTGGCTCCAGCGTTACTTTGGTGTTGCAAAATTTCTTGTGGTCAAAACAAATTTGATTGGTCGGTAGAGGTCATGTGAGTGTAAAAAATTGATTTTGCGCCAAGACTGTTTTTATGTTAAAAAAGTGGCTCCAGCAACAATTCTTGTGGTCAAAACAATTTTGATTGGTCGGTAGAGGTCATGTGAATAAAAAATTGGTTTTGCGCCAAGATTGAGAAATGACTCTTTCACAACAAATATGTGTGTGTGTGTGTGTGTGTGTGTGTGTGTGTGTGTGTGTGTGTGTGTGTGTGTGTGTGTGTAGTAATACAGCCATCAACAACTCCCCTTCCTCGACATCCTCATTAAGATCCATAACAAAAAGATAGAAACAGACATATACTACAAACCCACAGACTCCAAGCAATATCTCCCCTTCAACTCTTTCCACCCTAGACACGTTAAAATTAATATTCCCTACAACTTAGCCAAGAGAATCTGTACTATAGTCTCCAATAAAAACATCTGCTACTTACGGCTACAAGAACTAAAGGACACACTCATAGGCAGGGACTACCCTGCATCACTAATTGACAATGGAATCCAACGTGCCCTAAAACTCAGTACCCAGGACCTTAGACACCCTAAAGTAAATCAACCAAAACTAAAAGCTCTTCCATACATCTCCACACACAACCCCCTCAACAATGAGGCCTTTGACACCATCCTCCAGAACATCCCTGTATTGAAAAAGGACCATAGAATGAACCAAATTCTACGAACACACGATATCATAAAGAGCAAAAGACAATCCAAGTCAATGAAAAACATCTTAACACATGCCAAAGTACTGCCAACCACAACAACGAAACCCACAGTAAAAAAATGCGATAGACCCAACTGTGGTATTTGCATCAACCTAATAGAGGGTTCGGAATTCTATTTCAAAGATGGACAACGTTTTATAGTAAAACACAATTTCACATGTGCATCGGAAAATCTAATATATGTATTAACTTGTTCAGGTTGTCGAGAACAATACATAGGCCAGACCAAAAACAGCCTCCGCCAACGCATGACTGTCCATAGATCCCAAATTAAAATACGGGAATACAGGAAAATACCACTGAGTGAACACATTGATACCTGTGCCGCCCAAAATCATCCCAACTTCAGAATCTTTCCCCTCTACAAATTTAAAGATAATGCCACCCACACCCAGCGCATCAGCAAGGAATCTTACTTCATTAACAAATACGGACCCCGTCTAAACACTTCTCCCTAAGACTAACCCACAACATACACACGTCAACATACATACCTACATCAGCACACATCTCTACCCACATATAAACACAATGACATACGTAAACACACATGCTCTATGGTGCAACACAAAAAAATATATGTGCATATATATGTGTATATATATGTATATATGTATATATATGTATATATGTATATAGTGAATATATGTATGTGTGTATATATATATAGTGAATATCATTTCACACCTTTTATTGTTAAGATTTTTGATGTTCTATTAAGAGAACCGATTTTACTGAAAAAATCGAATAATGTACACCATTTTACCAGGGGGAAAACATACTGGTCCCCCCCCCCCCACGCACACATATATATACACACACACATACACACGCGTACATCAACATACAAAGAGACTTATATACACACACACACACACACGCACTTCTCCGTATAAGAAGACAAAAGCTGAAAAATATCTTTTGACATGCTTTCAGACACATTCTTACTGACCATCCCTGCCACCACGAATTACTCTGCTATACACACACACACACACACACACACACACACACACACACACACACACACACACACACACACACACACACACACACTTATCTCAATAGCCATTTGACACACATCGCTGCTAACCATTATCACAACATCGAACACCTTACTACTACTACTACTACACACACACACACACATATTTGTTGTGAAAGAGTCATTTCTCAATCTTGGCGCAAAACCAATTTTTTTATTCACATGACCTCTACCGACCAATCAAAATTGTTTTGACCACAAGAATTGTTGCTGGAGCCACTTTTTTAACATAAAAACAGTCTTGGCGCAAAATCAATTTTTTACACTCACATGACCTCTACCGACCAATCAAATTTGTTTTGACCACAAGAAATTTTGCAACACCAAAGTAACGCTGGAGCCACTTTTTTAACATAAAAACAGGTAGAATTCCCAAAACTAATCAGATCAGAGCAAACAGCACGGACACTCTATCTCAAAATTATTTTTGAAAAGCATTTAGAAATGCGCAACCGGTAAAAACTTAAAAACTTAAAACCACAACTGAATACTAACCCATACAATCACTAATACTCTTTTATTCCTAATTAAACCATTTTTCAACTGTGAACAATTTGTCAGCATTTTCTATTCCGTTTACCAATATATAATAACTTGTGTGTTACACCTCTATTCTTTTAACTATATATATATATATATATATATATATATATATATAGACTATCTAATTTCTTTCTTCTTAGTCCGTAGAAATTAACCAGATAAATAATCATTTAAACGGAAATAAGCTTCAAATGTATCTTTGAAGAAATAACTGATACATATATCGAACTAAGAAGATAGAAATTGGATAAATTTTGTCTGACTATTCTTCAAATTTATAATCTTATATATATATATATATATATATATATATAAGATTATAAATTTGAAGAATAGTCAGACAAAATTTATCCAATTTCTATCTTCTTAGTTCGATATATGTATCAGTTATTTCTTCAAAGATACATTTGAAGCTTATTTCCGTTTAAATGATTATTTATCTGGTTAATTTCTACGGACTAAGAAGAAAGAAATTAGATAGTCCTTTATGAGGACCATCAGATGAAATTTACCTAATCTTTCCTTTTAGTTCGTAAAAATTAACTAGCTAAATAATCATTTAAACAAAACTATGTCTAAAATGTAAGTTTGAAGAAAAAAATAGATAAACGTTACCAAAATTTCTCCCATATATATATATATATATATATATATATATATATATATATATATGAATAAAGTTAGTCCTTCATCAGTGATCTTCCAACCATCATTGGTATTTCATCGCTTTAAAGACCATATACCTCCGGTTGATGCGAGCAACGGCTAAAGAAAGTCGTTGGTACACGTAAATAAAGGGAACGAGCGAGAGTGTAAACAAACAAAGATGGTAAAGCAACGAAAAATGAGGAAGAAAGAGTCAGGTCCCAGATTTCCATGAATATAAGTTCGGTGAAATCGTGAACGAGAGAGAATAAAGACCATCAAACCTAGTCGAAATGTGAGCACGGAAGGAATTCCGCATAGGTCAAACGGGAGGAAGCAGCAGTCCAGACCGTGAATTCGGTGAACATAAGTTCTGTGAAATCGTAGACGAGAGAGAGAAAAGGGGAACCAGCCTGGTCAAGCGTGCGAGAGAAAAGAATTACGCACAGGTCAAACGGGAGGAAGTAGTAGCAGAGAGTGAGTGAGTGAAGGGTGAGGAAGTGGCTAACAGAAAGAGTGACTGTTAGAGAGGGTAAAGATACAGAGAAAGAGGAAGCAGTAAGAACGAAATAGACGGGTCACAGCGGGGGAAAATATATGTGTGAATATGAGAACAAACGTGCTGCGTGGTTGCAAATGGGTTACATATGAATAAAGTTAGTCCTTCATCAGTGATCTTCCATATATATATATATATATATATATATATATTATATATATAAATTTTAGTACAGCATTAACGAAGCTTTAGTTTGCGGACAAGCTAACGAATGCAAATTCGGTATGTAGCTTTAGCACTCGATGGGGAATAGTACCCCAGAGTAATAACAATACGTTTAGACAGCTTAGCAAATCAAATATAGCGATCGGCAGTCCAGCCGCATTACCACAGCAACAAAAATGGTTGGACTCAGGAAAAGATTTTAGACTGACCTGGACATAACGCTGAGACCGAATGCAACATATAATGCATATCGTATATATATATATATATATATATATATATATATATATATATATATATATATATATATATATATATATATATATATATATATATTATATATGTATGTTTATTTCCATATCTACCTATCTGTTTCTCTATGAATCTTTCCTTCTGGTGAAGTCTAATACATTTGATGAGGCAGATATCTGACACTTTGTCGACCTTTACATACTAAATGCATAAGGTGGGAAATTCGACATGTCAAACATGCCAGCCATTAGAGATGACACTCATTGATAGTCTTTTAAAACATAGAAACAAATGTAGAATCTCCAGCTTCTCTTCCACACGCCATTTCTACACAGAAATGATAGGATACGAAGCCGAAATACATCTAGTAAACACAACCAAATGATAGAGCGCAAGCTTTGCAATTGCATGTGGTAAATTCTAACAGCGCTACTTTATTCATTCTTCATCTTTACATTTTCAGAAGAACACGTGAAGTTTGTCTAGCAGTGATTTTGATTGTAGAAGAAAGCTGACTCTATATAAATAGAGCAAGAGGATAGAATGTATGTACTGCCACATATAGCCACATTCATATAGCCACATGTTCAAGAATTAACTGAACTAGCAGAAAAACCATCATTCGGACGGTTTTTTGCTAGCATGTGTAGTGTGTATATTGATATTATACGCAAGTATATATGCATACAGATATGATACATCAAATAAAATTGTAATTGACAATATACACAGAAATTGAACGACGACTGCATTACACTGTCTTATGTAATCAGTAACGTAATCCGTGATACATTAAAAAAAGACGATATTATATATAAACTGCATTAGAAGAAAATTAGTGACGGAAATATATGAATGTTTATTTAAGCGATCGCTAACCGGAAGTGTTGACATTTGAAAATTTTAAAGAAGTGAATCTTAAAATAAGCAACAATATTATATACGGGGTCGATAAAATAAAGTACCAGTAATGCACTGGGTAATTGCTGGCCTTGTGCCAAAAGTAGAAACAATTATTTATATTTAATCAATATATGAATATTACGAAATTTAATAGATAAATTATGTAATATTCATTCATTATTTATTCAGAGTAATCCAACTTATTTTACAAACAGGATAAAAAAATATATTCTGGACGCAGTCCCGCACTTCTTACTTTATTATAGTTTAGATAGAAGGCTTATATTTTCAAGGAGTGTTACAAAAGCAACGGTTCCCAGTTTATATTCAGGAAATTTCTATCACCGGCACATTATACCAATAAACGTTAAACAAGCACTTGCATTCTCTTTGTTATCCGTGTTGCCGGATCGTGCTTCTATTTCTAAACTCTGGAAATTTACATCAACACCAGATTAAGTTTCAAACATATCTCCTTGACTTGAACACTATTGTTTCTGGCTGCACTCCTATTTTTATTTATCTAATTAATCACATTAATCTTTGCTAACAACACCTCAAGTGTTATTCCTGGCCTCAAATCTTTCGTTTGATATAGGGGAAATAACACACATGCATGTGATTACTAACCTGCTGCTGCACCCTTTACAACATCTTGTGAGATATAGGGGAAATAACACACATGCATGTGATTACTAACCTGCTGCACCCTTTACAACATCTTGTGAGATATAGGGGAAATAACACACATGCATGTCATTACTAACCTGCTGCACCCTTTACAACATCTTGTGAGATATAGGGGAAATAACACACATGCATGTGATTACTAACCTGCTGCACCCTTTACAACATCTTGTGAGATATAGGGGAAATAACACACATGCATGTGATTACTAACCTGCTGCTGCACCCTTTACAACATCTTGTCAATGACTCCGGCTTTCTTCTGTGAACAATTAATATTATACCGCACGTTAATTGCACGTATACATATGTACAAACACACACACACACACACACACAGACACACACACACATACACATACACACACACACATACACACACATACACACACATACACGCATACACACAGATACATACTCACACATACACAGACAAACACACACACACACATATACATACACACACACACATACACACACATACACGTACACACACAGATACATACTCACACATGCACACACAAACACACACACACATACACATACACACACATACACGCATACACACAGATACATACTCATACACACATACACATATATATACACACACGCACACACATACACACAAACATACACACATACACACATACACGCAGATACATACTCACACATACACGCGCGCACACACACACACACACACACACACACACACACACACACACACACACACACACACACACACACACACACACACACACACACACACACACACACACACACACGTATATATATATTCATAGCAAGAATCTCTGAGTGTCGATGTTATAAAATAGTTAAGTATCATAGGATTATATATAATTCACTCTTCATGCTTTTGTTTCATGTAAATTCTTGTTTACATGTCTAATACTCAATGTGTACATTTATATACACATTCACGCAGTCTCAATTATCTTTATACTGTATATATATATATAAATATAACTTTATCATATACTTTCATTGCTTTGCGCACAATTTAATACATATCAACATTCACTACCAGTATAAACGCAAATTAATACTGTACATCCCTTTTTGTGATACTACTAAGTGATAGTGTATAAGACTCCCACAGTTAGGGAATTCCTTCTGCTTGTTTAGATCATATACATATCTTCGCATGAGAATCCGAAGACGTTTGAAAATCGATTCAAGATATTCTTTCCAACACAGTGAAACCAGTGGATTTGGCCTGTTTGTCTCTCTACCGACTCAAAATATATAAGCATATACACATTCATGAAGTCTCGAATACCTGTGTATTAGAAACATTATAGACACACACACATATATATATATATATATATATATATATATATATATACAGATATAGAAAGATTTTACACACACACACACACACACACACACACACACACACACACACACACACACACACACACACACACACACACACACGCGCACACACACACACACACACACACACACACACACACACACAGACACACACACACACACATATATATATATATATACAGGT
>OZ024743.1:22972557-23017557 GCA_964016885.1 Eledone cirrhosa | reverse complement strand
TGGTTCCGTGGTTAAAAATTCCGCTTACCAATGAGTACATTTTCCCTTTGACTACGACCCCCGCCCGAAAAAATGACAACACTAGCAGCAGAAAAAACCATCAACAGCAGCGCTAATACCACGACTAACAACAATATCAGCAATAACAACAATAACATCAACAATACCAGCATATCCAAAAGGCTTGCGCTGAAGTTAAGTGTTTGATAGTCACTCATGTGGCTACTGCTCTGATCAAACTACGTGGTTGAATAGACTTTGAGCTGGCCAGCCGCAGGTGTGAGCCTCGCAAGATGGAATGGCTCTTCCAGCATATCTCCCTTACCATCATCCGCGGAAACGCCTTCTCCATTTTGTCCACCGGAGCTGTGAGGCGGCCAGCACGTGGGGCCCCATTTGCTCACTATACAGAGAGATGGGGAGGGCGATGATGGTGGGAATTCGGCTCCTCCGTATTCGGACACATTGCACCTGTCAATAGTGTATATTGATGTACCTATAGCAAAGTACCGGATGGTGAGATCAAGAATATTTTATAGGAGAAATCCTGACAACACAACTACTTCACCCTCAGCAACATAAATCATTGTAGTTGTCATTGTTGTTCTTGTTACTGGACTTATATATTCTCTTATAAACTCGTGTCAACCTAAACCTGATAAACATTTCAATAGAATTTAACAGAATTCTCAAGAATTCTCATTCCTTGGTGGCTTTATGTGTCTTGATTTCTGTTCTTGCTTTAAAAGGAAAATATGATTAAACATATGTAATTATGGGTTTTATATCGAACAATAATAGTAATATTTGATTCGTTTTCAAACAAATGGTATCATTATGCTATGTTTTAAAGAACGGATTGATGGTCATTAAATACAAAACATAGCATAATGAGGCCGTTTGTTTGCAAACAAATCGAATATTATTATTATTATTCGATATGAAACCCATAATTACATTTATGCAATCCGCTATGCTAGAGCGAAAAATCAAATTCTAATTTTGTGATTAAACATATGTCTAGGGCGGGTAAAATTCCCTAGATCCATGGACGAGTTCTCTCCAGCGGTCTCTGTCCTTCATCATCGTCACCATATTCTGTGTCTCCCAGAGACCAGTGTCTGTCCTTAGGGCAATATATGCCATCCTCGGTCTCCCTCTTCTAGTGTGTCCGTGTAGGGGCTCCCACAGGACCACTGATGCAGTATCAACTCTAAATGTCGGTGAGCATGTCCAACTAACTTCAGTCTTCTTTGTGTTACTTTCGAACTGAATTTTGGGCTGCTCCCGTACATCTCTGAGTTCTTCATCCTCAGTGTACACTGATTAATAATCAGAGCAATCCTCATCATTCTTTTTTAGCACCCATCCACTGTTAAACATATATTTTCACAAAAATATCTACTTCTGTTTCACCTTTTATTTGGCCTCAGAATACACCTTTCCGGACATATAGTTTCAGGAAGTTGTAAAAATACTGCGACAAAAGAGTTAACATGTTGCGTGTAATGACTACTCATATTGCGTATTGCATATAAAATATTTGCGTATTAAGTGCCGAGAAAACATACGCAGGTATCAAAAGAGTATAAGTATTCAAAATATGCGTAGGCATGAATTTTGCTAGATGAAAGTTGTGTTGAATCGACCTAGCTGCTTAAAATTCCTTCTTTGTAGACAAACATGTCGGTTAAGTTGTAGGTAATGGGTTGATTTCCCACAAATACTCAAACACCTGCGCATACATACATGGTGGCTGCCAACTCGTTTTCGAGTACGGCCACTACTTTATATCCATGTAGGAGAACCCCTACCGATGTGCTGAACGAGTGTGACTTTTTGTCCAGCCAGCAACTTGAAAACTCTGGTACAAATACTACACTTGTGACAATTACTGACACAGTGCTGGGCCCATGGTACCATGTGACGACAAGTGCAGAGAGATCTCCAGATATAAAGCAATGCCTGTGCCGTGAAGCTTTTATAGTGAGCAAAGGCATTGCACAAAGCCAGTCCCACTCTCTTAACCAAGATGATATTTACCAAAAAGAAGAACAAGTCAACATCATTGGATACCCTCAGGGTTGCAGGTGTTATATCAGAGTTTTCCTTCTCCTAGAATTCTGCCTTGACAAAGGTGATTTTGGATGGTCATTGACTCTTAAGAGCTCCTTTGCACTTTGACAGGTTTTGTTTTTAGTCCTGCAGGATGTCCAAAGTCACCCTCCTCACTAAGAAACCTTGGCGGGGTTGCCAGTTTAGTCGCCAACAACCCGACCATGAGACAGGTTGTACTGGGATACATGTTACTAGTAGCACCAACTGGTGACCTGACATACACATACATACATGCATACATACATGCATACACACACATACACACGCACAAACACACTCACACATAGAGCAAACACATACGCACGCATGTTACATTGGTGACAAAGTACAGCTTAGGGACTCACGATACAGAAATGTTTAAAAAAAGCAGAGGTTTCCAATTTTTGTGAAATGTAATCGTTTTATGATACTTATACAATCTCTAAATCCAACATTGCTTACACACACACTCACGCACACACACATATATATGTATATATACAGGGTGTCCCAAAAATGTATACATACTTCAACAGCTTTCTAATAAATATTTGTACACATTCTTTTTTTTTGGGGGGGGGGGGCACCCTGTATATATACATATATGTGTGTATATATGTTTGTTTGTGTAAAATGTAGTGATCCCTATGTAAATGACTATAACAAAAGCTGATCACTATAAATATTAGTTGAGAATATCAAGCAACATCCCTAGAAACAGAAAAAACGCTGTCAACTTATTCCGTTATTTGCCAGATTTTCTCATCTCTTACTTATAATGAAAGACTATTGTTGTAGTTATTTAAATTGGGACAACTACATAACACATGTCAAATTTTCTCAGTTTTTCTTAAGTCAACCGGATGATCACACATACACACGCACGCATACACACATATTCATATACAAATACATACACACACACACATAAAGATTTATTACAGTAACGTTGGGCGTGATAATAAAGATGATAAACTGAGACATGGTTTTAATGAAATAATTGTACTTCAATGACACCATAAGTTGGTGTATGGGAGCTTTATAGACTTTTTCCTCGGATTGAGGGCTCTTCTAGGTTTGGATATTCTTTATCAAACTATAGCTACATTGCGTATATATATATATATATATATATACGCAATGTATATATATATATATATGTATACGTGTGTGTATATATATATGTATGTGTGTGTGTGTGTATATATATATATATATGTGTGTATATATATATATATGTGTATATATATATACATTGCGTATATATATATATATATATATATATATACATTGCGTATATATATATATATATATACATTGCGTATATATATATATATACATTGCGTATATATATATATATATATATACATTGCGTATATATATATATATATATATATACATTGCGTATATATATATATATATATACGCAATGTAGCTATAGTTTGATAAAGAATATCCAAACCTGGAAGAGCCCTCAATCCAAGGGTGTGTGTATATATATATATATATATATATATATATATATATATACACACACACACACACACATATATATATACACATATATATATAGAGAGAGTAAGGAAAAGGTCCAGGACCCCGACGGCAGAGCTGAAGCCGTATCGATGGCTATTTCTGGACTCCGTCGAAACGGCTTGAGGTCTGCCGTCGGGGTCCTGAACCTTTTCCTATTACCTAC
The DNA here is from genome assembly GCA_964016885.1 of Eledone cirrhosa. Taxonomy (NCBI): domain Eukaryota; kingdom Metazoa; phylum Mollusca; class Cephalopoda; order Octopoda; family Eledonidae; genus Eledone; species Eledone cirrhosa. Next base: position 23,013,761 of record OZ024743.1, on the reverse strand, counting down.
TCTACTACCCAAAGTATCGAGTACTCTGGTACGTTATGGTCCACCTGGTTCCTTACCACACTTCCTTCGTTATATATATATATATATATATATATATATATATATATATATATATATATATATATATATAACCAAAAGTTAAACAAGGTTCACTAATTAATCAATGAATATAGTTTTACAATAGATTAGAAGCACTCAACAGTGGGTTTTCTGGAGTTATTAATATTAATTCAAAATATTAATAAATATAGACATTCACATAATCAAAATATATTTTATTATATATATTTCGGAGGTACTGTGTTGTTTTCTCAGTACGTCCTCATCAGATAAAATATATAAATTGATGTATGACATACCTCAACTGTGCTGATGGCATACATCAATTTATATATATATATATATATATATATATATATATATATATATATATATATATATATATATATATATAAATTGATATATATACTTACTTTATATATATACTTACTTGATATATATACTTACTTTATAAATAACAATCAAAGAGTGTTTAATAATTGTGTTTACTAAGTAATAATTCTGTTTACTAATTAAATGTTATTAAACACTCTTTGATTGTTATTTATAAAATATTCCAGTTCTGTATTATATTATTTTACATCGAGCTACTCTCATACTGGTAATTGGATAATATTAATATTACCCATATTATTTATATATATCTTGTATTTATATATATATATATATATATATATATATATATATATATATATATATATAGAAAAATGGCGTAGGATAGAAGAAAGGAAAGGCACAGAAACGAAGAAAGAAATCCCCAGTCACTGAAGAGGTCACAGAGTGTGTGACGAAAGAACTATGACTATATATATATAAACAACTATCTGGTTGTGGAACCAACCAACCAACCAGAAATTTATAAATTTGTAAATTTATAAATATATAATAAATTAAATTGAAGTGAAGCAACTGGTGCGTGTGTTTCTTATTGGCAACATGACCCTCCCAAAGTATAACAATATCGGTTTCAACACACGGTTTCAGATAAAGAATCTTGCTAAACAAATTCAGAAACGAAATATATATATATACTTATATATATATATATATATATATATATACTTATATATATGTACTTATATATTTATGTATAAGTACGTGCGTTTACATTTCCTCTGATTTCAGCTGGATGTTTATATATATATAACACAAACTTCTTGAGACGTTTGACACCTCTTGCCCACAGTAAGAGGAATATGCGGACATCCCTGAACTAACATTCTGTCTTTGACAAGGTGATAGGGCTGCATATCTATTTTTACATTGTGCCTGTTTTTACTTTAGAAATTGCCAGCATTCAGCTCTCGGAAATTTCTGTTGCAATTCCTTTCATCAAAGGAATTTAAGCAATCAAAATCTGAATGTTTGAATCTCTAAATTGTCTTACCGGATGTCTCTGTGAGATAGGAATATTTTATGAGTTTGTTGTTTACAAAAACCTGTAAACGAAGACGGAAAGAAATAGAATACAAAAGTTGAAGTATACATGATAAACGTTAACACGAACTTTAGTTATAAGAAGTTGGTTTAGTGTTAGAAAACGACACAAATCTCGAAATTTTGAGACAAGAAGGGTGAGCGGGAAAAAAACGTGTATTTATACACAAGAATATGTGTGTGGGGGTGGTGAAAGATATATATATATGGAGAGAGAGAGAGAGAGAGAGAGAGAAACTAGAAGATGCATAAAACAAAATATTGATGCATATAAATAGTAATTTTTATTCACAATCTTCGGGGGATTTGGCAATGAGTTTAGTTTAGTCTAGAAAAATCAGTAAAAACTCAGATATCATTTTTCAAATGTATGTAAAAGTAGGTAATGTGTACGAATAAAGTAAAGTATTTATGAAACAATTTGAAAGACGTTATATATTTTAATTAAGAACTATGAATGTTAAGTCTACGTAAAAATTTGTCAAATACACTTTCTGATTCTGTAAATAGATATAAAATGTCTCCGTTTCTGTAGATTAGCAAAGTTGGTTTCATATAGTCAAACCCATAAAAACCTTATCATCTCCACTATTTTTTTCACCGTGGGTAACTAACAATACAAAAAGGTAAAGTTAAAAAACAAGACTGTGATCGACGCAGAATACAAGACTTTCCTTGGACCGGATTCCAGCCTCAATGTTCGTAAAATACTTCAACTCAGACACACACACGTGTATTCACACACACGTGTATTCACACACACGTATATACACACACACGCATATACGCATGTACATGTATATATATAAATTTATATAGTACGCACAAACATACATAAACAAATATACAATGAAACAGAATTAGAAACATTTGTTTTATATTCATAAAACAGCACGAGTGTACATGCACGTATATACCGTCATACACACACACCCAAGATGTATATATAAATATATACAGTGGCGGACAGGCCAGGTTGCCCAATGGCAAGTGAACCCCAGTGGGCCCACGGTAGCATTGCAAGAGCCCACAGTAGCATTGCAGGGCCCACTAGTATTTTAGTGGCTAATTCTTTGCTTTCAAAAAATACGTGAAATTTAAGAGAAAGAATAATATTTAAAAAAAAACCAATAAAACAGTTAAGCAAAATATTTGGTCAACGAATTCCCCAGGGAATTACTAGAAACCAAGATATATGATAGTACAAATAGCTGCAATCAGTGGTTGTATATTCTACTAAATCTAAAGCTCAGTGTATTCATCCATGCAAATATACATATACAGACACACAAGCAGATATATATATATCATAAAACATGTCTATAGAATCACAAGATAAAATATATACTATTTCCTCTCCCAATTAGCATAATTAACTATATAAAAAATCGAATAGACCAGGCTATAAGAATGAAGCTTCTATGAAGGAATCTCCGACAAATAACCGAAACTACCGCTTCGCGTCGGCCGTAGCGGAATATTTATCGAATATTTCGACAGCGTAATCGCCTAGATATAGTCAGCTAAACAGAATTAGGTTTAAAATAAACTAGGAGAAAATAGAATACATTCAAATACCTCTACCATGGTTTCGTCCGTATTTTGAGTTTTCCAATAATTATGTAATAATTATGTAAACTCGAGCGCCGGATTCTTCAGGAAACTCGCTCATATCTAGACACTAAATTTTCCAAAGCGATCGCGCCAAGAATTCATTTCAAAATGGCTAAAAATCGTGACGTAGTCGCGGTCAAGTTGGAAGGGGTGTGGTAATTGCTTACGACTGGTGGCATTTTTGCTAGAAAGCACAGCACAATACAGCCAAATTTGTATCTCAACCTAGTGGGAGATTATTACATATAAAAGTTTACATATATATATACATATATATACATATACGTGTTTTGCAACCGGTCACTTTGTGGTTCAATGAAAAATTAATAAATTAAACAATCAGAGCTATATATCATAAAACATGTCTATAGAATCACAAGATAAAATATATACTATTTCCTCTCCCAATTAGCATAATTAACTATATAAAAATCGAATAGACCAGGCTATAAGAATGAGGCTTCTATGAAGGAATCTCCGACAAATAACCGAAACTAGCGCTTCGCGTCGGCCGTAGCGGAATATTTATCGAATATTTCGACAGCGTAATCGCCTAGATATAGTCAACTAAACAGAATTAGGTTTAAAATAAACTAGGAGAAGATAGAATACATTAAAAAACCTCTACCATGGTTTCGTCTGATATATAGCTCTGATTGTTTAATTTATTAATTTTTCATTGAGCCACAAAGTGACCGGTTGTAAAACACGTATATGTATATGTATGTATATATATATGTAAACTTTTATATGTAATAATCTCCCACTAGGTTGAGATACTAATTTGGCTGTATTGTGCTGTGCTTTCTAGCAAAAATGCCACCAGTCGTAAGCAACTACCACACCCCTTCCAACTTGACCGCGACTACGTCACGATTTTTAGCCATTTTGAAATGAATTCTTGGCGCGATCGCTTTGGAAAATTTAGTGTCTAGATATGAGCGAGCTTCCTGAAGAATCCGGCGCTCGAATTTACATAATTATTACATAATTATTGGAAAACGCAAAACACGGACGAAACCATGGTAGAGGTATTTAAATGTATTCTATTTTCTCCTAGTTTATTTTAAACCTAATTCTGTTTAGTTGACTATATCTAGGCGATTACGCTGTCGAAATATTCGATAAATATTCCGCTACGGCCGACGCGAAGCGCTAGTTTCTGTTATTTGTCGGAGATTCCTTCATAGAAGCCTCATTCTTATAGCCTGGTCTATTCGATTTTTTATATAGTTAATTATGCTAATTGGGAGAGGAAATAGTATATATTTTATCTTGTGATTCTATAGACATATTTTATGATATATAGCTCTGATTGTTTAATTTATTAATTTTTCATTGAGCCACAAAGTGACCGGTTATATATGTAACCATATGTGACCATATATATGTAAACTTTTATATATATATATAAAAGTTTACATATATATATATACATACATATACATATACGTGTTTTGCAACCGGTCACTTTATATATATATATATATATATATATATATATATAACACACACACACACACACACACACACACACACACACACACACACACACACACACACACACACACACACACACACACACACACACACACACACACAAGCGCAACACAAACAAGCCCAACACACACACACACTGATATATTGAGGTCATTATTGAAAGTCTCTGGATTTCGCAAAATACATATGTTTTATTGAAGAAGGTAATATATTTTTCCGCAAAAATTTGTTTGCACTGTTTTGTTTCCACTTATGTATTTTAAAAAAAAATGTTATTTATTCATTATAAAAATTAAATGATAGCATTTTATATGTAGGTGGAACCCCTTCATCAGGGAACCAATATTTTTAGACCTGGTCCACCACTGTATATAATATATATGATGTCAATCATTGTAAGTTTGAATCAAACTGACATGCAACAAGATATATATAGGAATAAGGTAAGCCCATATCACAGAGAGAAAGAGAGAGAGAGAGAGAGAGAGAGAGAGAGAAAGAGAGAGGGAGAGAGAGAGAGAGAGAGAGAGAGAGAGAGAGAGAGAGAGAGAGAGAGAGAGAGAGAGAGAGATCGGGGGTAGAAATGAGGTGCAACAGAAATGAAACACGGATCACAGGTTAAAATATAGTCTAGATAGATGAGAAACAAAATGAGGATGTAACAGCCAAATAATTTAGAAGTCGACCTTAAGTAGGAGCAATAACATTAAGAAAGACATGACACCACAACACTTTGTTGTGAAAATTTTGAAAGTTCGTTTATAAGTATGAATTTTCATAAGATTTTTGTAGATGTATCTGTGGCCTAGGGGTAGGTACTAGAGACGGTGGAGATACTGGCCTTGGGTTCAATCCTGGGCAAGAGGTACATGTAACCTTTTTCAGTTTTTATTTTACAACCAATAGGAAAAAAAGCTGAAAAGGTTTACTGGGAACCCTCCTCCCGATCTGGATCGAACTTCAGACCAGGATCACCACCGTCTATGATTCCTCCATCTAAGCCAACGAGAGAGCTACAAAAGTATAATGAAAATTGATAATTATAAACCTACTTTCAAAATCAAAGTTAAAAAGATGTGGTGTCGTTCATGGCTTTCCTAGATCTATTAGTAATATTTAGGGTCGACATTTGGTCATTAAAGTACCAGTAATACACTGGTTAATTTGCTGGCCTTGTGCCAAAAGTAGAAATAATTATTTAAAGTCTCTGGATTTCGCAAAATACATAATATTTTTTATTGCAGAAGGTAATATATTTTTCCACAAAAATTTGATTGCACTGTTTTGTTTCCACTTATGTATTTTTTGAAAATGTTATTTATTCATTATAAAAATTAAATGATAGCATTCTATATGTAGGTGGGCCCCCTTCATCTCCTGACAAACAATATTTTTTGACCCAGTCCACCACTGAATATATATATATATATATATATATATATATATATATATATATATATATATACTGTTTTCGTAGGAAAGGTAAAGGAAAGGAGAGTGCTCTATGTAAGCTACAGAGCTATTTAGTTATGTAATAAACAACATAAAATAATTATTCCATTTACCAAAGGTTCCACAAAGACAGACGAGCTCGACACAGACGTCTGAAATCGCTCATCAGAATGAAATTTTATTTGATGTGGATGTAAGATATGGATTTAAAAACAAAGGCTAAAACAATTGAAAGCGAGGCTGATATATAATATAAAATAAAATAATGGGAGAAAATAGAACGTAGTGTAATGGGAAAAATAATAAATATATATATATATATATTATTTTATATTATATTATATTTTATTATATATGATATATCAGCCTCGCTTTCAATTGTTTTAGCCTTTGTATTTAAATCCATATCTTACATCCACATCAAATAAAATTTCATTCTGATGAGCGATTTCAGACGTCTGTGTCGAGCTCGTCTGTCTTCGTGAAACCTTTGGTAAATGGAATAATTGTCTCATGTTGTTTATTACATAACTATATATATATATATAAATATATATATATATATATATATATATATAAATATATATATATATATATATATATATATATATATATATATATATATATATATATATATATATATATATATTATAGAAGGAGCTTCTACAGGACTAGTACTGTTTCATTCAGATGAAATCTTCAGGAAGCTTCCTGAAGATTTCATCTGAATGAAACAGTACTAGTCCTGTAGAAGCTCCTTCTATAAAATAAAAAAATTTTACTCTGCCATGTATTGAGTACCTTACTTACTGTGGTTATCCCCGACTCAACCCGGGACCTACGTATATATATATATATATATATATATATATATATATATATATATATATATATATATATATATATATATATATATATATATATATATATATATAAATATATATATATATACATATATATAGTAGAATAATCGAGTATCGGAAACACAGTTCACGAATTAACGATAAACAATATCCGATATGTGTGGCAGAGGGCTCAATAATTTGGATAAATCAGAGCTATAACCATCGTTAAATTATATAAGATACAAACAGCGGAGAATTTGAAATTAGATAGTGAAATAGTGCTTCCGTTGTATTTTTGACTAAATAAATTAGCTTAATAATTGGAGTTATAAAAACCCACAGAAATGGAAAAAATTACTGAGAATCGACGTATATGGGATACGAATCTACAGTAGCCAGAGATGTGGGTTCGTGTTCCATATACGTCAATGCTCATACAACGGAGGCATTATTTTAACTATATAATACACACACACAAACACATATATATATATATATACATATATATATATATATATATATATATATATATATATATATATATATATATCAAAATAAAGATCCGAAGGCATGGTATAAATGTCCAATCATTTTAATCACGACACATGTTTCAATAAGAGATAGATCGATCGTGCGGCCATGATCGATTATCACTGATCTCTCGTCAGGTGAAAATGAATTGTCTTCAAATCCTTGATATGAGGAAAAAAATTTAACGATGTTCACTCACTAGAGTTTTGTCCCTCTAGTGAGAGATCAGTGATAATCGATCATGACCGTACGATCGATCTATCTCTTATTGAAACATGTGTCGTGATTAAAATGATTGGAAATTTATACCATGCCTTCGAATTTTTATTTTGATACAAATACTCCGTTTTACATCATCTAGCTGTTCCCATAAATGGAATTGGAGATATACAAAAGCGTGGAGAACTTAATATTGCTAACAAAAGTTTATTGGACCGTATTACAACCAATAATACACCTTACTATATATATATATATATATATGTGTGTGTGTGTATATATATATATATATATATATATATATATATATGTGTATATACATATGTATATATATATATATATATGTATATATATATAAAGGGGTAGAGATTTGCTTATATGCACCAAACTTGTGGAGGTATTGAAAAGAATTCCCAAGTCGCTCTGCTCTGGGGTGAGCTATATGTTAAAATCAGGTAGGTTAGATCGGGGAGGAAGACAGGTAGAAAAGAATACAATGTATATGTGATATGTTTATAAACATGCTTAATCGGTAATGTGCATGTAAAGCTTATAGAAGGTGGGTATCCAAATATATATATATATATATACAAATAAAATACAGAGTTACTAACTCATATTAATACCCTGCAATTAACTTACTGTGTTTATTTCTACATATATATATATATATATATATATATATTTATATATATGCATATATATCCATACATATATCTATCTATCCATCAATATACCTATCTTTCTGTCTGTCTAATCCCCCCTTCTATCTCTTTCTCTCTCTCTCCCCCTCTCTCTCTCTCTCTCTCTCTCTCTCTCTCTCTCTCTCTCTCTCTCTCTCTCTCTCTCTCTCTCCCTCTTTCTCTCTCTCTCTCCCTCTCTCTCCCTCACTCTCTCTCACCCCCCCCTCTCTCTCTCTCTGTATATATATATATATATATATATATATACATATATATATATATATATAAATGGTGATAAACATGCAATCACACTTATGCGTATTAGAATATATGTTTATTTGCCTGCTTATATATATAAGTGTTTGGGTTTCTTAATGTTTTATATGCATGTAATTATGTATGTATGTATGTATGTATGTATGTATGTATGTATGTATGTATGTATGTATGTATGCATCTATGTATGTATGTATGTATGCATGTATGTATGTATGTATGTGTTAATGTATGTACGAATTTATGCATGTATGTATGTATGTTTGCATGTATGTATGTATGTTTGCATGTATGTATGTATGTATTTATGTATGTATGCATGCATCAAATTTCAGAGTTCTACCTGTTTGGTAAATGACTTGATTTGAGACTGATAAGTGGAACTGAAGTATTTATATTGAGAAAGATATATTTATATATTTAACAATGGTTGGGAGGGGGAGTGGGGCGCAATATTTTCGTAACACTCTTTGCAACCTGGTTCATCTGGGATTTTGTCAGGAACCAGGTTGCAGAGAGGTCGATGAAAATGTTGACAACATGAACGAAATGAAAAATAAATATAACAGTTTTTTGTGTATTTGTTTCTCAATTACTAAAATGATTTCTTTGATGTAAATATTTTCATTATCTTACTTATGTAAATATTTGAATTCTTCATATAATGAAGGATCGGGTTTCGAGCAGAGAAACAGAGCTCCTTAGTTAAAATTTAGATAAAATCAACGTTAAAGTTCTTTTCATAATTTTACTGTTCCACTTACATATTGTAATTTTATGGTGCATGTTAGCTCATCACGTCTTCTTTGTTTTACTGAAATCTTCAGCATTTCCTGATTAGAAATGCGTTAACATAACCAAGTACAGTGCTGCTTGTATATATATATATATATATATATATATATATATATATATATATATATATATATATATATATATATATATATATATATATATATATATATATATATATATACATATATATATATATACTAGCATTAAAGCCCGGCGTTGCTCGGGGTCATTAAGTTACCAAAGTTAGGTTGCACCACCCATTTTATGGCAGCACTTTTTTGTCTGCCAGGCACTGGGCGAATGAATTGCAGACCTGGATGCATGAGCTACGCCAGCAGTGACAATTGTAGTTTCGCCTATGTATATTATCTCTGTGCAAAAAAGTGTTGAAATTTATTGTTTCACAGTACTTGCGCAACACGCACGTAGACGATGCCAGCCGAACAACTGAGCTGCGATGGAGTTGTTCTGCATGGTTGTCTGTGTGTTTTCTAAATTTAAGACAGTAGGGAGGGTTGTGATATGAGGGAGAGTTAGCTGTTGTTTCTAGCAGGTTTAGTGACCTTATAGAAGATATGTGTTTTCTAAATTTAAGACAGTAGGGAGTGATGTGATATGGGGGAGAGTTAGCTGCTGTTTCTATCAGGTTTAGTAACCTCATAGAGGATATGTGTTTTCTAAATTTAGTACAGTAGGGAGTGGTGTGAACGGACAGTATCACCATCAAGCTTGGAAAGAGAAAGTAGCAGAAAGTATGAAGTTGTATAAATGTTGAATGGTAGTAGAAAGAGTTCAGCAGTTTAAATGAGAGAGAAAAATCGTAAAATATTGAGTTTTATCTATTTTTTTTGCGTAATTGTGGGTGAAATTGAAAAAATTATCTCCGTCAAGACGCAATCGAAGCTATTTCGAATACTGAATTGTAAATTTCAATTGAAGAAATTCTATATCGTAGATTTCTATAACGAAGGAGCATGACCACACACTGAGCTTTATAGATTATGATATATATATATATATATATATATATATATATATATATATATATATATATATATATATATATATATATATATATATATATATGTATATATATATATATATATATATGTATATATATATATATATATATATATATATATATATATATATATATATATATATATATATATATATATATATATATATATATATATATATATTGTTCTTCTTTTTGGTAAATATCATCTTGGTTAAGAGAGTGGGACTGGCTTTGTGCAGTGCCTTTGCTCACTATAAAAGCTTCACGGCACAGGCATCGCTTTATATCTGGAGATCTCTCTGCACTTGTTGTCACATGGTACCATGGGCCCAGCACTATGTGTCAATAATTGTTACAAGTGTAGTGTTTGTACCAGAGTTTTCAAGTCGCTGGCTGGACCTAAAAGTCACACTCGTTCAGCGCATCGGTAGGGGTTCTCCTACATGGATATAAAGTAGTGGTCGTACTCGAAAACGAGTTGGCAGCCACCATGTATGTATGTATGTATGTATGTATGTATGTATGTATGTATGTATGTATGTATCTGCATGCCTCTTTATATATGTAGCTATGCCAATTATTTAGGCGTTTCTTCCTGACACAACGTTTAGCACTTTAAGTTATGTTTGTGTAATACCTGTCTTTCTTTGTCAGCGGTTCCGATTGCTGGCATTTATCCACATCATATTTAATATTACCCGGTCTCGAGGGGTTGGCAAAAGCCATTGATGCAGCTTCTTCCTTCAAGACAATGACTCGTATTTAAAACGAATCATAGTCCTGACGTATTAGAAGCAGAATTTCGCAATACAATCTAGTTGATAATGTAGAATAGAAGCTATAATTTTCATACTTAAAAAAACGATATGTATTAATCTCACCATTTTATAAGTAATAATAGTGAACGGCTAATGATATATCTCATACTCACGTAACACAATCATAGGAACATCAGATTTTTCTGTTTCTGTTTTTTGTTTGCATTTAACTCCGCAAATGCTTTTGCTATTTTAAGCAACTTATTGAATTATATTATATAGTGAGCAGGCTGCAAGTAAAACGAAAGCCAAAACCATACACGAACTGTTAATAGGGACACCTTCCCACATTTAAGTACATAGTGAAATATGTTTAAGTTAATGTTCGTTTAAACAGTTAATATTGCAAAATATATTCAAATTCATCAACATATTCCTAAATGTAAAGAGCTGTATAAAAAAAGATATTTACTTTTGCTTCTATCATTAACCTTTTGGCTAATATTAGGCCTGACAATTATTCTGATTATATAATGGAACGGTTCATGTTAAATCTAAACCAATATACTTACCTTGTCTTTTACCTTGCTAAACTTAGTTTAATTTTTCATTTCAATTACAATGTTGCTTTCTTTTGACAATAGAACCCTGAGATGGGATGGCAAATGAAATCTCGAGATTTCCAAACATTAGCGAATATGAAGTCAATTAGCTTCACCTTGGAATGTAAACAAGGTTACGACTTGGACTTATCACAAACTTATATCTTGCTGTATAGCTTTGGTCGCATATTTCAACTATCATATTCATCACTGTATCTTACCAATTTCCCCAAGCTATAAATATCAATTATCCTTATTTAAGTTGACAGCTAACATATATAAATACATTTTGGCAACGGAAACAAGCACGAATAGATGCAGTCGCGACTGGGTTTGTTCCAAAAAGTCTTTGTTTATTAACTATCATTATATCTGTATGGCAATGTACCTAGATAATAAATGGGGAAACGTCAAAACACTCTTCTCCTTATGACACACTAACTCATCATATTTTATCAATTATAAGAAATCGATAGTTACACACACATACACACACACGCACGCACACATATAGTTTTCGGTGGAGGGCGTTTGTCCCACGTGATAACTTGGGACTTATATTATTATTGTAACTAACGCAGCCTTTTTTTCAATACCTAAACTATGAGTTTCCTACTGCTCTGACCCCGTCTGTCTGTATGTCTGTCTGTCAGACGATGAACATGTGACAAACAGGCGAAACTCCGGAGTAACAAGACTCACCTTTTAGCCTTAATAATATAATAATATAATAATATTGAATATTATATATATATATATATATATATATATATATATATATATATATATATATATATATATATATATATATGTGTGTGTGTGTGTGTGTGTGTATCTGTATATATATAAAGACGAAGTTTACTGTATGTGTGTGTGGACAATTTTTAATGAGGGCTCATATATTCTAAACCATTCATGCGATTTCATTGAGATTTTTTACAGAGCTTCTCCTTGCACAAAACCTGTACATGATCTACAAAAGCTTTCAAAAATCGATATTGGGGCCTTTGGAGACATTAAAAAATTTCGGTTATTTCTGTGAATTTTCGTGTTTAAGTAAGCCAAGAGTTTTCTTTAAGTAATTCGGCTCATTCGGATTTTAATTTACTCTTTGTACTTGAAACAAAAGGTACGCTTCCTCGAGACTAACAATGTCATTTTGTATATTTCACAACCAGCAATTTCTAACAGATGACTAAGTTAAGTTATAGATTTGACATTGTATAATTTATCGTTTCAAGCTTGATGTTCATACATTAAGTGATGTCATAACTTTTACAATAATATGCTTTGTACATAATAGTGTCTATTATTCACTTCACTTCTCTATTTCATGATGCGCTTTTACTGTTGTCAAAAAAATTTATACTTAGACTAGATTTCTGTTGTTATATGGTATAACGGATGACACCGAGCTCACATATTAAATATTTCGCTGGAATAGTGCCTAAGGTTTTCATATTTACATAAAGTACGTTTTTCTTCTATGTATTCAAATTTACTTTGTTTAGTTTAATGAGCTACATCGTCCAAAGGACGGGTAGTTTAGCTAATATATATATATATATATATATATATATATATACCAACTTGACTGCGACTACGTCACGAATTTTAGCCATTTTGAAATGAATTCTTGGCGCGATCGTTTTGGAAAATTTAATGTCTAGATACGAGCGAGCTTCCTGAAGAATCCGGCGCTCGAGTTTATATAATTATTACATAATTATTGGAAAACTGAAAACACGGACGAAACCATGGTAGAGGTATTTGAATGTATTCTATTTTCTCCTAGTTTATTTTAAACCTAATTCTGCTTAGTTGACTGTATCTAGGCGATTAAGCTGTCGAAATATTCGATAAATATTCCACTACGGCCGACGCGAAGCGCTAGTTTTGGTTATTTGTCGGAGATTCCTTCATAGAAGCCTCATTCGTATTGCCTGGTCTATTCGATTTTTTATATAGTTAATTATGCTAATTGGGAGAGGAAATAGTATATATTTTATCTTGTGATTCTATAGACATGTTTTATGATATATGGCTCTGATTGTTTAATTTATTAATTTTTCATTGAGCCACAAAGTGACCAGTTGCAAAACACGTATATGTATGTGTATGTATATATATATGTAAACTTTTATATGTAATAATCTCCCACTAGGTTGAGATACAAATTGGGCTGTATTGTGCTGTGCTTTCTAGCAAAAATGCCACCAGTCGTAAGCAACTACCACACCCCTTCCAACTTGACCGCGACTACGTCACGATTTTTAGCCATTTTGAAATGAATTCTTGGCGCGATCGTTTTGGAAAATTTAATGTCTAGATATGAGCGAGCTTCCTGAAGAATCCGGCGCTCGAGTTTATATAATTATTACATAATTATTGGAAAACTGAAAACACGGACGAAACCATGGTAGAGGTATTTGAATGTATTCTATTTTCTCCTAGTTTATTTTAAACCTAATTCTGCTTAGTTGACTGTGTCTAGGCGATTAAGCTGTCGAAATATTCGATAAATATTCCACTACGGCCGACGCGAAGCGCTAGTTTTGGTTATTTGTCGGAGATTCCTTCATAGAAGCCTCATTCGTATATCCTGGCCTATTCGATTTTTTATATAGTTAATTATGCTAATTGGGAGAGGAAATAGTATATATTTTATCTTGTGATTTTATAGACATGTTTTGTGATATATATATATATACATATATATATATATATATATATATGTATATATATATATATATATATATATATATATATATATATATATATATATATATATATATATATATATATATATATATATATAGTGGTAGAGCACTGGAAGGTAATATCCGTCGTGGTAGAGCACTCAGTCCACAGGACGAGTTAGGTAGAAGTGGTTACACAACACTTAGTTCACCATACCGAGAACAATTGTTTCACCTTAGCGGATCCTCAGCTAGTAATGGACATGGTTATACGGAACAGGAAGGACAACCGTACGAACGCGCATGCGCAGAAATGGTCACTTCACTCAAGCAATATTAAATTGCGTGCGAGAGGTGTAAGGGCGATAACTGCGAAAGTCCGAAAGTTTCTAGTTGATAAGAAAATTAGGATGTTGTAATTCAATCCGGAGTTTTGTAGTTATGTAAGAGGTGTTTCCAGACGTGTGGACAAGGTGTGAAGAATTCATTTTACTTGAGTTTAGGCAATCGCTATTGCGTAATCTCTTTAGAATATTTATTCGTTCATCAATACATAGTCCACACGACGGATTGCCCCTTGCGTATGGCTTGGACTTAGTGATGGCTTTCCATTGAATAGAATACTCTATACTTGAGTCCTTGAGGAACCATACGTAGCTCGCGAGCTTCGTGGATGAACGTCTGTCTGGAAGTGAGTTAAGTTGTCCTTCTTGTTCCGTATAACCATATCCATTACGAGCTGAGGATCAGCTAAGGTGAAAAATTGTTCTCGGTATGGTGAACTAACTGTTGTGTAACCACTTCTATATATATATATATATATATATATATATATATATATATATATATATATATATATATATATATATTATATATATGTGTGTGAGTGTGAGTGTGTATATATATATAATATGAATGAAACACTTCTATTCCTCTGAAAGTCATGTCTATATGAAATAAATATGTACCTTCTCTATTAATATATTAAGTACATTATTTCAGTATTGGTAGAGTGTTGGACACCATGCTTTGCAGCATAGAGTTACGTCCCTTTATGGCCTGAGTCCAAATCCCGCCGAGGTTAACTTTGCCTTTCATCCTTACGGGGTCGATAAAATAAAGTACCATTAATGGACTGGGATAATTTCTGGCCTTGTGCCAAAAGTAGAAACAAATATTTGGAATGTTGTACATACGACAATAATTGAGAATGAAAAAAACATAGATTTCTAATAATCTCTGCGACTATACTGTTTAACAATCAACTACTATAATAAAATAATTTTCCTCTTACTTTGAAATCTAGTATTTTTCCCTTCAGTATTTTTTTCCTTTTCGTTTTTTCTTCTTCTCCATCTCTTCTCTCTTCCACTTTCTTTCCATTCTTTCATTCACTCTATCTTTCGCCCCCGCCCTTTTGCTAACTTTCTCTCTCTTTCTCACACTCACATATGTCTCACTTTCTCTGTTTGATATTTTAAAGGAAATAACGTTTTTTTTGTAATTAACAGGAGAGGTATTAAATCACGGATATCGACCGGAAGCAATCAAATGTTTTTCTTTCATATTTTTTTGTTATTGTTATTTGCTATTGTATGCATATTAGTACTTTATGTAAATTTGGTTTTTTTTTTTGTTTCTTTGTATGGTTATTTGCTGTGCTCTTCTTACTAATACATTTGTATTTTATGTTACGAGGGTATGTGTTTAGTAGTTGAAATACTTAAATGAAACTGAGTCGATTGCCAATTGCATTTGCTGTCATACTATTGCTTGTGGAGATGATAACAGCGGTGGCAGTGGTGGTGGCGGTGGTGGGTAGTGGTAGTGGAGGCGGTAGTGGTGGAGGCGGTAGTGGTGGTGGCGGTAATGGTGGTGGTGGAGGTGGCGGTAGTGGTTGTGGAGGTGGTAGTAGTAGTGGTGGTGATGGTAGTGGCAGTGGTGGAGGCGATGTTGGTGGTAGTGGTTGTG
Source organism: Eledone cirrhosa (assembly GCA_964016885.1). Lineage (NCBI taxonomy): Eukaryota > Metazoa > Mollusca > Cephalopoda > Octopoda > Eledonidae > Eledone > Eledone cirrhosa. The sequence goes on along the minus strand of OZ024743.1, from coordinate 22,997,298 downwards.
GCAGCGGTAGTGGTGGTGGAGGCGGTAGTAGTGGTGGAGGCGATAGTGGTGGTGGAGGTGGTAGTAGTGATGGTGGAGTGGTAGTGGTGGTGGAGGCGGTAATGGTGGTGGAGGCGGTAGAGGTGATGGTGGAGGTGGTAGTGGTGGTGGAGGCGGTAATGGTGGTGGAGGCGGAAGAGGTGATGGTGGTAGTGGTGGTGGTTAGTGGTAGTGGTAGTGGTGGTGATGGTAGTGGTGGTGGAAGCGATGTTGGTGGTAGTGGTAGTGGTTGTGGCAGCGGTAGTGGTGGTGGATGTGGTGGTGGTGGTGATTGTGGTGGAGGCGGTAGTGGTGGTGGAGGCGGTAGTGGTGGTGGAGGTGGTGGTGGTGGTAGTGGTGGTGGAGGTGGTAGTGGTGGTGGTGGTAGTGGTGGTGGTTGAGTCAGTAGTAGTGGTGGAAGCGGTAGTAGTGGTGAAGGCGGTAATAGTGGTGGTGGAGGCGGCGACGATAGTAGGGTGGTAATGAGAATGATAAAAATTCTAGTGATGTTGCATCTGTTTATGTCGTCACTGCTCCTTCTGCTGTTATTGTTGTTGTTGCTTCAGTTGTTTTTATTTGTATTGTTGTTGCTGTTATTGACGTATTGCTGCTGCCGTTGTTGTGTTTGTCGTTGTTGTTGTAACTGCTGCTGTTTTTATTACCGTTGTTGTTGCTCTAATTACTTGTGGAGAAGAGAGACGATATTTTCTTTAGCCCAGACATAAAGTTCTGTTATTATTAGGCAAGGAGAAACTTTATTAGATTTGATTAGCCATTAAAGCTTTATTAACAACAGAAAACACATCTGCCACATTAAAGCGCAGGTACTGCAAACCACTCATAAACTAAACATATTTTAAACGAACGATGGATTCTCTATGTGATTACCCGACATGCAAGAAAATATCGTAAAAATTACCTCAAAGCACACTATATACCAGATCTGCCAACCTCTAAAGACCCATGAAAAAAAGTGCCCCAAAAGGGGTAGAAATGAGGCAAAATGGGGCGATTTTACATAATGAAAGCTATACCCATTTTCACAAGAGAAGACATCTCTCACCTACCCCAAAGTGGGTGGGAGATCTCCCCGTCGGACAGGAAGAGTTGACAGGTCTGATATACTGTTTTATAAAAATAAAATAAACAAATTGTGTCTAATAGTCTTGGATACACTATTCCAGAAAATTAAATGCATTAACCATAATGTTTAAGAAGATCGCTTCATAATCACGATGTTCGTGGTTGATTCCACTGTGTGTTATCTTAGTTAAGTGTCTTTTGACATAACCTGGAATTGACCTAAACATTTAGAAGGGAATTGAATAGTCAAAACTTATGCAGGATACCGTCCAAAAGATTGTATCCGTAAATCAAAGGTTCATGTTTTCTTCACACTTTGTTACACATATTCTGCGTGCGGATTATGCAAAGAATACCCGTGTCTGTGAAATACTTAGACAATTACTTGCTAATTCAATGGGTAGACAGTTCAGTTTGTTGTTCATAACAAACCTAAAGGATTGGTGTGAAAATACAAAATATTCCAAATAAAACAATATAAAACTTAAATGCTATCATGTTTTCGATATAACACCAACAATAACGGCACGGATACCACTCCATATGTATACTTATATGAGACACACACACACACACACACACACACACACACACACACACATACGAAATGAGACTATACAGTTGGAGAGAGAGAGAGAGAGAGAGAGAGAGAGAGTGTGTGAGAGAGAGAGAGAGAGTGAGAGAGAGAGTGAGAGAGAGTGAGAGAGAGAAGAAGAAGAAGAAGAAGAAGAAGAAGAAGAAGAAGAAGAAGAAGAAGAAGAAGAAGGTGAAAGAAAGAGAGAGAGATGGAAAGAGAGAATGGAATATTAAAAGATTTGCTGGTTAAAGAGTATAAACAATATGTGGATTAAATCTGCTCATTTCTTCAGACAGGCGATCCTTTTACTTGAACATTAGAACTTTGGCTTACCTTAAATATTCTGTGAAGTAGAAATACTTTTAATCGCATATTAGTTTTTCTCTTTCACCATATTCTTGTAAAATATTCAGCAGATTTGTTTTTATTATTTTTAAATAATGTGGCAATGGATTGGCAAAATCGGTAGAGTGTCGGACAACGTGCTTTGCAGTATAGAGTTATGGCCCTTTACAATCTGAGTTCAAATCCCGCCGAGGTTAACTTTGCCTCTCATCCTTATGGGTTAGATAAAATAAAGCACCAGTAATACACTGGGGTCGATTTAATCAATTCCCCCCCCACAAAAAAAAAAAATTACTTGCCTTATTTTAAAATAATGAGCTTCTAAGATGACTATTATTGTACCATTGGAAATGTATCACGTAGGGACACAGGGCAGTTTTAGAGGCTTCGTGATATAATTTGAAATAATCAGTAGTAGGAACATTAATTTGTTTGGTTTACTCTATCAGTTTCTTACAGAAATTTCAGTTCAAGTGATGACCTTTTGCTATCGTAAACTTTGACTTTCACATCATGATTTCTATTCAAATGACAACTATCTACATACGTATATGAAGAAAGGTCGTCTGCTTGTTGATGGTTATGCTCATTTCTGTCTCGTTAGCGGGCAAATGTATATTTAATTTCAAAGACTAGGCTTAAAAAATGTGATTATACCCAGTGATATTAGAATGTTGAATGATGAAAATGAAAGAGAACCCCATTGTAAACGCCTGACATTATTATATAATGTCAGGCGGTGGATTGGCAGTATCGGTAGAGGGTCGGACACCATGCTTTGACGCATAGAGTTACGGCCCTTGATATTCTGAGTTGAAATCCCGCCGAGGTTAACTTTGCCTTTCATCTTTACGGGGTAGATAAAATAAAGTACCAGTAAAACACTGGGTAATTGCTGGCCTTGTGCCAAAAGTAGAAACAATTATTATATAATGTGCAAAGAGATAGAAGGCTAAACAATGTAAAATGGACTGTAAGATGAGGTAACGAAAAAGTAAGTTACCTGGTAATCTTTGTTTTGTTTGTTGTTGTTGCTGTTCTTTCTTCTGTCCTAATAGTTCGGGACCTAACATTTCCTTCTTTCAGAGTTTAAGGAACTTACCTTTTCGTTATCTCATCTTACAGTCCATTTTGCATTGTTTAGCTTTCTATCTCTTTCCATTATATATCATATACAATGCTTCAAGCAAACTACAACATATTATTATCCTGACATTGTTATTAAAAAAATCCACAAAAAACAATCACAACATAAAGAAATCTTCTAAACAACAGTAGTGGACATATTCCGCCAGATCTGAAACCTTTAATGCCATGGATATCTTTTGAATTTATACATGAAAGAGCCGGTATCTAGGCAGTTAATCAACGCTGTAAGCAACTACATGTTTATTAAACTTCCCGATCCTTCAATTCTAATCTGGATACCCGACGGCTATGTACGTAAATAGTTTAGGTGTCATCGCTTAGCAATTGATACACAAAAAATTGTGGAACGCATTGATTCGAAAAAAAAAAGACATTGAGTTGTAGTTTAACATGCCTCTAGAGATGAAGAAAAATAGAACGATAGAAACGTTGACCTCCACCGAAAATGCATAATGGCTGCTTATACGTATATGACAAATCTCTGACCCATTCGGATTAAGTAGACTAGTTTCGGATGCTGCATCGATTTCGTGATCCCTGCAGGATAACAACCTGTATTATCTGATGAGCAGGAGCTGCCATTCTATTACAAAATGCAAGTGTGATGAAAGAAGAAAAAAATAAAGGAATTTATTTCTTTATACTACCAAGAAGACATATTCAGTGTATGACAAGTTGGTTGTTTGTCGCTTGGTTAATCAAACCGGTCAAGATTTCAAAATCTGAGAGTGCACCATTTAAAAATAGGCGGAGGGAACATTTCCGTCGAAGGTTCCCGCTTGGGCCCACACATAGAAGAGGAACAAAAAAATTATTGCAAGATTTCCTGTGAAATTGAACTGTAGTTTTGGTGGAGTATTTTCCGCCAAAATGAACTGTAATTAGTATGGAGTATTTTCCGCAAAATTGAACTGCATTTGGGGTGGAGTATTTTTCACCGAATTGAATTGCAGCTAGGTGGAGAATTTTCCGTCAAAATGAACTGCAATTAGGGTGGTGTACTTTCCACCCAAATGAACTGTAGTTTTAATACCATTGGATCTGAAATAATTCAGGCCTTGAAAACTAATTACAAAAAGAGTGCTTATGGAACTTCAACAGCTGACCACGTAAAATAAGTGATATAGCAATCAGCGTGACCGGAAGTGAAGAACGAAATAACAAGAAATATTGGAATAAACCCGGATTTTACATGTGTTCAGAAAGTCACGTGTTATGATGAAAATGTTTTGTAAGGTAACAAAGTGATAAAGAAATTCAGTTGTTGTGGAACTCGGTTCTAACTAGCGGAGTTTTCTAAAGGATTTAAGGAAGGTCTGAGACATTATTGTGAGTTATTGCCTGTTAATATAAATGACAGATATATAGCTAAAACCTAAGAAGTCAGAAGAAATTGAAGAAGCTGAAATAAAATTAACAAACTTAACACAATCCCAAATTTAGCGTTTTGAAGTGTTGAAACATTGCGTTAATTTCTTTGATCCTGATCTGACTTTGAAACTGTTGTCTACTACGTGGGGGACCTTGTATGGCATTTCTCCCTCCAAGCCCCTACATTTCAATGGAGTACTCTCAGATTTAGAAACATATACGGTGATATTTATATTCTGAAACACTACTTTAGAATTACTGTGAATTAAAGTGAACCCCCCCGCTCCCCACACCAGAATGTTCTAAAGACCTCCACCCACACTCCATCCAGGCGAACAGCAAAGCCGGCAACGGGCCTGTCAGAGTGTTCAACATGTTACAAGAACTGAAGACTTCCCTTCGAAACAAAAGGTCAAATTGGCTAAATCCAAAATTACCATTTTTTCATTGAAATTCCTAATGCAAAAATATTCTATTAACTGTCAATCGTGATTTTGTTCGATTAAAATTGAAATTTATTTTGTTTGGATTTGTAATTAATTTTTTTAAAGTAAAATCTTTCAGAAAGTGAAAATTAAAATGTTTTAGAAAGTGAAAGAAAACAATAGTAAAGCATTCACTATTAAGCAAACATAGGGTGGAAGATTGGCAGAATCGGTAGAGCGTCAGACACCATGCTTTGTAGCATAGATTTATGGCCCTTTACGTTCTGAGTTCAAATCCCTCCGAGGTTATCTTTGCCTTTCATCCTTTCCGGGTCGATGAAATAAAGTACGAGTAACGCACTGGGGTCGATTTAATTGACTTCCCCTTTCACCAAAATTGCTGGCCATGTGCCTATATCTGAAATCATTATAAGGCACACATTGTTTTAATTATTTTAAAGAAGTTAAGACTGTGACATGGCAGAATCGTTAGAGTGTCGAACAAATGCGCAAAAGTAATTATTCTGGCTCTTTAAAACCATTATTAATTATGGATTGGCAGTATCGGTAGAGGGTCGGACGCCATGCTTTGACGTATAGAGTTACGGCCCTTGCCATTCTGAGTTCAAATCCCGCTGAGGTTAACTTTGCCTTTCATCCTTACGGGGTCGATAAAATAAAGTACCTGTAATGCACTGGATAATTGCTGGCCTTGTGCCAAACGTAGAAACAATTATTATTAAATGTATTACAGGGATTTCAAAAATCTGCGCCTAAACGTCTCTCTATGCTTATGTAGAGTATGAATTGAACTGTTTTTACATCCCAACAATTGTGGTATAATGAAAGTTCGCTTGTATATTCACACACACACATACACACACACACACACACACACACACACACACACACACACACACACACACACACACACACACACACACACACACACACGCACGCACGCACACACAAACAGAGACACGCACACACACACATTATATAGTTAACCTCGGCGGGATTTGAACTCCAGTCTGAGTTCAAATCCCGCCGAGGTTAACTTTGCCTTTCATCCTTACGGGGTCGATAAAATAAAGTACCAGTAATACACTGGGATAATTGTTGGCCTCGTATCAAAAGTAGAAACAATTATATATACATACATAATACATACATAAACACACACACACGCACATACATACATATCTATCTCTCTCTCTCCCTCTCTCTCTCTCTCTCTCTCTCTCTCTCTATATATATATATATATATATAGACACACACACACACATATATATATATTTGAGATCGCTGATTGCCTTAACCCTTAAGCAAAACACACAAAATACACCGTAAACTTGCACTGATGACCCCCACAAAACTAACCGCTGACCTGCGTTCCCGATTTCGTAAAACAGCCATGACGTTATCAAACAGTAGCTGACATATTGACGGTATAATGAAACTAGTACTATCTGCAGCGACTACAACCAAATCACGTAATAGGCCATGCTCCAATATACACACATGTATGTATGTATGTATGTATGTATGTATGTATGTATGTATGTATGTTCTTCTGGTTTTATAATTTCACAAATTTTTGCCAATAGAGAGAGAGTCGGTTTTTAACATAGTTACAAGAATTGGAATTTACACATCAACTAGATAGATATGACTGTATGCCTGCATGCATGTGTGTGCAGATATGTATGTTATTGTAAGTGGGTATGTTATGTTTTGAGCTGTATGTGTGCATGTGCATATGCTTTGTATCGGTACATGTGTATATGTAGTTATTAGATGCAAAATGTTTGGAATGTTTAACATTTTTACTGTTCCATTAATGGACTGTACTTGTAATTTCCTAACTAGTTGTGTTCTTTCTGTTCCTGTGAAGCCTAGCTTCTCAAGATTTGTATTGAGGCGGTTGCTAACATATCCCAGTGCCCCAATAATCACAGGCATAAATCTGAAGGTATAGTCAGGGTGGAGTATCTGCAGATTTCTCATTAGTTCTACATAAATATTCTCGCTTTCGCTAATCTTTGATATTATATTGGCATCTGCTGGGCAGCTAACTTCCTCTACTGTGCATGTTTTCTTCACCCTGTCCCATATCATTATATCTGGTCTGTTATGCCTGCATTTTATTGCGGTTTTTACTGGAACATTCCACCAGTACTCTTTCATATTATGTATATGTATGTTTTCCACATTGCTGTAGCTTTTAATGTGTTTATTATCGGGGCTATCTTTTTTACGAACTGCATCGTACAGTGTTTTGGCCACTACATCATGCCTCATAGGTAGATAGTACCGCGATGACATCTTTGGACAGCTGCTTATGACATGGGTGACATCTTTGATGTTAATTCTGCAGAGTCGGCACTTGTCACATCTAGGTGTTTTACCTGCATCCCTATCTCTTTTGTGAATCAGGTATTTCGTGTTGATTTCCTGTTCTTGGATTGCAAAAGCGTATCCTTCAAAGTGGGAGCCAATATAGCAGTTGTTGGTCCAAGATAGACTACTTTCTTTATCTATATTACTCTCACTCTGGAGCTTCCTGGCAACATATCCATGCATAATTTTTTGCTGATAAGCAAGCAGTTTTTCATCCATGGATTCACTGCGGTACTCCTGAGCAACTTTCCTGGGTGTGAGCTTTTGGTTGTATGTATGTATGTATGTATGTATGTATGTATGTATGTATGTATGTATGTATGTATGTATGTAGGGAGAGATGAGCCCTTAGCCTTTCTCAAGGCAGAATTCTAGAAGGAAAACTCTGATATAACACCTGCAACCCTGATGGTATCTAATGATGTTGACTTGTTCTTCTTTTTGGTAAATATCATCTTGGTTAAGAGAGTGGGACTGGCTTTGTGCAGTGCCTTTGCTCACTATAAAAGCTTCACGACACAGGCATTACTTTATATCTGGAGATCTCTCTGCACTTGTCGTCATATGGTACCATGGGCCCAGCACTATGTGTCAATAATTGCCACAAGTGTAGTGTTTGTAGCAGAGTTTTCAAGTCGCTGGCTGGTCTAAAAAGTCACACTTGTTCAGCGCATCGGTTGGGGTTCTCCTACATGGATATAAAGTAGTGGCCGTACTCGAAAAGGAGTTGGCAGCCACTATGTATGTATGTGTGCGTGTATGCATATGTAAATATACATATATACACATACATACATATATATATATATATGTATATATATATATATATATATATATATATATATATATATATATATATATATATATATGAATAAAGTTAGTCCTTCATCAGTGATCTTCCAACCATCATTGGTATTTCATCGCTTGTCTCGACTCTTTATAATATATACATACATACATATATACATACTATGTGATTAAGATTAATCTCTCTCTGTCTGTCTCTCTCTCTCACTCTCTCTCTCTCTCTCACTCTCTCTCTCTCTCTCTCTTTCTCTCTCTCTCCGTCTCTCTCTCTCTCTCTATATATATATATGTATGTATGTTTATAAATATATATATATATATATATTTATTAATATATTATATATATATTTATTAATATATATATTTATTAATATATATATATATATATATATATATATTAATAATCAATATATAGTTCTGTAGGATGTCATCTGATCCGTCAATCAAGATGCATTAAAAATATTGTTTCATTAAATTTCCGGATTTCTGTCCGGGATTTCTCGACCCAGAGCAATAGAAATGGTAGAGAAAAAATCATCTTTCTTTAATAAACATCCACTTTCCAGTTGCCTTCTTCTTCTCCGATCAATTACACATCGATCTAGAAGCATCTTATTAAAGGAAACAACTTTTCCACCACACCTCAAACCTCCCGGCACCTTATCACATGTTCATTTTAGTTTTTAGTTTTTTTCGTGTACGGTAAGAGGGTGAGGGTAAAGTTACTGTTGATAACAGTGGAAGTTGGTGATGATATTGATACCACCACCACCACCATAACCTCCCCAACCACCACCACCATCACCTCCTCAGCCACCACCACCATCACCTCCATAAACCACCACCACCATCACCTCCCCAGCCACCACCACCACCATCACCTCCTCAGCCACCACCACCATCACCTCCATAAACCACCACCACCATCACCTCCCCAGCCACCACCACCACCATCACCCCCCAACCACCACCACCATCACCTCCCCAACCACCACCACCATCACCTCCCCAGCCACCACCACCACCATCACCTCCCCAGCCACCACCACCATCACCTCCCCAGCCACCACCACCATCACCTCCCCAACCACCACCACCATCACCTCCCCAGCCACCACCACCATCACCTCCCCAACCACCACCACCATCACCTCCCCAGCCACCACCACCACCATCACCTCCCCAGCCACCACCACCATCACCTCCCCAGCCACCACCACCACCATCACCTCCCCAACCACCACCACCATCACCTCCCCAGCCACCACCACCACCATCACCTCCCCAACCACCACCACCATCACCTCCCCAACCACCACCACCACCATCACCTCCCCAACCACCACCACCATCACCTCCCCAGCCACCACCACCACCATCACCTCCCCAGCCACCACCACCACCATCACCTCCCCAGCCACCAGCACCACCATCACCTCCCCAGCCACCACCACCACCATCACCTCCCCAACCACCACCACCATCACCTCCCCAGCCACCACCACCACCATCACCTCCCCAGCCACCACCACCACCATCACCTCCCCAAACACCACCACCATCACCTCCCCAACCACCACCACCATCACCTCCACAACCACTACCACCATCACCTCCCCAGCCACCACCACCACCATCACCTCCCCAGCCACCACCACCACCATCACCTCCCCAACCACCACCACCATCACCTCCACAACCACTACCACCATCACCTCCCCAGCCACCACCACCACCATCGCCTCCCCATCCACCACCACCACCATCACCTCCCCAACCACCACCACCATCACCTCCCCAACCACCACCACCATCACCTCCCCAGCCACCACCACCACCATCACCTCCCCAGCCACCACCACCACCATCACCTCCCCAGCCACCAGCACCACCATCACCTCCCCAGCCACCACCACCACCATCACCTCCCCAACCACCACCACCATCACCTCCACAACCACTACCACCATCACCTCCCCAGCCACCACCACCACCATCACCTCCCCAGCCACCACCACCACCATCACCTCCCCAAACACTACCACCATCACCTCCCCAGCCACCACCACCACCATCACCTCCCCAGCCACCACCACCACCATCACCTCCCCAACCACTACCACCATCACCTCCCCAGCCACCACCACCACCATCACCTCCCCAACCACCACCACCATCACCTCCCCAACCACCACCACCATCACCTCCCCAACCACTACCACCATCACCTCCCCAACCACCACCACCATCACCTCCCCAACCACCACCACCATCACCTCCCCAACCACCACCACCATCACCTCCCCAACCACCACCACCACCATCACCTCCCCAGCCACCACCATCACCTCCCCAACCACCACCACCATCACCTCCCCAACCACCACCACCATCACCTCCCCAACCACCACCACCATCACCTCCCCAACCACCACCACCATCACCTCCCCAACCACCACCACCACCATCACCTCCCCAGCCACCACCATCACCTCCCCAACCACCACCACCATCACCTCCCCAACCACTACCACCATCACCTCCCCAACCACCACCACCATCACCTCCCCAACCACCACCACCATCACCTCCCCAACCACCACCACCATCACCTCCCCAACCACCACCACCACCATCACCTCCCCAGCCACCACCATCACCTCCCCAGCCACCACCACCATCACCTCCCCAGCCCCACCACCACCACCATCACCTCCCCAGCCACCACCACCACCATCACCTCCCCAGCCACCACCACAACTATCACCACCACCACCACCAAAACTATCACTACCACCACCACTACCACAACCACCACCATCACTACCACCACCACAACTATCACCACCACCACCACCACCACCATAACCACCACCACCATCACCTCCCCAGCCACCACCACAACTATCACCCCCCCAATTATTCCCCCCACAACTATCACCACCACCACCACCAAAAGTATCACCACCACCACCACCACCACCACCACCACCACCACCACCAAAACTATCACTACCACCACCACTACCACAACCACCACCATCACTACCACCACGACAACTATCACCACCACCACCACCATAACCACCACCGCCATCACCTCCCCAGCCAACACCACAACTATCACCACCACCACCACCAAAACTATCACCACCACCACCACCATCACTACCACCACCATCACTACCACCACCACCTACTACTACTACTACTACTATTACTACCACCACCATTATAATGATGATTAGGATGATGATGATATAGTAATGAATATAATAGCCATAATTGTTTTTTAAATAATCCCGGAAATAATTGTTTCTACTATTGGCACAAGGCCAGCAATCACCAGTGTATTACTGGTACTTTATCTTATCGACCCTGTAAGGATGAAAGTCAAAGTGAACCACGGCGGGATAGGAAATAATGTGAAAAGGATGGTGATGGTCTAGCTAACCATATCGATGGTGATGGTGATGGTGATGGTCTAGCTAACCATATCGATGGTGATGGTGATGGTCTAGCTAACCATATCGATGGTGATGGTGATGGTGATGGTCTAGCTAACCATATCGATGGTGATGGTGATGGTCTAGCTAACCATATCGATGGTGATGGTGATGGTGATGGTCTAGCTAACCATATCGATGGTGATGGTGATGGTGATGGTCTAGCTAACCATATCGATGGTGATGGTGATGGTGATGGTCTAGCTAACCATATCGATGGTGATGGTGATGGTGATGGTCTAGCTAACCATATCGATGGCGATGGTGATGGTGATGGTCTAACTAACCATATCGATGGTGATGGTGATGGTGATGGTCTAGCTAACCATATCGATGGTGATGGTGATGGTGATGGTCTAGCTAACCATATCGATGGTGATGGTGATGGTGATGGTCTAGCTAACCATATCGATGGTGATGGTGATGGTGATGGTCTAGCTAACCATATCGATGGCGATGGTGATGGTGATGGTCTAACTAACCATATCGATGGTGATGGTGATGGTGATGGTCTAGCTAACCATATCGATGGTGATGGTGATGGTGATGGTCTAGCTAACCATATCGATGGTGATGGTCTAGCTGACAATATCGATGGTGATGGTCTAACTAACAATATCGATGGTGATGGAGATGGTGATGGTGATGGTGGTGGTGATGGTGATGGTGATAGTCTAGCTAACCATATCGATGGTGATGGTCTAGCTAACAATATCGATGGTGATGGTCTAACTAACAATATCGATGGTGATGGTGATGGTGATGATGATGGTGGTTTAGTTGTGGTGGAGATGGTGGTGTTAGTGGTAGTGGTGGTAGTGATGGTGATGATGATGGTGGTTTAGTTGTGGTGGAGATGGTGGTGTTAGTGGTAGTGGTGGTGGTGATGGTGATGATGATGGTGGTTTAGTTGTGGTGGAGATGGTGGTGTTAGTGGTAGTGGTGGTGGTGATGGTGATGATGATGGTGGTTTAGTTGTGGTGGAGATGGTGGTGTTAGTGGTAGTGGTGGTGGTGATGGTGATGATGATGGTGGTTTAGTTGTGTGGGGTGATGGTGGTGTTAGTGGTAGTGGTGGTGGTGATGGTGATGATGATGGTTGTTTAGTTGCGTGGAGTGATGGTGGTGTTAGTGGTAGTGGTGGTGGTGTTAGTGATGATGATGGTTGTTTAGTTGTGTGGGGTGATGGTGGTGGTGGTGTTAGTGGTTGCGGTTATGGTGATGATGATGATGCAGGTGGTTGTAGTTGTGTGGGATGATGGTGGTGTTAGGGGTAGGGGTGGTGGTGAAGGTTGAAGTAGTGGTGATGATGCTGATTTAGTGCATCACTGCATTTTGCCATTAAATTGACTATTTCCGCATCACCATCATTACCATCCCCATCACCACCACCACCACCACCACCACCACCACCACCATCACCACCATCACCATCACCGCCACCACCACCACCACCACCACCATCACCACCATCACCACCATCATCACTACCATCATCACCATCACCACCATCACCACCATCATCACTATCACCATCCCCATCACCACCACCACCATCATCACCACCATCACCATCCCCATCCCCATCCCCATCACCACCACCAGCATCACCACCAGCATCACCACCACCATCACCACCATAATCACCACCACCATCATCATTATTTTTAATTATTTCTGTGTATTTTTCAACTCATCGAACACGAAGAAGATAAGCTGAACTAATTTAACAAGCAGTAGCTCTTGTTTAACCCTAACCCATTCTTCTAATTAGCGTAAAGGTCGAAAAGATGATTTGTGACCGAATTAACTGGGATATATGTATGTATGTATGTATGTATGTATGTATGTATGTATGTATGTATGTATGTATGTATGTTCTTCTGGTTTTATAATTTCACAAAGTTTTACCAATAGAGAGAGAGAGTCGGTTTCTAACATAGACACAAGACTCTCTCATTGGAATTTACACAACATCAACTAGGTAGATATGTATGTATGCATGCATGTGTAGATATGGATGTTATTGTATGTGTGGATGTGTATGTTTTGAGTTGTATGTGTGCATGTGTATATGTTTTGTATCTGTACATGTGTATATGCAGTTATTAGATGCAAAATTTTTGGAATGTTTTACATATTTTTACTGTTCCATTAATGGATTGTACTTGTAATTTCCTAACTAGTTGTGTTCTTTCTGTTCCTGTGAAGCCTAGCTTCTCAAGATTTGTATTGAGGCAGTTACTAACATATCCCAGTGCCCCAATAATCACAGGCATAAATCTGAAGGTGTAATCAGGGTGGAGTATCTGCAGATTTCTCATCAGTTCTGCATAAATATTCTCCTTTTCACTAATCTTTGATATTATATTGGCATCTGCTGGGCAACTAATTTCCACTACTGTGCATGTTTTCTTCTCCCTGTCCCATATCATAATATCTGGTCTGTTATGCCTGCATTTTATTGGGGTTTTTACTGGAACATTCCACCAGTACTCTTTCATATTATCTACATGTATGTCTTCCACATTGTTGTAGCTTTTAATGTGTTTATTATCGGGGCTATCTTTTCTACGAACTGCATTGTACAGTGTTTTGGCCACTACATCATGCCTCATAGGTAGATAGTACCGCGATGACATCTTTGGGCAGCTGCTGATGACATGGGTGATATCCTCGATGTTAGTTCTGCAGAGTCTGCACTTGTTATCACATCTAGGTGTTTTGTCTGCATCCCTATCTCTTTTGTGAATCAGGTATTTCGTGCTAATCGCCTGTTCTTGGATTGCAAAAGCGTATCCTTCAAAGTGGGTGCCAATATAGCGGTTGTTGGTCCAATATAGACTACTTTCCTTATCTATATTACTCTCACTTTGGAGCTTCCTGGCAACATATCCATGCATGATTTTTTGCTGATAGGCATGCAGTTTTTCATCCATGGATTCACTGCGATACTGCTGAGCGACATCCCTGGGTGTGAGTTTTTGATTATCACACAGGGAATATCTCTCAAGGAGTTCCTTCCCAACTCTCATGATCTTATCTGTTTCATGCAGATAGACTTGCTCGAGAACCGGGCTCCTACGCTTCGAGGTTCGTAGATGTCGGAGAGATATGATGCGACATTCAAATGTTGTCTGGACTGATGTTAGGCCTCTGCCTCCCTGCTTACGTTTCAAGTAAAGGCGGTCTATGTCACTGTTGATGTGGAAGTTTCCGGTGTTGTTCAATATTTTTCGAGTTCCAACATCACCTGCTCTGATTTCATCTATCGTCCAATTGAGTATTCCAAACGTTGGTGTTAGGACAGGCGCAGCAAACACATTGTGAGTCACTGTTTTGTTTTGCGCAGAAAGTTCCGATGACCAGATCTTTCTTAATCGGGTGTAGTATTCCCTGGTTACGCGTTCTTTATTACAGATACCATTATAGGATATGTTCTCATCTATCCCCAGGTATCTGTAGCAGTCCTCATCAGATATCGGTGAAACAGTTAGACCATTGATGACAATGTTGCTAGATTGGGTTGTTGTTTTTCCCCGCTTTACAGTCATGTATGAGCATTTATCCTGGCCAAACTCCATTCCTATATCCTTTGAGAACGTTGTAACCAGGTCAAGATTTTTCTTCATCCCATCCATGTTCTTGGCATAGAGTTTCAGATCGTCCACAAAGAAGTTATGGGTTAGGTTCGTATTTCTGTCCTCCTGTGAGCCAATGATGTATCCCTCACATTTCTTGAGCAGAAAGGACAAGGGGTTTAATGACAAGATGAACAATATCACAGAGAGACTGTCCCCCTGAAATATACCCCTGCAATATTTTATTTTATCAGTGAAAATAGAGACCTCCCTCTCTGTCTTTAACCTTAGGATAGTAGCCCAAGAAGAAGACAGCCTCTCTATGGCTCTGACAATAATGTCTGGGATTTTAGCAAGTTGGAGGGCCTCTATCATCCAAGAGTGGGGAACAGAATCGAAAGCTTTCTTGTAGTCCAGCCAGACTGTAGTCATATTCCTCCTAAGTTGTCGCACCTCCGACATCGCAGTTTTGTTGATTAGGAGTTGTTCAGCACATCCCCAAACCCTTTTCTTTCCAGCTGCTTGTTCATCTGTGATGATGTTATTATTTTCACAGTGATCTTGGAGGAATAGGTTCAGGCAGGCTGTATACATCTTATACATCAGGTTCTGGCATGCAATGGGTCGGTAGTTTTTTTGCCAAGTGGGTGTCTTTGTTCTTGGGGACCAGTAACGTTTGTGCTAATGTCAAAATTTCTGGTTCTGTTTTATAAAATTACAGTCGAGTTTGAACTTTTATTAAAAAATTAATAAAACAACAAAAGAAAGAACCCCCAAACCGGTAACATTGGAGTTTGTATTGACGTTTTACTCGAGTTTATAGTTCGGTGAGTACAATAATATTTGCTTGAAATATACTGTGATTGTGTTATTGGGGGAGACAAAGTTAACATAACCTCGTTTAAAGATGTTTTTATGTCTATGATTAACAGAGATTGCAGGTTTTGATGTGAACTGTCTAGATTGCTAGTGAATGACAATATGTAGGTGTTGGCGTTTTAGATCGTTCATGAATAGGAAAAGATAGGAGACAAGCAAGAGTTTATAAAATGTGAGTCATAAATAAATAAATATATATATATATATATATATATATATATATATATATATATATATATATATATATATATATATATATATATATATATGTATTATATATATATATATTTATTAAAATAACAGATTAAAGTTTAAGCAAAGAATCGCTGCTTTCACACATAACGGGATCTTCTGAAACTCAATAATAAATATTTGCTTGGTTTTATATATTTTTATATATATATTATCCTTATTGAGCCCTCTTCGGATTTTAGTCTTCACATTTATTATTATTACTGTTATATACATATATAGTGAGGGATCGAAAAAGAAAGGAAGGAGATAGACATAACTTTACCAGCACAGGTTCCGATCCAATGGCGTATTCATATATTGTATGAAGCCACCAAGAGACGAGAATCAGATATAGCCCATAAATGGACCGTTTTGCTAAAGGGATTCGCGTGACATGCACGTACAAATGGTTTGCTAATATTAGATACTGTTTTCTTCAAATCTTTCGAGTGCGAAAGGCCACAAATGAATAATAGGAGAGTGGGTCACCAATATATAGGTCTTACGAAAGCCATGTCGGTGGGCATTAAAGGGAGAGAGAAAAAGAGGGAAAGAGCGAAAGACGGAGAGGGGAAAGAAAGAAAGACGGAGAGAGAGAAAGAAAGAGAGAGAATGAAGAAAATGGTAAGAATGGGAGCAGTACATTTTTTCAGATTAACGGAATGTATTGTTTGTTTATAGCGATCATAATTGTTTTCGCACTTGGAGTTTATATGCACGTAGATTTGGGCCTGTTAGATTATACATATATATATATATTTATGTATATATGCATGTATGTATGTATATACATATATACATATACATTTATATATATATATATATGTATGTATATATATATATATATATATATACATGTATATATGTATATATATATATATACATGTATAAATGTGTATATACATATTTCGTTTCTGAATTTGTTTAGCAAGATTCTTTATCTGAAAATGTGTGTTGAAACCGATATTGTTTGGGAGGGTCATGTTGCCAATAAGAAACACACGCACCAGTTGCTTTCAGTCCAATCTATTATAAATTAAATTTATAAATTTATAAATTTCCGGTTGGTGGGTTGGTTCCACAACCGGACGGTTGATCATATATTCTCACAGTTCTTTCGTCACACATTCTGTGACCTCTTCAGTGACTGGGGATTCTTTTCTTTGTTTTAGTGCCTCTTCTTTGTTCTGTCCTACGCCATCTTATATATATATATATATAGATAGATAGATATATGTATATATGTATGATGCGAGAAAAACCACAAACCGTCTATCTCAATTCTACTTTTGAAAAGCGCAAATACTGCGAAACCGGTAAAGGCACCAAATAAATATATGTGTATATATAATTGAATATAAAAGAAAAACTAACACAGGTATATACATATATGTATTCAAATCATAAGGGAACAGATTCGCTAAGGTGAAAAGAATACTAACTATAGACAATAGGGTTTGCCAGACTTAATTTAAGAATAAATCAAGAAAATAAATACAAACCGGAATTGTGGTAACTACCAATCACCCAGACAGCTTTGGTAATGCTGTTTCGCAAAATTAATTGTGAAGAGGAATACCAATTCTTGCTCATCAGTGGGTGAAGAATTAGTATCCTGGACACTTCTAAGTATATTAAAAAAACAGAATAGTGTGCGTATATATAATAACCCACATTGTATCTGAACTTAGCGTGTCTCACATACTCACACCACTAAAAATAGCAGCCAGGTTTACTCGATATTTGAATTAGTTCAACAAATTAACGGAGCCGAATATATCAAAGGTATATATTAAGTTAGAAACTCAAAATAGTCTCTTACAATAAAATAGCTCTAGGAAAGAGATTTTTCCGAGCCATATATTATAATTGAATATTAAAGAAAATCTAACACAGATATATAGATATATGTGTTCAAATCGTAAGGGACCATTAATTTTGCGAAACAGCATTACCAAAGCTGTCTGGGTGATTGGTAGTTACCACAATTCCGGTTTGTATTTATTTTCTTGATTTATTCTTAAATTAAGTCTGGCAAACCCAAATGTCTATAGTTAGTATTCTTTTCACCTTAGCGAATCTGGTCCCTTACGATTTGAACACACATATGTATATACCTGTGTTCGTTTTTCTTTTATATTCAATTATAATATATGGCTCGGAAAAATCTTTTTCCTAGAGCTATTTTATTGTAAGAGACTATTTTGAGTTTCCATTCTAGGGGTTTATACGCTCAGTTATCATTAGAGTACTTGCTGTAGTAAAAAAATTGAGACCATGTTATTAATTCAATATATATATATATATATTGTATATATAATATACAATTTATTTAATGAAAATAGGATGATTTGTAACAGATGTCCACGAATCATTTCAATTTAATTCAATAAGTAATATTATTCTTTACATCTAATCCAGTAATCCTGAATCCATTATTTGAGAACAGTTTCTTATTTATAAACAGTCACACACACACACACACACACACACATATATATATATATATATATATATATATATATATATGTGTGTGTGTGTGCGTGTATAATATACATATATGTATTATATATATATATATATATATATATATATATATATCCAGAAATAGCCGTCGAAACGGCTTGAGCTCTGCCGCCGGGCTCATACCTTTTCCTATATATATATATATATATATATGTATTGTTTAGCTCTTGTTTTCTTAACTATTGGAGCGCTTGCCAGCATTTCTACGATTTTGGGTTTCGTTTCGCTTTTTCTACCAGCCGAAATACGATTCTCGCTGACTTTATATTTATATATATATATACATATACATACATACATTTATATATACATATATATGTATATATTTGTATATATTTAATATATATATAATATACATATATGTGTTATATATAAATAAAGGATCGATTGACTTTCGTCAAATTGGACCGGGGAAACAATGTTTTCGTCGGTCTTTCCCGTTGCTAATACTATCTACCGGTCGCAACTCCAGGTAGAAGGAGCAACGTGAAATAAAGTGTCTTGCTCAAGGACATAACGCATCGTCCGGTCTAGGATTCGAACTCACAACCTCAAAATTGTGAATCGAATTCTCTAACCACTTAGCTACACACCCTCACTTGTGAAGGCGTGTGTTATATATACACATATATATATTGTATATTATATTTAATATACATATATATATTTATAATATACTTATATATATATATATATATATATATATATATATATATATATATATATATATATATATATATATATATATTATAAATATATATATGTATATATAAATATAATATACAATATATATATATATATGTATATATAACACATATATTATATATATATTAAATATATACAAATATATACAAATATATACATATATATATATATATATATATATATATATATATATATATATATATATATATATATATATATATATATACATATATATATATATATATATATATATATATATATATATATATATATATATATATAACATATATGTATATTACACACACACATACACGCACACACACACACACATATATATATATGAATATGTGTACATGTGAATGTGTTGCTCAGTCACAGAGTCATATTAGAAAAAAAAAATAATCTCATTTTATGTATGATATTGGAAGATGATTGTTTATTGATCAATCGATCAAACGATTTCTCACCCTTTTGTGTGTGCTAATTATTTTAGAATATTATTGATTGTAAAGAAAAGATAATTCTTAAGGGCGATGGTATGAAACATTAATATTATGAAGTGGATTATTTTCTCTTCTGACTATAAATATAATTCTCTATCCTTAGAGAGTTGATTGAATTTCACCCGATTTGCTAGATTTATCGACTCATATTGGACCAGGTGTGTGATATCTGTCGATATTAAATTAGTGATACACGAAATGTTAGTGTATTTTATAAGTACGTCGCCTATGAAATAATATTCAATTATAGTATGACTAGCCAGGCAGAGGAATAAGAGACATTAGTTAAGTTACAGCAAAGACTAACTTCATTTTCCCAATATGACACTGACAACTGCTAACAGGAAAGTCATGGACGTTGCATAGTCTTCTCTCTCTCTCTCTCTCTCTCTCTCTCTCTATATATATATATATATATATATATATATATATATATATATATATATATATATATATATATATATATATACATATATATATATATATATATATATATATATATATATATATATATATATATATATATATATATATATATATATATATATATAGAGAGAGAGAGAGAGAGAGAGAGAGAGAGAGAGAGAGAGAGAGAAAGTGAAGTATTTTTGCATATAAAACAATGGAAATTTACTGAATAAAGACAAGTGTACAGACTAATATTTAGAGCAGTGATCGTTGACAGCTGGGATCGAGACGGATCTGCATCCGGCAAATATTTGTGAAACTAAGTACCTCTATCAAGGGGCTATGTTACTCTGCCCAATCAGGTAATCATCTAGAATAGGGGGCTTAAAACATATCCAAACTCATGAACAGGAAACTGTGCGCGTCAGGACATTACAAATAGCAGTAGTAATATCAAAATGAATGAACCACTCAGGTTGTCACATGGAATATACGAACATTGTTTGATGCCGGCAACGATAAGTCGATTTGAGCGACGGATGACTCTCAAAACCAGGGAACTGAGACGATGCAATGTAAATATTACTGCTCTCCGCGAGACCAGGTTGCTTAGAGAGGGCTCTCTTAATGAGGTTGAGTAAGCTTATATATTCTTTTGGAGGATAACCACGAAGATGGAGACCACCAACAGGGCATCGACTTTGCTGTGAGAAACGGTCTGATGTATAAACCGACTGAAATACAGGCTAACATTAATGAGCAGCTAATATCATTATTTGTCTCGTAAATGGCTGTTATGCCACGTTATTGAATACCTATGCACCAACTCTGTTATTCGATAACCAGGACAATGACCTCTTCTGTCAGTCAATAAATAGAATTTCCACAGTTTAGTAAGGCCACATGCTGATTTCTCACTTCTTTCCTCTTTACCTGGTCGATTGCAGCAACCCTTCTTTCCTTCTGATTTATGGAGTAGTGTGGTCTGAATTGAACATTTATAAGGCCATTTCTATTGCTCTGTGCAGGACCTACTATGTCTTCATACCCTAGAGAGTCCACGAAATTTGATCATCTAAATGGCGCAGCGTTATCATGGTCCACATTTTACCAGACTTGTATTGCAGACTATTGACAGAATAGGTGAATCTATTGGACCACCATTCTCGTACAGGGCCGTACATGCAAAGGTTTCTGGCAATCTAACTACTTGTAAATATAGATATTACATTTCTACTCAATGGTCTCGACATGTGTTAAGGTGACTTCATACCACATCAGTGGACACTGCAGTTTGGGCTACAGTGCAAACTATACTCACCAGGGCTTGACCCTATCTAGCAGTAATGTTTTATCTATCGCTGAACGTCAATGCTCGGCTATCTGCTGGATTTCCAGTCCCTCACCTCTGTCATTGAACGACCCAGAGTACAACCTCTCTAAACTCTCCCCAGACGTCCCTGCAATCGTTGACATAACTTCAATTGCAACCACACACCTCACTTATTGTTGCTTTCCTTCGACTACGCAAATTCTTTGCCCTTAAACGCCTTCTTGTTCATCTTATTAAATCATTCAATCTGCGCAGGATTTTCATAATTGACTTCTTATCTTTTGCCAACAATGCCACGTCATCCATGAAAGCTTTCTTTGGGGAAGCAAGCACGAACCGTATGACTGATAGTGTGTATCCAGTTGCAATCCCCACCTCCACATTGTGACAGATCTAATTAAGGTTCTTTGTAGTAAAGCGCATGTAGAATTTGTATTAATAGTTCATCCTCAGTTTGCCTACCTCCGAAGGGATCCAGAAGAGGTCTGTAGTAAACTCAAGCAGTTTGTGTGGGACTGACCCGAAAGCATTTGCCAGGTCAACCCACACAACTGCCAGGTCAATTTTCTTCCTCTTGGTTGTCTGTAAGACATCCTAGAATATGCTTATATGTACTATGCATCCCGATATTCCTGAGATGCCAGCATTCTGTACCATGCCACTGATGCATCCCTTAGTCAACAGAAATGTCAACACTTGTCTAGCAATAATCCAAAGAAATATTTCCCCATCTACATTCAGTAGGGAAATTGGTCTAAACTGGTCCAGTGTTGACTAATTCTGCTCCTTGGGAAGGTAGATACCTTCCACTCTTGTCCAGCAATCCACAATCCAAACTTTTCTAAGAATCAGAAATAGCCTGTTGGTCTGAGGAGGACACATCTTGTAAACTTTGTAAGCTGCTCCTGTAGCCTGTTAATCTTGTGTTTCCCTTATGTGGTGCAGGTTTCCCAGAGAAGAAAATACTAGATGTTGGATAAAGCCATACTGCCATGCCAATAGAAAGACGGATATATGATTAGTAGAACGTACAAACCGGATTTTAACCTGGATCTGTGGAGGAAATACAGGGTTAGCTTCTTTCGCCACCGTTCTGTTTTTTCTAAGGACGTCTTCCAAAAGCCGGGTTGTGAGTTTAACCAATCGTATAACCCCATCATTCTATCACAATAATATGTTTTTATCCATCTTCATGCCTGAAAAACTGGCAACATATCTGGGAAACTTCAGAGTAACAAGCAACTGCATCAGCCTTAATAAATTATTGCACTGTATAATATTTTTACTCCCGTTCATAAAACAAAAACTACAAGCATGCACACACACACACACACACACACACACACACACACACACACACACACACACACACACACACACACACAGCAGGGAAACACATGTATATGGTCATTGAAGTGTTATCCATTCCTAACTATAATATACACGCCTGCTATATTTTGCTCTGATCAAGCTCCCATGATCAGCATACCATAAAACATATTTGATTTTATCATTCAGCCATTTTTATATGATTCCATTAACCACTGTCACATTTGCATCGCCATCTTTTTGTCTAGAACATCGATTGAAAGCTGCCTTCATCCAACTCTCCCTTATTCCTTCTCATTCTCTTTCTCCCTTTTCTTCTCATTCTCTCTCTCTCTCTCTCTCTCTCTCTCTCTCTCTCTCTCTCTCTCTCTCTCTTTCTCTCTCTCTTCCTCTTTCTCTCTCTTTCTCTCTTTGTTTCCCTTCTCTTATTCAATTCTCTCAGTTTCCTGTATATCCTCTATCAGACGTCGCTTTTCTTACTCAATCTCATTTTGTCACTACATTTCTTTCCTCGCATAACCCCTGCAGCCATTATTAATTAGTTATCTTTTCCTTCCACATTATTCTATATCATTCATTTTCAATATGTTCCATGGCTTTATATACATTCATTCCAGAAAGCATATTAACTCCCGCACCACCGAACATATTCTTTCTTACAAACATATTCTTACAAACAAACACACACACCACTCAGTCTATTGTTTACTTTTCATTAATGGCTTACACGCCTGTATATTAAAGTATTAAAGAATGTGTATAGAAATGATAACAACGAGGTAGGTTTTATATGGTTAGGTATTCATCATGTAATATATATATATATATATTATATATATATAATATATATATATATATATATATAAACGGAAAAAATGAAACGAAATTTCATTTCTCACTCTTAGTACGGCTGTTACTTAAATATAAGTATGTATACGTACATACATATATGTATACAGACGCACATATGCACACATATATATATATATGTACGTATGGATTCACCGAACATTTATTATAATTATATTAACTCACTCGGATATGCAAATTAGGCTGCTCAGCCGTTAATATGCATAAGGAAAGTATATACTTTCAGACGTTCAATCATCTGGCAGGAAGGTATACGTTGCTGACAATAGCTAATAAGTTTGAAACTAGTACAGCGTTCCTTTCAGTGTTCCTGTCATTGTTGAACAAATGAGCAACGATGGTTGCTAGACACTGTTCGGCTTAATTCGGGATGTTTGTTTACAAACACACCGAGCATTATAATAAATGTTCGGTGAATCCATACGTACATATATATATGTGTGCATATATGTATATATATATATATATATACATACTACTGTACGTCTGTATACATATATGTATGTACGTATACATACTTATATATATATATATATATATATATATATATATCGTTTCTGAATTTGTTTAGCAAGATTCTTTATCTGAAATCGTGTGTTGAAACCGATATTGTTATACTTTGGGAGGGTCATGTTGCCAATAAGAAACACACGCACCAGTTGCTTTCACTTCAATTTAATTTATTAAATATT
>OZ024743.1:22952557-22965057 GCA_964016885.1 Eledone cirrhosa | reverse complement strand
TAATACATATCTTTGCCACTACATTTGAAAACGACTGTCCAATCATCTCTTTCCACATCCTTCACTATCTAACATGTTTTGCTTCATGAAAGTTATCATTGTTTCAAATATCAGTATTTTAAAGACAGGGAAATATCTGCATTTTTTTAAATCTCAAAAATATTCTGATTAGCAGCGAAATTAATATAACGATAATTTATATATTTTTATTTTCATTATCATTATTATTTCTACATTTCCTAGTTTTATATATTTAGTGTATTAGTGTATTATACGTGACATATATATATATATTATATATATATATATATATATATATACAGTGAATGTAAAGATTACTCTCACTGCATTTACACACACACACACACATAATATATATATATATATATATATATATATATATATATATATATATATATATATGTGCATGTATGTATATACATACATATATATATACATTATATGTAACCCCCCCCCCCCACATATATATATATACGTATATATATATATATATATATATATATATATAATATATATAAATATATTTATTTATTTAGGTATATCATGTGTATATATATATATACACACACACACGCATATTATATATATATATATATATATTATATGAATAAAGATATATATATACATATATATATGTATGTATGTATGTATGTATACATACATATATATATATAAATGTATATATATATATATATTATATATATATATAATATGTTTAAATTATATATATATATGCATTATATGTATAAATATAAAGATATATATGTGCATATATATGCATGTGTGTGCATGTGTCTAAACACAGACACACCTACAAATACAGCCCCCATATATATATATCATTGGATATTATCTAAACCCTTATATACATATTATTATTATATATATATATATATATATATATATATATATATATATATATATCTATATCTATATAATATATATATATATATCATGATTAATATAGAAATGGCTTCTACAGAACTAGAACTGTTTGTTTTCAAAAGAAATCATCAGGAAAAACACTGATTCTTTTGAATGAAACAGTTCCTGTCCTGTAGAAGCCATTTCTATATTAAACATGTTGTTTATACTCTACTAATGTGCCCAATAGCTTATTAACTGTGGTTAACCTCGATTGAATCCGGGGACTCATACACACACACACCTGTGTTTCTTGCGTTTATACGAAGATATATGTTCGCCTATGTATTTGTGCATATGATCTAGTTGTGGAAGTATGCTTCTATATAATTGTAATGAAATACATTTTGAATTATTTTGAAATAGAAATAATTCTAAGTTATACCCAATCATAGCGAATATTTTGTAGTTCTGCTTTAACACTGTTTTGAATTGTACCTGAAATGGTTTTAATTGAAAATCCCATAATATTTCCCCACCCCACAACAAATATTTAGATACATTCTTTTCTCTACATCATTAAGCTGTTGTATATATATAGAAATCGAAAAAAACTAAACAAAAAGAGTCACAATATATATATATATATATATATATATATATATATATATATAATATATATATATATTGTTATATTTGGGGAGGGACATGTTATAATATTGCTAGAAATATATATATTTGGCAATATTATAACAACATGAACCTCTCCAAATATAACAATATATATACATACATACATATATATATATATATATATATTTATATATATATGTATATACATATATGTATATATATATATCTATGTATATTGTTATATTCAGGGAGGGTCATGTTGTTATAATATTGCCAGAAATATATATATATGGCAATATTATAACAACATGAACCTCCCCAAATATAACAATATATATATATAACAATATTTGTTTATATTCATATAAAAAACCTTACAAAATTACAAAACAAATTCATATACGTATATATATATATATATATATATATATATATATATACATAACTAAAAACGTGACGCGATTCGATAAGATAGATATATATTGTGACAATTTAATTAATCAATATTAGAATTAATTCTTAGCTGAAAATTATTGCTGTATTGCAGCCTCTGGTCAACACTAGGTCAGGCCAGCTTTCTAAGTGTTCCAGAAAAGTCTATCTTGCCCTTTTTCAGTCAATGTATCCACACTTATATTATCGACTATAACATTTAAAAAAAAAATGATAAAATGTTTTTGAGATGATCATAATTGTGCTAGAGGGCTGAATGATCATATAGAGACCATCTCACTATTATCTTTTCCTGATAGTTTGTAGTTGCTATTGAACCAAAAGAAAACTCTGATTAAGCTGCCCCACGACGAAGGCCTTCTATCTATGAGATATTCTGTCTTTTTTTGTACATGTAAGAGTACATTTCTAAATGTATCTCTCTCTTTATAAGACAGTAGGGAATGATTTTAGAGCGTTTTCAATTGTTATTTCTTGCAGGCCTTTTAGCTGTGAACTTTATTTCTATTTTGTTTATTTAGAAATACATTTATTTAAAAGAGACAATGTGCAATTTTAGAGCGTTTTCGTTGCTATTTCCAGCAAGTCATCAAGCTGTGAAGTAACTCGTCTTTTATGTATAATCTAAAACAACATTTTCCATGCGTCGCTCAATTTATGAGAAAGTAGGGGAGAATTTTAAAGCGTTTTTGGATGCTATTTCTAGCAAGTCAAACGACCACATATTTGTCCATACCTTTAGGTTAGTGCAGTTTGTGTGGGCGTCGGCAGTAATTACTAAAAGAGTTTAGGTGAAGATAAATGAAAGCAATTTTCTTTATAGATACATAAACATGTATGGTAATGAAGGTAGCCATATTTAAAGAGGAGTTATTTGCAATATATAATTAATAGTATACAGTTATACTATTAATCTGCTATTGACTCTATATATATATATGGAGGCAAATTGGTAGGGTTGTTACAACGTCGGTCAGACAGGTTTGCCTTATTCGTTCCGGCTCTTAGTTCTCTTACTTCAAAATCCACCAAAGTCAACTTTGACTGACATCTTTTCGTGGTCGATAAAAAATTATTATTATTATTGCTCTATATTTATTTCTCACTCCGTCTCTATTATTCTCTTCTTCTCTGGAAGAAATTGGTTGAGAGCATATGGACTCTATCACGTTTTTAAAATACCATATGCCACTACGGTGCTCCTACGACTGCACAAAGAGTCACGAGTCCACACACACACACACACACACACACACACACACACACACACACACACACACACACACACACACACACACACACACACATATATATATATATATATATATATTCCGCAATCGCGTGTCTTTTTTTTGTTTAATGGGATTATAGTTTTACACCGAAAATATAATTATATATGATGTTTTCGATTTCGTTCAATATTTGAGGTGACACAAAATATATAGGTTTCATGGATGAAACCTATCCTAAGGCACATTTTCAGCATTACTATTAACTATGCATTTCATGGTTCTCTATAAACTTCGAACAACGTTATAGTTTTCAAAATAAACCACAAAATTTCCACTTGTAATATTAGTATTAACTATAATTTGTCATACTAACGTTTTAAATTATTTACTCCAATTACACTTGTCTATTTAATTTTACAAGTAGAAGGCTTTGAGTTAGAAGGAATTGCAAGCAAGTAGATTCAAACGATTACCTGTGAATGATGTTTTATAATAGTGATACACATTGTGCGACAGGAGATGTTGATTCCAAGAACTCTCCTATTGGACTGATTCTTTTATCAACAGCAGACGAATGAATGGAAATGTCAAGCCCCAGGACATCTTTATTATAAGTACAGCAGTACATATTATCAAACTAAATTGTTCTATTTTAGTTCTTAGAATATGTAGAAAATCTCGAATCAAGGAAAAAGAAAAAAAGGGTAAAGGTTTTTAGTTCGGTGCTCTACCGCCTCTGTCAGTTCATTATTCTAATGTGAACAAGATTATTGCTTCTTACATCGACACAAGACCATATATTTTCATTGTAGAGTGAAATCATTTTAATTGATTTAATCCATGATAGGTTCTAATTGTATTGATTTTGAACGAAAAACGGGTAATCTATAACACATAGCGTGTTTCATCATGGGTGTATATATTAAGGCATATACGATATCTTTATGTAAGATAAACACACAAGAGTCTCCCTACGAATGATTTAAGCTACGATCATATCTCAGTAGTCGGTTAGAATGTCAGACACGTGATTCTGTAATTATTTGTCCTTCGGGACATTCACTCATTCGGTATTGAGACAAGACAAAGTTATAGCGTATATGTAAATATTTAACATGGCTATCATAACAGCTACAGCACTTAGTCTATTGTATCAAATCTGTATGTAGTGACTATCTAATCTGGTAGAAATAGTAGCCAAATATCAAATCATATCTTAACAGTCTTCGATATTTTATGGACACTTTGGATAACATTGTTCTAAAACATAGCTTTAAAATAGAGTGGTTCTGTCTGGACGTTTTATTTTAGCTATGTTTGATCAAGTTTCTAAAACCTTAATATTATTTAACATTGAATTATAACATAAAAAGAAAAAACACTCTCTCATCTGAACAGACACGTGTACCATTACAGTAATAACCAGGCAGAATCAATGTGACTGTCTGAAGGTTTGAGTTATATGTAAAATCCATCTGACGGGCTACGCACAGTTTACTCACTACGCTTAAGTCAACTCGAGGATATGGCAAAATATACTTGCCCAAAATACCACAAAGTGGTATAAAACCCGTAGCTTTGTGATTGCGAAGAGAATTTCTTAACAGTTCGGCTATGCTCCATGCTCAGACCACACTGCAAGAAATACAACTACTAGAGTTGTTAAATAGCAACTGTAAATATCCTATATATACTTCTACAACTATATCAACATATATACTACATAGGGAAGAACAACAGCTACTACTACTACTACTACCACTACTACTACTACTACCACTACTACTACTACTACTACTACTACTACTACTACTACCATTGCTGTTGCTGCTGCTGCTGCTGCCGCTACTACTACTACTACTACTACTACTACTACTACTACTACTACTACTACTACTACTACTACTACTACTTCTGCTGCTACTGCTGCTGCTGGTACTACTACTACTACTACTACTACTACTACTACTACTACTACTGCTACTACTACTACTACTACTGTAATATCAACACGACACAACAATAATAATTTATGACTATAATGATTAAAGATAATAGCTATATATTGCCTCAAATTAATATAGTAGGAATATGGTTATATAATGATGTTCCTGCTTTTCCCAGGGGCAGTAGGGTGATGTTTGTGGTATAGCCTCCGATCAGCCTTGCTTAAGTATACGTATAGCCCCTTCGATATTCGGTCTAAGTACAATCGTTCGATCAACAATATAACTTAAACTAAGGTTTTGATGAGGGGAGATTAGTTACTATGTCTAACAGATTGTGAGACCACGTGCGGACCTCTTTGCCGGCTCGTGGATAGTTTGGTAAAAGAAAGAAATCTGTGAATGGCTGGCTTCAATTGAAGAATTGGGAACCAAGTCAAGAAAACAAGCTCGCTTGGAATTAACAGTAACACCACCACCACCACCACCACCACCACCACCACCAACAACAAAAACAGCAACGAAAACTAATACAACCACCACCAATATCAACAACAACAGCGCCTCCAGCAATAACAACAACAATATCAATAAAAACTTCACCACCAACAACAACAACAGTAACACCAACAAAAAGCACCAGACACTAGCAACAACAATAACAATACCACAACCACCACCAATAACAACAACACCAAAAACAACTGCAACAACAATAACACAAACAACACCACCAACAATAACAACAAAAGCAACTGCATTAAAAAGAATAAAAGCTAAGGATACAGTAGATATGTAGTCATAGTTACCTTTTATAAAATATAATTGCTTCTACTTTTGGCACAAGGCCAGCAATTACCCAGTGCATTACTGGTACTTTATTTTATTGACCCCGTATTGACCTCGACTGGATTTGAACTCAGAATGACAAGGGCCGTAACTCTGTGCGTCAAAGCATGGCGTCCGACCTTCTACCGATACTGCCAATCCACCCACGGCTGCACTGACTTTTATCATAGCTATACACTAGTAGGGTTGATATGGGGTTAAACAATAACAACAACTGTAACATCAACAAGAGCAACAACAGCAGAAACAACAATGACATCACCAAAAGCAACACATCACATCTTACTACAACACTACAACACTACAAAATATTACATCAATACACATACACCCAATATATACTATCATACTGTACCTAATATACCATAGCCTTCACTCTAACTGCTTGAAATAGCAGCCAAATTTCTTAAAGTGCAACCTCCCAGCTTGCATACCAAACAATTACACTGCAGAATAGTAATTTAGCATGCTACCTACATACATTGTAGCTTAGTAGTTAATCTGTTTGGCTCACGATTGTAAGGTCGTTAGTTCGATGCCAGGGGGCGAGTTGTGTTCGCGAGCAAGACACTTTATTTCATGTTGTTTCTGTTCACTCAGCTGGCAAAAATAAGATGTACTTTTATTTCAAAGAGCCAGCCTCGTCAACCTCTGTCACGTTGAATCTTCCTGCGTACTACATGAAGGGAAAACGTGTCTGTGGAATGCTCAGCCACTTGCACGTTAATTTCATGAGCAGGCTGTTCTGTTGTTAGATCATATGGAACACTCGCCGCCGGAACCGACGGAAAGCCAATAACAACAGTGACCTACATGTGGAATCACGACTAAACTGCAGATGAACAGTAACTATAACAAGCTGCGAATAGTAGTTTAATCTTCGTTTTCTTGTGCATAGAAAGGAACGGAAATAGTAAAAAGTATAGTCATAGCTACAGTATATCTGAAAAAAAGGCGGGGGTCTCACTGTTGGAACACGTTTGGTGTCTGCTCGATAGTAGCTGACCTTTGTATTTTGTTTGATAGGTCTGGAAAATGAGGCATAGGTAATGGCTTTTACTTACAGGCCGTTCGAGGTTAGGGATTAATGAAATACAACATAGAGAAAACAAATTATCTCTAATTTAATAATATCTTGTAAATATGAGGAAAATTTCATTTATTTAAGAATTCTTTTCTGACAAAGTTTAGCACTTTTCTCCAAATTCGTGCTTTTAACTCATTATATATATATATATATATATATATATATATATATATATATATATATATATATATATATATATATATATATGTATATATATATATATATATATATACTACCATTTTGGGTAAAAAAATCGTAGACTCTTTCCTTATATCAAGCGTTAAACTAATATATTTCGTCATTGTACAGTTGTTTGCTTTGTTGTTTTCGTCTACATTCTACACACACACACACACACACACACACACACACACACACACATATATATATGTACACACACACATATATATATATATATATATACAGAGTGGCTAGAAAGAAAACCCCTTCCTATTGAAAATTACTGAGAACGTTTGACCTACTGTGACTACTTGGGACAACATCAATGACCTCATATTCATGCAAAATGGCGCCCCCTCTTCATGCAATCACTGCCCGTGAGTATCGTGATGTTCTAGGACGTTGGCTGGGTCGTTGAGGTCCACATGAGTAACCACCAAGAAGTCCTGATTTAATGTCATGCGATTTTGTTCTGTGGGGATGGGCGAAGGAAGAATTTTATAGCTCAAAACCAGAAATTCTGATTCAATTGGAGGAATGCATTCGTCATATACTGATGAAGTGAGTTGAGGATATACCAAGACTATTGCAAGCACTTGTGGGCAATACTGGTGCCTATGTAAAATGTTAAGATGGTCTTGCACTTCTACCATTAGACTGTTCAAAATAAAACTTGTTTTATGGAAATCGACCAGTAATTAATAAAGTTAGTAACAATTTTAAATAGTTTTAAATAGACCGAAACATGCCTATATTGGCCATTGCACGCAAACAAATACTCCAAGAGTGCTGACATTTTCTTGTATTTATGGATAGATCATTATCTTCTGGTGAGATCGTAGGGCGTTTCTTTGATACTTCAAACATGGTAGAGATCATCTCTCCATACCTGGACATAACCGCTTTCTTCCAGGGAAGAGGAAGACAAAATCATAAAGGGGAATTGAGAAAGAAACATAGAAGAAGAATCAACCTAGTACTTCGTTTTATCGTTTTATTGATATCAGATAGATGAAAGGTAAAATTGAGCTTGGTGGAATTTGAAATAAGGGCGCAAAGACGTTTCTTTATGCATGTAAATTTCTGGAAATTATCCTCGAATACTTGCATGAGCAGCTATCAATTGCCCCTAGGCTGTTATTTTCCTTCTCCAACACAATATGGTTGTTGCCTTTTAGTTGACATTACCACAAATTACATTGCATCATTCAATAAGCTCAGGGCAGCGGATTGGCAGTATCGGTAGGGCGTCGGACAACATGCAGCATAGAGTTACTGCCCTTTATGATCCGAGTTCAAATCCCACCAAGTTTAACTTTGACTTTCATCCTTACGGGGTCGATAAAATAAAGTATCAGTCACGCACTAGGGTCGGTTTAATCGACTTTCCCCTCCCCCCAAATTGTTGGCTTTGTGCCTAAATAAGAAACCATTATTCTATAAGCTCCTTTGCTGCACTGAGTTCAAATCCCGTCTACGTCAATTTGCGTTACATTCTTCCAAGTACCAATAATATAAAATATCAGTCAACTATTGAGGCTAAATTTAAACAACTATGTGTGTCCTTGTAAGCTACCAATATAAATGTTATCCCCTTTGTGTCTCCGAAAATTAGGTTATCGGCTTACCTAGTGGTGCCTTCCTGCTAAATAATTGTAGCATGAATTTCGTAACTTAAAACAAAGTTTCTCCTGCCAGAATATGAAGATGGCACTGTGCGCATGCACGTGAGAAGTATAAAAGCAAGAACGACGAGTGGTGATTGGTTGAACTATTAACAATCGTCTTTGTCGTCGACTAAGTTAGAATCACATTTAGATAATTATACTTTTTATCACTAACGGTGTAATTTTAATTAGCAATTCTTGGTGTACTCATGTAATACGACATTTTCCACTTTACTATTACATTTTCATTCAGCTGACGGACCTGACTAGTTTTCTCAAGTCATACTTGTAAGTTATTACGACAGTTGTTATTGATACACAGAAAAAAATATACACGAAATAATTTTATTTTTCTTAAGACTTTGCAGTAACAATTATACTCTGCTTCGCTGATTAGGTCTAATAATACTGAAACGATCCCTAAATTGCCACTGTATTATTGAAAATTAGATTTCTCTATCACTGCATTAATTGTTTCATTAATATTAATTAATTAGAATTTAGAGATTCACTCTCCTACTTTTTTTTAAGGGTGGGGCCCTACGCGAGCGAAGAAGAAGAAAGAAGTATTTGTCATTTTGAAAACATTTGCACCCATCATTAGCAATATAGCTAAAACATTTTATCATGTATGCTATTCCGCACTTTACTATTAAGTTTTCACGCAGTACTGGTTCCTAGGTATTTTCTCCCAGTCACTACTATTATAACCAGTCAGATATTTCACACAACCTTAAAGCTAGTGATAGAAATATATATACTGCTACATATGACCGACTGCCATCATTTCTACGATCATTAATACCACCATCACCGCGACCACCACCACCATCACCAACAACAACAACAACAACAACAACACCATCATCTTCACCACCACCAAAACCTCCACCAGCACCAGAACCAGCACAAGCAAGACCACCACCACCGCCACTTCTGCCGCCACCACCACCATCATCATCACCACCACCTTCATCATTACTACTACTACTACTACTACTAACAAGAAGAGGAAGGACTCCAGCAACAACCCTCCCCCACCGCGAACCAAAAATACCCACCACATAAATATGGCGCAGCAAGCAGCAGCAATGGAATGTCTCCCATTTTTTTTTCTTTTCTTTCTTGAAGATTCTTATTTTTCATCGATCAGACAAGACTCCCCCCCTCTCTCTTTCTCTCTCTCAAGAAAGAGAGAGAATGGGGTCGAGAGAGTGAGAGGTAGCGAGGGATGGAAAGAGAGAAAGAGAGAGAGAGAGGGGGGGGGGGAGGAAGGGAGAGAATGGTAGAATGGTAGAATGAAACTTCTACTGACACACCAAATTCACCGCACATTCATTCTTCTTTCTCCACTTCCGTTCAAACATTTCTTGCATCGCCTCACTTCCTTGTCTTATTTGCAGCTCTATTTCTTGACGTTGTTGATGTTTGTTGATGTTATTATTGATGTTGCTGTTGCTGTTGTTAATGTTCTTCGTGCTACTTCCCTAAACACACGATTCTCTGGAATATTCTTTCGTTTTTGTGTAAATATGAAAATTTCTTGAAGTTATCCATGCTCACGCACACACACGAACTTATGTAAATATATATATAAGATTAAGTGCATGTAGAAATATATGGTTGTGCGTACATATATATGTGTGCATGTATGTGCGTACACATATGTATATACACACACACACACATATATGTATATATATATATATATATATATATATATATATATATATATATAATGAAAAATTGAACGGGAACAAAACAGAGGCAGTACAACAAATGTTTATATATATATATAACCCATTAGCAACCAGGCAGCACGTTTATTCTCATATATATATATATATATATATATATATATATATATATATATATATATATATACACTATAATTGTGTATATTTACATACACATTTACGCTGTCTGGGTTACTCATATACTGGATATATACAAATATAACTCTGTCGTATGCTTCGGCTGCTGCGTACACAGATGCATATATATGTATGTATGTATGTGTGTGTGTATGTGTGTGTGTATATGTATATACCCCTGCATACACACACACATATGTTCGCACAGGCATGTATTTCTACATGCATTTAATCTTATATATATATTTACACACACACACACACACATATCTATATATACACACATACACACACACATATATATATATATAATTGTTTCTACTTTTGGCACAAGGCCAGCAATTACGCAGTGTATTACTGGTACTTTATTTTATCGACCCCGTAAGGATGAAAGGCAAAGTTAACCTCGGCGGGATTATATATATAATACTGAAACTCCATAAATCATTACCCTGACTTTATAGTTCCTAAGTTTCCGTCGATTGGAATCAGTGGAGCAAAGCTATAAAAATACGCCAAATAATAGAAAGAAAAATATTTGTATTTCAGAATAAACATTGACTGGATACAGATGAACGGTTGTATCTCATTTGTTAATTAATATATCTGTTATTTGTTAAATCAAAGTTAAAATAAATATCCGGTATAGAAACACTATAGGAAAAATGGGACAGGTAAATGATAAATACTGTGTATATACAGTAAACATATTTATGAACAAAAATATGGGTTATAAATTTCAAATTTAACGTGTAAATGTAAATTTATCGGAACAATATATGAAATGTGTAAAATGACTTCAGTGTGTAAAATGAGAGTGTATTGAAAAATGGGATATTCTAGAAAATTGGGATTAGAAATGTGACAAAGATGATTAAGTTCCAATAATTTTTATACATTCTCGTGATTATTCTTTAGGAAGAATATAATTCTGTCCGTCTGGGCCGTGGGGTGGCCAACGCGTGGGACCCCATTTGCTCATAATAGTGAGAGATGGTGAGACAGATGGAGGCGGTTACACTGGGTGTTCGGTTCCTCTGTATTCGGGCCTGGTTTACGTGTGTGTTGGGGAGGGCGAGAGAGATGGAGGCGAAACAGTGGCAGTTCGGCTCCTCTGTATTCGGACCTGGTTTACGTGTCTGTGTATGTTTTCTTCTTTGTGGTTACTGTAAGGGTTAATAAACAATGATAATAAACATTAGTCGTTATTAAAAATAAAATAAAAAGTATACGGGTTCATTTAAGTACATATGTAGAGAAAATTTGAGAATTCAGAACCTAAAAGAAATTTAAGGTTAAAATGTAATTACATCATAAGAATTCTGGAGCGTGTGTACAAGACAGATGGTTATATTTATATGGTACAAATACTGCAATAAAATAAACAATTGAGAACAAAAGATTTTACATCGTATCGGTGTCGCACATTTAAGTATCGACAAAATGATTCTGATGATATGTAGGCATCTCTTATTCATAAATAAAATATATTTGTACGGGGCTGCTCTAAATTTGACGTCCAAATAAATATATAAATAAATAAATGTCTATGCTGGTAAAGACAACCATTAATATGTTCGGCTAATCAATATAAACATATCCAACTGGTATAGTAGCCTAAGTATTTTGCCCAACAGCTACTTTGAGGTGTGCAAATAGCGTGTACAGGCAAAGAAACTAACCTTAATTGTGTT
>OZ024743.1:22920057-22947557 GCA_964016885.1 Eledone cirrhosa | reverse complement strand
ACGTGATTTTCTCAATATCCAGATTAGCAAAAGCTATTTCAGAGGTAAATCCTGTTAATATACTTCCGGTCATCATAGATTTGTAAATCACAGAGCATATATATAACACAAATAATAGATCACCAAGTTTTAACAATTAATAGATTATTTATTTGATTTATATATGTTTCGTTCTTCTCCAAAGGATGATATTTCCAAAGAAAACAATAAAGATAACATTTAGAAAAAACCTATGAAATCCTCACGTTAATCTTGAAGGAATAGCTACAACAGCAGCATTGTAACTCATTGTGAAGTCCCGGGGAAACCGTAGTGACATTTAAACCTGACAGAGCCCGTCCCTTTCTAGGTCTAAACGAGATTTGGACTCAGAGCTCATAGAGCCGGAACAAATTCTGCAAAACATTCTATCCGATGTTCTAATGACTCTACCAAATCCCTTCCTATAGAAGCAGCAATATGAATGGTTAAAAAATACAACGAACGCAACACAATATAATAAAGAGGCTGAAATAGAAAAAACTAAGTAGAGCTGAGATAAGTATTTTGAGCTGTTACCATTGGAAACTATATACAAACAAATTAATGGACTCCTTTTCATATATATGTTTGAGGTTCTACACATCAGAGAGAGAGAGAATAGATGAACGAACTGAGTACAGAGCTAGCTTTCATTGACAGATCTCTGCTCTTATTCTTGGCCACTCCGTACACCTAATCAGCGATACACACTACTAAGCTACATTTTATTTGATTATAGTTTTATATTCATACATATCGTTCATCAAAAGTTATTTCTTAATCATTTCAATAAAGATATGAAAAACATTGAAAATGTAAAGCTTTTGCACATGAGTCATAAATGTCAAAATGTATTAGCGAAAATATCCACACAATGTGCGAAGTTCAGGTTTAAAAGCAGAAACTGGAGGTCTCCTAGTAGCATAATATCACAGTATAATGTCTGCAATAAACCACACGAGACATGTAAAAATGAACGAACAAGCAATGAATGTACATTATGTGAAAACTAAAAATAAAATCAACCACATCGTGTCAGGTAGTACAGTTTAAAAAAATAGAAAATAAAATGAGTATA
Organism: Eledone cirrhosa; assembly: GCA_964016885.1. Lineage (NCBI taxonomy): Eukaryota > Metazoa > Mollusca > Cephalopoda > Octopoda > Eledonidae > Eledone > Eledone cirrhosa. The sequence continues at coordinate 22,946,458 of OZ024743.1, read as the reverse complement.
TTAACAGACACTAAAATTGATTACATATATTGTACATTATGCTCTTATTCTATAAAGTCACAAGTATATCCGTCAGAAAACATTACTAACTAAAATGAATTCAGGCAAATAATTTAAGATTATTATACAATAATGTAATGGAATTAAATCCAAGTATTTCCTTTGGTTATCATTTATGTCAGCGACTTGGAATAAACAACTAAAACAATATATTATTGAACTGGCTAGTTTGATAGAGCGCGTCGAGAATTTGGCTATCAATTGGCTGTCAATGACGGAGAGAAAAAGTAAAAACATAACAGATGGAATTGATCGGGTACTTCCGATGCTATTACTGCACAAAACAATTTATGGTCGGTAAAGCAGAGATTAGCTATGGATTCCTATTCAAAACACAACACTCGAGAACTTAACTGATTCATAATTAGACGATGGGAACCATCGAGGTAGAAAAAGCTAGAATCACTCAGTCAGTTACTTAAGTACACAATCCAGGATCAGTAAATTGATGTCAATCAACGTTCACTGGAGACCAGAGATTCACACTCTGGAAACAGAAATATATCTAATACACAAATAACAATTATGACATCAAAGCAACAACACAAATTCCCTAAAATAATATAGATTTCTAGCACAGGTACAAGAATCACACATTTTGTGCAAAGGTGAGAGGAATAATTGGTTTAAGCGACTTCAGTATTTGACAGGTATTTATTATATCAAAGAAGACGGCGAATTGACAGGGTGGTTAGAACATCGAATAGAATGGGTTGCAGTATTCGTTCCGGAGAATTTGATGGCTTGATCATGTACATTCGGCAATGCGTGTCATGTTTCTAGATTGAACAGGGGCTAAAATACAAAACCAACCATGAAAATTACAAATCAGTAAATGTGTCACTTCGTAGCATTCTGATTGTTAAAATTTATAGCAAAATCTTCAAATAACTCACTATTATCTACAGCTTTTCTTGATCGGTAAATAGGTGAGGTCACCATTCGTTTGGCACGTTTTTTCCTAGCTCGTCTCTTTGACAGAGTTGCAGTCCTGAGTGAAGCAGAGACCTAAGGGAAGCGTTTGGAGACTAGAATGTCTCCAAGCGCTCACAGCCCTCAGCCAATCGGGCACTATGATCAGTAGAAACTCTACCTTGGCGTTCTATAGAGGCTTAGTGGTGGGTAAAAGTGATGACATTTTTGGGGAAACTCTGGGCGTCGACGAAAATCAACTAGCCATATCTTCCACAGGACCTTTGGTCTAGGGCTGATGGGTAACTTCCAGAAACCCCTGGCCTGTCAGTGCTACTGGAGAGCGTCGCCGGTCCGAGATGAACTCTACAGGTAATCAGGCATATCCAAGATGCGCACAAAGCGACGGAACCATCGTGCACGCACTCGTCCATTGTACTAGTTTCACTGGCTTGTTGGTTTATGTCGAACACCTGTTGTCAGGTGTAGGACGGATCCGACTGTCAACCGAGTCCATCGTCAAAATCGCCTCGCCACCATTCCTTAGCCTGGAAGGGCAGGCTGTTTTTGTCTGTCATAACGTTATGGGTGGCCATAACGAAAGAGGTCGTATGGTAATATCCGGTCTTTTAGCTTTGATAGTTATATCTATGTATACAGGAAAGTCCCAAAGAATCGTTACATTTTCTCCTTCAGTTACAACCTCAGCGTGATGTTTATACGAGTTTTCAGTTATCGATAGTTTTGATTTAATAATGCCGACATATTAACTACTTTATACATTGGTGAACTCTGTCGTTCTTAGATTTGTAGTCTACTGATCCTATAACTTTACATAAACTATAATGATAATAATTATTATTTTTACTTTGATATCTTAGTCATTGCTGTTATTTAACCGGAAAATTTGCCCCTATGATCATCAAGCTGTTACCTGCAGCTTCAGATATTCAGGACGTATTGGAGAGTTCTTGCCGTTTCCCAGTAGGCATGCCTTCTGGGGGTGTTCCATAAAAGGGGGTTGCGCTAATGTTCTTTAACCAGCATTGGAAGCTCTTCCAGATAGTACCTAGTGCTTTTACGATAATGGGGATGACATTGATCTCATGACAGTTCCAAATCCTTTTCAGTTCCCACTTTAAATCCTGATAACGGTTAATTTTCTACTTTTCCTTTTCTTGCGCTCGCGTGTCAAAGGGGCAAGTTACATCTATAATCAAGCAAGATGTTTTTTCCTCGTCAAAAGCCACCAAGTCAGGCCTGTTCTGTTTATATCCAGAATTTCCACAGTACCTTCAACCGATTGTTTTCTATCACCAACTCTGGCTTATGCTCATACTATTTCTCAGAATGAGATAATTTGTTCAGTTTGCATAAATGACATTGGATCACTTTTCTTATGATATCATGTCTTCATCCTTTAGATTGAGTCTGGGCCAGGTTGTGTACACTAGGATACGGTGTGAGCCACAGTTCCCTCTCTCTCTCCACAGATCCTACACAGTGGGCTAGTCTCCTCCTTGTCAATATAAAGTTTCATCAACTTCATTCTAAGGGCCTGCTCTTGTGTGCCAATAGCATTCCTGCTGTAGCTTTCTTAAGGTCTTTTTTCTTTAACCAGTTCCCTGTCTGCGGATCTCTGAATTCTGTTGTCTTTAAAAAGATGCTATGAAGGGCCTTTTCATTCAGGTTGTTCTTCCTCTTTGTTGTTACGTCTTTCTTGGACATTCCCTGGTCTATTGTCTCTTCCTTCAATACAGCCTTAAGCATTGGCTTGTTACTCTCAGACACATATCTGTGAAGACAGCTCTTCTCCATCTGGACACAGTCATCCAAGCTGATAAGACCTCTTCCACCTTCAATGCCCCTTAAGTACAGTCTATCAACATAACTCTTCTTATTAAACACACTGTAGATGGTCATTAATTTACTTGTCTTACCATCCATTTTCTAGCATCGGCTAGAATTCTCGCACTGTAATAATAATAGACACAGCTCAGGAATTTACTGCACTTATGGCATTTCTATTATTCAACTGTGATTTAATATGTTCCTTACTCTCCTTATCTATTTAGATATTATCATCTCCTTTATTTTATTGTCATTGATGTTATCTGACCCCAAAACAGAAAACCCAAATATCTATATCCCTCTTCGGTGTCGATTTCCTATATCATCTTACCATTGCGATCTCGATTCCTTTACCTCTCCCCATCACTAGGAATCCATACTTAACACCAAATTCCATACATGCATCAGTGCTGAAAATACGAACAGTGTCAAGAAGTACATTCAATTCCTTATAGCTCGGTCACGAAGAGGAGGTGGTTGATGATAAGCTCTCCTCTTCGCAGTTCGGATCCTGACTTCTCTCTTCGCGAAACAGGAGACAAGGATATGAGGTTAAGGACAGACAATACAGTGGAGAGACTATTTCCTTGTAAGATATCCCTCTTGGTTTCCACTCCTCCCAAGGATTCTCCACCTGATGTTAAGTCTGTCTCCCATGTCTCCATGACTTAATAATAGTCTGATGTTGTCCGTCACCTTAAAGATTTCTAGGTACTTGGTTAGCCAAGAATGAGGAACCATGTCGAATTCCTTCTTGTAACCTATCCATCCCATCGAAAGACCAGTAGGCTTCTTCTTGCAGTTAATTATTATCATATTCTCAATAAGTAGCTGGTCCTTTGTTTCACGGGTCTGCTTTCGGCATCCTTTCTGCTCCTCCGGCAATAGGTTGTTTATGTCGAGGTGGAGATAGATTTCCTCAGACATAATGCTTGTTAGCAATTTCCACATCAAAGATAAACATATGATATGCCTATAGTTGATAACGCCATTTCCCTTGACTTGGTCTATCTATATTAGAACCGTCGTACCTTTTGTCAACCACTGGATTACTTCACCCGACACAAAGCAGTCATTGATCGTCCCTGTTTACCTTAGCTGTCGTTTCTTTTAACTTTTTTCTGTCTACATATATTAAATTCATAGGTTTTCCTTGAATTGTCAAGCATCTCAGAGTATCCCGGCAGTTCCAAGGAGTGTTGTTTTATGTAGGGGACCCACCCTGATGCTCTGGTCCCATTTTCTTTTTAAATAGCTTTCAATTTCTGGTGGTCACACACCAAGCTCCCCGACTACAACTGAGATCATCTCAACCTTTTTCGTTGCCCAGAAATGTTTTATCTCCCATGCTAGTGTTTCGTATCTCTCAACCCTCTTCAATTCTTCGTCAAAAACCTTATTGCCAGTGGGACAAGCCGCATCCAGAATCAAACATTGTTAATTTTATTGATCACCACAATATCTGGTTTACGATGTCCAATCTTATGTTCAAAATGACGCTTAAATTACAATAGACACTTGACGTGGTAATTTTCTATAACACCTGGTTTCTGCTCATAATACTGGCTTGCTCTTTCGAGGCTTCATATTCCACATCATTACCAACAAATAATTTTGGTTACATTAACATGGCGTCGTTTGTATTCTTTCTGTGCCAGCTTTGTGCACTGGCTGGTGATATGTGACACAGTTTCTTCCTTTTCTCTGCACATCGTACATTTTTCTGTTTCACCTGAATTGTCAATCTTGTGTTTAACAAAATTTGTACTCAGGGTTTGCGCTGCAGAATTTAAGGTTTCAGTTTTCTGCAGCCATAGCCACCTCTTCTCCAAATCGGTTTTGGCTTCTGTATAAAATTGCTCATACATCCTCTTTTCTTTCCATCTCCTTTCAGTTTCAATTCGTTTCTCTTTCTTGTATTCCGTTTTATCTTTACAATCTCCAATTTTCAACAAATTTGACGCTTTCACTTCTAACAGTGTACTTTATGTAATAGGCTACGCTAGTGAAAACAGACAGTTTGATTAAACATGACATGGTCGTAGACAACAACGACAGAAACATGCATTTCGCAGACATACAGATTATGCACGTTGCTATTGCTGATAACACAATACAATGGAATTCCTTATATATGTATACAAACAGTGTAGCTTTATCGCAAGTGGGGGAAGTGGATAAGAGATTAAATCAATCTCATTATATGGCTGGTATTTTATTTTATCGTCCCCGGACGATAAAAGTCAAAGTTGATCTCAGTGGGATTTGAACTCAGAATATAAACAGCCAGAACAAATACTGCAATGGCGTTTTATCTGACGCTCTACAAACTCTGCCAATCCAATATCCTTCAACGGTGATATTGAGACCCATAAACCTTTTGTCTCCGGGAGGAATAGAGGTGTAAAATGAAAGGGCATGAAAGAAAGAGAGTACAAATTTATGCAAGCTGGTTTTATTTTAAGTTAAGTGAGAAAACAAGAATATAAAATGATGGTAGAGGGAAGCTATTATTAGTTTTTTCTTCATTGTAACAAATACAGGAAACAATGGGATAGGATGCTAACAGGCTTGCTAACAAGCCAACCAGTTTGAGTAAGGTAGCTTATTATTTTTGGAGACAGGTGAATATTTAGTTAACATTTAAGAAGAACCTTCAAAGTAGGTCTGCATATAAGATATATGCACTTATGTACACATACACACATACACACATACACACATATACACATACATATAAGCATATGTATGTATTTATGTATGTATGTATGTATGTATGTATGTATGTATGTATGTATGTATGTATGTATGAATGTATATATGTTCTGCTTTGTTTTTCTTCATTTTTCACCAACAGAGAAAAAGATGAAGAAAGCCAGTTTCGAAAAAGAGACAAAACTCTTTCATTGGAACTTAGTCAGTACCAACTAGGAAATTATGTATGTGTCTCTCTATGTGTTTCTGTTTGTGTGTGTGTATGTGTGTGTGTGTGTGTGTGTAGGGGGGGGGGGCGCTATGGATGTCATTGTATGCATGGATTTGTATTTCATGACATATAAATATACACATATATACACGGTTCTCTATATATACGTGTATGTAGGTAATTCTTACATGCCATATATCTGGAATGTTTTACATATTTTACAGTTCTATTCGTGAGCTGTACGTGAAGTTTCATAACTAGCCGTGTTCTTTCTGGTTCTGTGAATCCTAACATCTCAGAATTTCTGCTGAGGCGGTTAGTAATATATCCCAGAGCCTCAATGATCCTAGGTACATATCTAAAAGTATAGCAAAATTACAGTATCTACAGATTCCACACGTTATCTTCATGAAAGTTCTCCTTTTCGTTAATTTTTACCATCATATTAATATCTGCTGTGCAGCTGATTCCCACTACATTTTAGTCTTGAAAACATGAGTGATGCAATAATTTTCCCTGCAATACAGAGAAGGGCTATTTCTCTATGATTTCAGCATTCCACCATGTGACCTTTGGTCTTGTATAAGACCAAAGGTCACATTATTGCATCTTTCCAATCCTTTGGTACTTCTTCCACTATATTTCCAGAATTAGTTCATGTAAAATTTCTCCTAGTTTTTCACCACTATATCTGAAAATTTCTGCAAACAATAGACCTGCAGCTTTACTTAAGTTAAGTTCTTGATGCTAATATATATTTCTTGAAGGCCTAGAGAGTGTGTGTGTATGGGGAGGGGGGGGGGGGGGGTCATTAAGAAAAAGGACTGTGGGTCTCTGTTGAATATTGTTAATGCTGTTTTGATCAACCTGGGAATCTCTATTTAATAAATCATTGAATGTTCCTTTAATCCTTTAGCTGTGTTATCTTTGTTTGTTAGTAGATATGAGCCGTCCTTTGATCTGAGTGATGTTATCTTAGTGGATCTTGGTGCAAAGACTAGTTTCATCAAATTATAGAATTCTTTTGAATTCCTTGACTATTATCTGCATATTATCTGCATATCATGCATATCTGACGAGAAGGAGGCTTGTGTAAATAAGAATGGTAACATTCCAGAGTCAATCAAAGTTAAAAATGCACGTTTATATCCTACTTGCCGACTCTATGCAAGGTACTTTAAACCATTAGCCAGGCTAAAAAGCCACATTCGATTGCAGCACTGATAAATGTTTCTTTTTGGGGTGGGGGTGGGGTGGGGGGGGGGGGTGGGGGGTGATGTCCATACCTGATAAAGATAGGGCAGAATGGTGAATAAAGTAAAGTATTAGTCAAGCCTTAGCGGGTATATAATCGATTTCTCCCACCCAACTAAATTGCTGCTCTTGTGCCTTAACTAGAAAATATTATTCATAACAGATTGAAGACGATGGATAGCAGAATCAGTAGAGTGCCAGACAAAATGCTTTGTGGTATTTAGTTACGTTCCGTTACATTTTTTGATCAAAGATCGTTGAGCTCGGCTTTGCCTTTAATTTTTTAAGGATCAATAAATAAATAAAAGTTCCAAAGGCTTGGATAGATTTAGTCGACTGTTCCTTTCACTAAAATAGGTGTTCTTGTACGTAAGCTAGAAGTATTCATACAACCGATAGAGCACATAACATAGCAACACATTCTGTAGATTATATACTGATAAACACTACTACTACTACTACTACTACTACTAATACTACTACTACTACTACTACTCACTGATAAATCGTTACTGCTACTAACGCATGTAACATTCTTTATATAAAAGTGTCTAGCAATCAGTCTGAGAAACTGCCAACCATATATTGATATCGTCTTTAGATTACCCCTGCCGGATATTAGTTAAAGCATGTTTGTGTTAAGAAATAAAATTACATTTCCTACCATTATCTGTTTATTGAGCTAGCTATTACATGAAAGTTACATTTTTATAACATATTTCGTAAATTTTCCGTTATTGGGTAATAATTTAGTGACAAAGAATAAATCTCTAATTGCCGTATCTTCTAGTAAGAAAGATAACATTTCGTATCACAATGCGTATATTTAAAAATCATACGTTAGCTTCAAATTAAACTATTTGTCAATTTTACTTGGGCACTGAACTGCCGTTTTCCCCTGCAAAATTAGGAGTGCATCCCATCTGAGAAGGAGCCCCAGAAGGTGGAGTGGACGATGCAGTGAGTGTTACTGAGTGTTTTCCGCGGCAGTGCTTTCGTAATTTTGTCTGCAAACCGTAACTGAGATATATCGTTTTACTGCAAACATTATATAATTTAATTGACATTCGGTAAGAAGATATTCGGTGAGAAGACATTTGACCTGAGAAAACTCTAGATAGACCAGGTATTGAAAGTTTCAGAAAGGGTTATAGCCCAACTAATTAGGAACATGTTCAAAACATTTGAGATGCAGTTTCGATTTATGCCAGACAGGAGTATTACTGATATCCTTCTTATTGTGAGACAACTGCAGGAGAGATTCTTAGCTAATAGTAATCCACTGTATCTGTAGATATAGAGAAGGACTTTGACAGGTCACCTGTTCTATAATCTGGTGGGCACATAGGAAGCTAAGTGTAGATGAATGGCTTGTGAGGGTCCTGCAAGCCATGTTTAAAAGGGTAACCAGCTCTCGTGGATGTAGCATAAGTGAATTAAGAGGAAAATCTGGTATAAGAGGATTTGTATGTAATTTGCAAGAGAGAAGACTGCGCTGTTATGGATATGTGATGCATATGGAGGATGGCAGCTGCATAAAGAAATGCAGGGAAATCCCAGTGGCTGGAACACTAGGAAAAGGCTGATCTAGGAAGATATGACATGAGGTAGCGAAGAGATACCTTAAGAAACTAAACCTCATAACTGAGATGACAAAGGACAGGGAGGGCTGGCGCCATACTCTGATGATGGAGACCCGGCCACAAACATACAATATGACTTGTTCCATCCATGAGTACCTCTCCGCCCTCCCACTAGCTCTCCCCACAATCTATCGTCACCACTATTGAACCCAATACCCATGTCACCTTCAGAACCACTCCCTAACTCTTACACCCTTCTAAAGCCCTTAGATATTTTCACTAATAACTACTCTTTCTACCTCTTCTTCATCCCCCACAAATCTCTTATTCCCTCACTGCACCTATCTATCCCCTACAAACATCTCTCTATCGGCCATATCCCCCACACCACCCAATCCTCTTTCCCTATACATTAATCAGTTACCCTACCCCTTACCCCCCTTACATATCTCTCCACCAAGACCCCACCTTATTAATCACATCGCTCACACCACCATACTCTCCTCTCCATATACATTAACCAGCCACCGCTATCCTTTAGTCGTTACCCTGCCAAATCCCCACAAACACCTATAACTTCATACCTATCTCTCTACGCTATTGCATTCTCTCCATTCTTCCATTTTTCTTCGTTCCTTCATTTATTGTAATATTTTGTACAATATTAATATTAGTAATCAGTCGCTGACACGGCTAAACAATTATACTACACAACCGACACCAATGATCTCCAACGGATACTTGGCACCCAAACTGAATATGAATTGGCAAAACCTTAGGTATATATAACGGTGCATATATTCCTTCGAGAATCCACAAGTCTCTTGAGCTATTGATGCCAGAATAAGGCATGATCATTTCCAATCATACTATAGCTGATCGATCGCGAAACGCACGTCACATTTGAATAAACATAATGATGTTATATTGATATTTCGTTCCTGCTCCATATTATTAATATTATATATATATATATATATATATATATATATATATATATATATATAGAGAGAGAGAGAGAGAGAGAGAGAGAGAGAGAGAGAGAGAGACATCTACCAAAATATACGGTAGTGTCCAATCCGTATGAAGAACTCAACAAATATCATGAAAAGAGAAGATGTATTCAAAAATTTTTTTGATGAAAATCACAGGAAAACAGAGTCAAGATAAATTAATAAAAACAAAGAAACAGTTCCTTATATTAAAAATTCATCATTTTACGATCGTTTCTAGGATATATATGTGTGTGTTGGTATGTATATCATATAGATCTATGTAAAAATGTTACAAACTATCAGAGGGAATATACATACCTACACATATATATGCTGTCTTCAGAAATAATGATATTTATTTATTGAAAAACAACAACAAAGATTTAATATAATAGGTCGGTTTGGGAACAGGTTTTGAATTGACCAATTCAAAATTGATCAATTCAAAACCTGTTCCCAAACAGACCTATTATATTAAATCTTTGTTGTTTTTTTTTCAATAAACAAATATCATTATTTCTGAAGACGGCTATCAGCCGTCGGGGTCCTACTCGCTCCTATTACCCACTCTACTACCCTAAGTATTGAGTACTTTGGTGCGTTATGGTCCACCTGGTTCCTTACCACATTTCCTTCGTTATATATATATATATATATATATATATATATATATATATATATATATATATATAGGGAGACATGATATGAAGGTTAAAACACACTTGTGAATAGTGCAGTTTTAAATTAACATATATGATATGTTGTTATAAAACTGCACTATTCACAAGTGTGTTTTAACCTTCATATCATGTCTCCCTATTTTATCTGACGAAAACGCAAATGTTATTGCATGATGATATTTGTTTTTGAAATGCGCATAATAAAATACATGGAACTCTTTTAACCATCTTTTGATCTTATATATTATATATATATATATATATATATATATATATATATATATATATATATATATATATATATATATGAGAGTATTGAAGTTTGCTTGAAGCATTGTGGAATAATAGGTAAATATCTTTAAGTCGTTAGGAAGCCTCGACAATGCAAATGGGTAAATCTCCGAGTAACAAGATCCGGTGGTGGAGAGAGAGATGTAAGTGGGTGTACGTTGAGATGCGTGGTGTGTATAAGACGTGTAGAGGAATGAAGGAAAGAGTATAAAGGATAAAATAAAAATAACAACACGAGAGAGAGTTACCTTGGGAGAGATTTAATTGTCCCTACATATTTCGGATTCACATCCATCAACTGGGATTTTTTTCCGGGGTGGGGGAAAGGTTGTCTGACGGAAAGGTGCGAAACGCGTCCTCCGCTCTTTGTTGTTTTGAATATATATATATATATATATATATATATATATATATATATATATATATATATATATACATATATATATATATATATATATATATATATATATATATATATATATCCAGTGGGTGTAACTAGGAGTTACTGCAGGTTCACCCGGGTGAGCACTCGATGTTTAGGTTCACTTCTGTGATGATGTGTAGAGCTATACAGAGTGTAAAATATAGAAAGGATAAAAAGGACGATTGATTATATGTAGTGTATATATGTAGTGTATATGGGGGTGCACACCCACCCCCATATACACTACAGGCCAGTGCATCGCCTTGATCCTTCTCGCCTATCAAAACACCTCATTTTGTCAAACTCTTGAAACTCTGACTTTACCACATAGCATGTATTTCATTTTCTTATAGCATGTTAAGAGGGTCCGTCGAGCTGCCGATTATTGAGTCGGGTAGGATCGATATAGATTGAACCTTGAGCTGATCAATGGCGAAACGCGCGTCACCTATCAATAAATGCAATGAAGGAATAATCAATCGTCCTTTTTATCCTTTCTATATATATATATATATATATATTTATTAAAATAACAGTTATTTTAATAAATATTTGCTCTACGGTTCTTATATATTTATCCTTTCGAGCCCTCTTTGGATTTTAGTCTTCAAATTTATTATTATTACTATATATATATATATATTTATTTATATACACACATATGCAGAGAGATTGAAGATTGAGAGAGAGAGAGAGAGAGAGAGAGAGAGAGAGAGAGAGAGAGAGAGAGAGAGAGAGAGAGGGGGAGAGAGAGAGAGAGAATTCCACAACAAACTAGCAAACCCTACTCGAGGACGCGCGTTTCATCGAACGGATTTTCACCCCATGTATGGCTGCGGTGAGAACACATATATGCAAGTAAGCATGAACGAAGTCAGGGTTCCATCATAAAGATTTCATTCCATATCAGAAGTATTTGGATATCGATCATGCATGTATATATATATTTACTCATGCATATGTATGTATGTGTATGTGTGCGTGTATATATTATGTGTTTACCGACATATAACGATGCACATGAATGATGTAAATATTGGCGAAAAAGGAAAAAATATATATATACTGTTTTTCAATGAAAGACATTTGTGATATTTGCTCTGCATCGAGTAACTCTGACTCTCATGTCAAATTGTATTTTGATTTGTTGGACACTTTTAACCGATGATACTACTGTTCAATAATTAAGGTCTAAAATAAAGCAAATAAATAAGTAAATAACCTCCACTAGATAAATTTTCCCTATAATTTCCTCTATATATTCGCTCAGCTTGCATGAAAACGCTCCAACATTTCTTTGAAATCATAACCTACAGTTTTAATGTAGAAGTGCATTCTAAGTGCATTCTAAGATATAGTTATGTATGAATAACATTCGAAGTGGTTTCGCCTGCAAGTCCTTTGATAGGTTTGTTCGGCCAGGGTAGATCTGAGATTAGATAAACATAATAACAACCCTAACATAAAAAAAAAAAAATAAAAATGAATGTTTTAAAACTTTCACCTACAATGTAACTGATTTAAGGAAACTGTTTTGTAAACGTGCTGTTTTTAAACTCTATATCCAGAAGTTCTTGATTTGTGTATAATTATTAATATTTTGTTATTCTCAGCGAAAAAGAGAAACAATAGATACATGCCAGTCAAATGCTCATGTATGCAGGACATTGATGCAATACAAAGACAGTACAACTGATGATTTCATTGTTGATGAAGGCTTAAATTGTAAATGCGCCAACTGCTCGAAAACATGGTCGGAACACGACAGGTATTCATTTACCTGGCAACATTTCAAGCGATGTAAGTCTTACGTTTGTTTCATTTCGTTTTATCAGCAAAAAAGAAAGAAAACACGCATGTAGGTTTTGACATTTATTTATTGAAAAGATCATCTATGGGTATTTAAATTTTATTGACAATCGTTAGGTCAACACTCTAAATATATATATATATACAAGTTTTCTCTCTTTATTTCTCTCTCTCTCTCTCTCTCTCTCTCTCTCTCTCTCTCTCTCGCTCTCACTCTCTCTCTCTCTCTCTCTCTCTCTCATACACACACGTACATATGTTGTCCTACTGATAAACGCCATACTCAAGTTGTTCGATGTCAATAAGGAATATAACTGTACTTTATGACATCACAATACATTATAGACCAGATACACCAAATATGTTCTATGATACACGACTCACCTTCAAGAAATATGACGATCCCTTTACTGGAGGCCACAGTCATACCAGGAATACAATTCTTTCGTTCCTAGAATACCTAGGAAGCCAGCTGATATACTATTTCAGTTTCAAAGTCTTCATATCCCTGTCATACTCAGCTTTGCCATGACCATCTCAAGAAATTTAATTGAAAATTATTTGTTGAACCTGCGAATTCTATATTATCATATGTTTAGTTTTATGTTGGTAACTCAGAAGATGTGAACCAGATGGTCATGATGGCCTCAATAACCTAACACAGAGCAAAAGTAAGATTATGATTTATTTGGAGGCTTACGATGCACAATAATAGAAGATGAGTACTGGACTGGTGGTTTATCAATCCCCAAGGGTGAAAGACAAAGTTGACCTCAGCCAGTTTTGAACTCAGATTGCAGAGAGTCGGGAAATATGGAGCAAATGTTTCTAACCGTCATTCTATCGACTCTGCCAATTAGCTTTACACACACACACACACACACACACACACACACACACACACACACACACACACACACACACACACACACACACACACACACACACACAACACACATACACACACACATACACACATACACACATACATGCACGCGCGAACACACACATACACACAGACACACAGACAGACACAGACAGACACACACACACACACACACAAGCACACACAAACACAGACACATACAAACATACGCTCTTATATATATATATATATATATATATATATATATATATATATATATATATATATATATATATATATAAACGGAGAAAGCTAACGATACTCCGGCCACATTCCAACTCACTCAACAAACATTAGGAAATATCTGAGTATATTCCTAATTAAACGTTCGGGTGCTAACTATATTGTATTGTGGGGAGAATTGGCTGTATCATTTCATATGAGATATATCAAATATATATAAGTTAAAACAATAACGAAGAGTGCAGTACAAAGTGTTAGTATTAGGTTATGCGTGTGTGTGTTTGTGAGTTTGTGTGTGTGTGTGTGTTTGTGCATGCGAGTGAGTGTGTGTATGTCTTTGTATGTGTGTATATGCTATACAAACATCAATTTGGTTAATCTATTTGGTTTTAATTCGTGTTCATGCATTCTGTTTTTTCTTCTGCAGTGGACATGATAGTTCAGTATAAATTGTGTGGTCCTATAATGCCTGAAAGGATTTGCAACGACGAAGAAGTAGCTGCTTTAATGGAGACTGAGGTTAATGGCTGGCATATCCATATGAGGGAAGAAAGATGCAGATGCAAGAACAACATTTTCTACCTGAGAGGGTGGGAAAAACGAAACAACCTCTGGATCTATGAATATCGTTGTAAAAAGGTATGTAAAACGATCGCAGATCATTTTCTGTTTATTTACTCTTAAACCAAATTTATAACCTTTTATATATAAATAAGACCGTACATGACTCAGCTAAAACATAAACAAATCTAAAAAAAAACACTGATATTATGCACGAACCAAAGTAAATTCGAAATCATAATCTTAAAATTAAACCAAGACTTTATACCAACGGTATCACGAATCACGAGTTGCACTTCTGCCCAAGGGAAACATCTTACAATTTTGTCCCCTACAAAAACATACCTGAACTCTAAGAACGACATTTTGAAAGGATGCCTTCATTTCAAAACCCGTGCACAGTCGAGTCTGGTGAGAGGGGTATTACTGGACTTTGAAAACTAAGCATTGTTAAAGGTTGAGAATAATATGTATGGTTTTAAGATATATACGATTCGTTTTATATAGCCATAAGTGTTGTTTTGTAAGACTGTTTATACAGGATTAGTTTACACTTAGAATGCTAGTGTAGAAGTTGTTTTGAGTGTTGTTGATATCTGTTTTATGATTTTATGTTTAATGGCAGGGACCGTTTTTGCAATAGAAATCTGTGGCCCTTACACGGCCAGATAGTCTATCATTTTAATGTTGATAAATCTGTGATTGTGTGAATTGCATTGTTTTGTGTTCTTTGTAATTAGGACTAGTTGAGGAAGGGTGGTGGATTCGCAGAGCGTTAGCCAAGTATTTGTTCTGATTTTTTACGTTCTGGATTCAAATCTCACCGAGGTCAACTTTGCCTTTCAACCTTTTGATGACAAAGAAAAAAGAAAAAATTAGAAACCGTTATGATTTGTTGAGGCGAGATCGGAGGACCAAGCAATGCATGCTTAATTCTTAAGAGTTGAATGTATTGTCGTCTGCTTACTAATTTCCGCATTGTTCGTTATTTTTCTTTAGGTGGTATGTGCAAACGAAGGAGCCACATGTGCTAAAGTCTACGTGAATAGAGCACTTGGTGAAGCCTTGAAATACCAGTTCACTTGTTTATGTCCAGACACCCGACAATGCGTTACTGAAGTTGACATCGTTCCTAATATGTATACCGATGATGATGAACATGGCGAATACGTTGCTAGGATGTGTGACCAAATCATTGGTAAAGGTCGGTAGTTACCGACTCATATTGCATTCGCAATGATATGGATTTCAATTTTTTTTACACATTCATCTTTTTTATCCTTTATAACTAGTTCTCAACAATGTAAAGATGCACGCTTATTAATTCGACTAAGTAAAAAAACAAAAAAAATAACCAACAAAAAAAAAAAACATATGGTTTCTGTAGTGCTTATCCAGTTACAACAAAATATATTGATTTCTAACAATCTTTCTATCATTTTAGTTAAACTTTCTTAATGCACATTATATAACATTTACTAGTATATATATTTGTAGCACTGCATTCATCACTTTCAATATACATTCTTTAACACAATATTTGTTTTATCCCTCAAAAACGTATACAATGATTACGTTTAACATTTTATCAATCCTGGTTATTTGGTTTTTACTTATTTATAAATGAATATATGTGTGCTTATGTATACCAAAATATGTATACATATATTGTATTGTTTTCGAGAAGATGCAATTTTAGTACTGGAATCATTCTTAATCGTATTTAGCGGTTCTATCTCTCATTATTTCTGTGTTGGAGGGGCGGGGGATTGGCAGTATCGGTAGAGGGTCGGACGCCATGCTTTGACGCATAGAGTTACGGCCCTTGCTATTCCGAGTTCAAATCCCACCGAGGTTAACTTTGCCTTTCGGGGTCGATAAAATAAAGTACCAGTAATGCACTGGGTAATTGCTGGCCTTGTGCCAAAAATAGAAACAATTATTTCTGTCTTTTCTATTTGTCTGATTTGTCTCCTCATATCAATACATATGTGTATATTTATTTACAACTACAGATGATGCTATATCACGTTAACATCAGTTGGAGGATGAGTGAAATTTAGTTTTATCATTGTTCATAACTGTTAGTAGTTAGTATACTAATAAAATACATATGAATGTAATCAGATATAAAAAGAACATTTTCAAAAAAATTATTGACTATAAAATATTCACTTGTGTGTGGTAATGTGAATATCTATACATATCTATCCATCTATATATATATATATATATATATATATATATATATATATATATATATATATGTGTGTGTGTGTGTGTGTGTGTGTGTGTGTGCTAGTGTGAATATATATATATATCATATGTATATGTGTATATTTCCGTATCTATGAGTTTAAGTATGTATATCTTAATAAGTGGTAAATCTGCTAGTATACCAGTTCATATGCACAATATATATTCGTTTCCGTTTACATCGATTCTACTTTAGAATCTAGATACCAAACAACAGCAACAATAGCAACCAGAGTATAGATTCAGTGGTATTTACAACATTTCGCTAAAAAAAAACAACTTCCGTTCTTCCCAAGTAAATTGTTAACTCGGTGCTCACGATGGAGTCTTTACTGTTACTCCCAACCAAGCACTTGACTATTAGACCATATATATATATATATATATATATATATATATATATATATATATATATATATATATATATATATATATATATATATATATATATATATATATATATATATATATAATGTGTTATTTGTGTCTGCCTGTGAGCGTGTGTGTGACGCAAGGATGTGTGTATGAATACGAACCTAATAGAATGATTGTACTGAAAAGCTACGTCCAATGTGTAGCGTTTCTAAATTTTGATCAACAGATTTTTTTTTTTTTTTAATTGTTTGTTAGTTTAGAAGTTGGTTTTGCTGTAACATCTTTCAATAAAGATAACCTGTTAATAAAAACGATTTTGAAACTTTATTTAGTTGTGTTGCAATCATTGTCGTTATTGCTTTATTTATTATTATTATTATTTTTGGATTTCCAGCTTTGTCAGACTGATATAAACTTGTGACAGTCTTTAAAACTATTAAATTCACCACAGTAATTATTTGGCACTTCAGTAAGATTTGAACTTAACAACAAACCTTATGAATTAACAAGCGATGAAAGTTTCAAATTCCAAACTTGAAAATGTGAGTGTTCCAAATGAAGAAAAACTCTAATAATAGACGATCCCTTTAAATAATAGTTGAGAACAGTGAATTTTACTTATTTTTCTCAACTATTATTGATAGTAATCGTCTATTATTAGTTAGTTCCTGTTTTAGACTCATATTTTCAAATTTTTAAATTGAACACTTCTCTTCTTCTTTCACTTATTCCTGAGAGGTTCATGGGGTCCTCAAGCCCTCCTTCCAGCAGGTCCACACAGAAGCAACCGTTTTCAACAGATCCTGCTTGATCTGCAAGCTAGACCAGCCACGCTCATGGATGTTATGCAACCATTTTGCTCAGGGGTTGCCCCTGGGACTCCTGTCGGTTGGTTTTTGCCTGTAAAATCTGTCCATTGATTCTTTCCTGATACATTCTAACCACATAACCACAGTATCAGAACTGTGATCTCTCAATTCGAAGAAGTAGCGACTCCATCTGAAGTTGCGCACTCTATCGAGTAACGTTACTCCAAAGACCCTTCAAAGGGACCCCATTTCAGCCAGTTGTATTTGCAATCGTATTATTTCGATCATTACCCAAGATTCGTGACAATAGGTAAGGGTTGGCACGTATACCGAATTGCAGATAGCGAGTTTGGCTTTTACACCTACCCCCCTTCCTCTGGATACCGAAAGCTGAAGCTGGCGCATTACTGCACCAGCTCCTGCAATTCTTGCACTTAATTCAGCTTTCAGCCTTCCATCACTCATGAACGTTAGATTTATATTAATTACCTATTTTTTAATAATGCCATGCAAAACTCATAATAGGACTGAAGCAACAAGTGTGTCGCAGCTCATGTGTGGTTTCGGCATACTTTATTCGGCATACTTAATTTAGCGTATTAAAATTTGAAAGTAAATTGGCGGGGGAATTGAGAATAAGAGAGCGGAAGTGCCAAAAGTAACACGTGAAGGATATTAAGTATATTTCATATTATTCAAGACCCCCCGCCCCGAAACAATGAAACTTTATATAGAATGAAAAGAAACAATGCACATAACGTACAAATAGGTAAAGTAAAATATAACATCTATTTATAGAAGAAATATGATTCACAATTTATATACTTATTCCTCCAAATATTTCCATTCAGATACGACACAAACAAACATCGCTCGTCCCGCATTGTTATATCTGTTTCTTTGCCAAAAACCGTCAATTTTCAATTGTCGAATCACGAAGAATCTCAACAGTCTTTTTTATATTCATTTTTATAGTTTCTATTACCGAAGTCGACGTATAAACCCCAATAATATGAAATCAAGCACGTACTTGTTACTTTCTATTTCATGATATGGGTTGTCTTTGACCTGGTTTAGCCGACCAATAAATGCTGTTGCATGCTGGCAGGTCTTGCAGCCACAGCTGAGAGGTGAATGACAGCCTGTAACTGTGGAAATCGAGTTACTCTGAAAAGGAATGTACACGATTACTAACGAAGGAACTCACTTACACACAAACACTTAAATACATACATGCACACACATTTCTGTGTGTTTATGTGTATAACTGTTTGTGTGGTGTGTGTGAGTGTATAATTTTGTGTGCACAATAACTATGTCAATTCATAGAAATCATTTTCTAGGAGGTACTTCAGTGGAACACTCTGAATGATACTGTGGATAGTTTATTAAATCCAATCAGTGAATATTGTCTGCCATTGTTTGTGGACAGTAAATATTTGAATGTTAAATGTGAGCCACTTAAAACGTTAGCAACCGGTAAACAGAAGCATTTTAAAATCTTAGCTGTATAACTACTATTGCGTTGTAATTTAAGATACGGTTATAGCTATCAATAATGTGTATTCGAATTTTACAGATACCTATCAATAGAATTTAATCAGTGAAACCACCATGAGGAGATAACAGAGCATTGTTTAATTATGATTTATTCTGATTTTTCTTTTGTTGAATAAGATAGTAAATACTCTAGTCGTTATATAGGGAAGTGTCAAGAATATCGATTTCTGATATAATGCTTATTTTTGTAGGGTGTGTATTGCCGAATACGACGAACATTAGATATATTTTATCGATTTCTGTAGACTATAGAGAATTAGTAAATAATTCTTGTGTGTCTTTAGTATGAATATTTCTCACATTGTGGAAAGGCTTGTAAGTTTCGGATGGTAGATTGAATCTGTCGCTTTTTGTTTAACACCAACTATGGTGCACTTAGTGGAGTCTACTTTGTTGCAAACATTTCAGCCAAGTTTCTGGACTTAGTACTTGATTCCTACTAATTTCATTAACTTTCGAAGGATACACGTGTAAAGTGTAACCCCTGCGGGTTTTCAACTAATAGAATAAATGCACTCAACTAAATATCACGTGGCATTTTATCCGGTGCTGTACAAACTTTAAAACCAATTGATATAAGGATAATAATTCTGTCTTACATTGGCACAAGGCCGGCAATTTGAAGGAAGAGGAAAGTCAAAAATATCGATCTCAGTACTTGATTGATGATACTTTATTTTATCGAGACCGGATCAACGAAAGGCAATATCGATCTCGGAAGGATTTGAATAACGTAAGACATGTTGCAATTCCTCGAAATCTTATAATGGTTTCTAATTCCTGTACGCCCACAAATGTTTTGTGAGGCTATGCGTAATCTACTTTTATCTACAAAAAAAAAAACAGAGTCCACGAGCCCACTGAAATTTGAACTGCGAACCTAACGGGCTTGACTAAATGCTGCATGGTAGCATAATGATACTGTTTTCCTATTTAGGCTCAAGGATATTAATGTCTTGGGAAGAGTCGATTTGACTATTATTTTCTTTTATTAGTCCCTGAAGAATGACATGCAAATTTGATTTCGACAGAATTTGAACTCAAGTATGGATTTATGTAAACACAATGTGTTGGCACAAAGAAATAGTTTATTTTGTTTTAAAAAGAACACACTCAGAATGCTACATGTTAAAGCAAATATGCATCTTGATTTTTTCAGTGGAGAAACTAAATTCTAAAAAATAAACAAATAATAAAAAATATAATTATTTCCGTGTGTATTCACTCATAGATATGTAATTAATTACTGTTATACTTTAGATGATTAATAAGTCTATTTAAAGATTATCACATCAGAAGGCGTTATGTTTTAAGGAGATATAGGAATACGAATGTTTACTGCGCAAAAATTTCGGTTGCAACATGTGAAACGTATTTACCTTTATTAATGAATAAGTTTCTGTGAATTCTCGTAATTTGTAGGCAGTGGAGCAGCAGAAACGGTGATCGTGTGCTATTTCAGTATTGTCTCTTTATGTTAACTTTCAGGGACCAATACATATTTCAAATAACAACCTGGACGCTCGACGTTTTGAAAACACCAGCCAAAATTTTCTGAAATAACAGGCTATACAAGCTATCTTCTTTTAAAAGAAATGAAACATTATGTAATGCAGTCCTACACACATTGTGTCTGGAAAAATAAAAAAAAGACGGATGATCTTGGCTGAAATATTATTGATCTGTGGTCTGCTTAATCATAGATGACTAGAAATTACAAGAAAACATGTAAACAATCATATACTGCAATTGATTTAATTGACTATATCCCCCCATTACTGATATGTGGTCTTGAAAACCTCATTATATACTATAGTGAACAAAATTTCCGAACAAGCCACCTCCAATATATATATATATTAGTTCAAGAAATGACAAGACAAACACAGAGATGCCAAAACACAGACTTAGGAGGAAGTAGTAGAGGTTTGACGTTTCGGACATAAGTCTTTCTTCGGGAAATGGAGAATTCGGGGAAAGAGAAAGAAAAGGTTAGAGCATTAGCGTTTTAACAAAAAAAGAAGGTTTAAGAAGCCTCGGGCTGGTTGGCGCATATTCAAGCATTCGTGTATGAGGTCCGAGGAGGAGAGTTCAGGTATGTAATGTGTATTTTTCTGTGTGTGCAGATGGAGTTCATTTCATGCCTATGCATTATTGTTTCTGTCTGTGTGAATGGTTGGTGTATCGTTGATGAAAGTGTGTGTGCACGTGTCTGTGAATTTTGAATATAGTTTTTGTGTTTGTGCACGTGCATGTATGTTTTCTTTATGAGTGTGTATGTGTATGTTTATGTGTGTTTCTTTAATGTTTTGTAAGTGCACGTATGAGTGTGTGAGTCTATGAGTGTGTCGTATTTTTTGTGCGTTCCCATATGTGTCTGTGAGTCCTGTTTTATTTTATGTGTGCATGTGTGCAGGTACTTGTGTGTATATGTTTATCTGGGCCTTTTTCTAGTTGTTTTTGTGTGTGTATGTGCACGTGCGTATGAGTCTGTATGTGTATATGTTTATGTATGAGCGTGTGTATGTATATATCCATGTCTGTGTCTATGACTTTTTTGTATTGTTTTGTGTACATGTAAGTGTGAGTGTGTATGTTTATATATGTGTGTGTATATATGTATGTATAGGACCTTGTGTGTGCATGCGAATATATACATGTGTGTCTAATTTCTTTATTTTTGGCCTATGGAAGTAAGTTTCCACACAGTAGAGGAAGTGGTCGAGTTGGAGGTGGGTGTGGCGCACACAAAATGGAAGTGGTATGGGATGAGAGCTGTGATGGCAGTGTGTGGTGTGGGTATATATATATATATATATATGTCGGACTTCTGCAGTTTCTGTCTACCAAATTCAACTCACATGCCATTTGTCAGCCCGATGCTATAGAAGGAGACACTTGCTCAAGGTCCCACACATCGGGGCTAAACCAAAAACCAATAGGTTGCGATGAGTACTTCTTAAGCACCCAACCATGCTTTCATATATTATCAAAATAACTGTTTAAATTATATAAAGTATCTCGCTTACAACATACCGTTTGATAATATTACTACGGAATATGGGTTACATGAGAATTTTGTCTTTCTGCATTCGGTAAAATAAGGTCTAATAATTGTTTCTACTTTAGGCACAAGGCCAGCAATTACCCAGTACATTACTGGTACTTTATTTTATCGACCCCGTAAGGATGAAAGGCAAAGTCAACCTCGGCGGGATTTGAACTCAGATCGTAAAGGGACGTAACTATGCTGGAAAGCATGGCGTCCGACCCTCTACCGATACTGCCAATCCACCGCCCTAAATAAGGTCTAATAATACAATAATTTAAGGTAAAGGATGTGTGATGTTAAAGCATTCGTAGCTTTACTGGGGTCATTAGTTGCATAAGTAAAAAGATAACTATTGAATTCGAAATAGTACTACTTTATTGTATGTTGTATCAATTGTCAATATGGTTTAAATGAAGGGTGAAAGTAAAGTACAGCGAAGATAGTGCCATGACACCGTCAAATCCGAAACTTTATTTGCTGATGTGTCAATGTTAATATAAAATAAAATATTTACATTCCAACAGCTCATATCTTGCTCTGTGTATAATGTTTTCTATTGAAATAGATCCTATGCTGTTATATCTTTGATGAGATACAAAATCTCTGTGATTAAAAAAGTAATCAGGCTTTGTGATATTTATGTATTTCTAAATAGCATTAATGATAAAAATAACTTGGATTAAAAATGATAATTCCTTGCAGTCTCAAGATATAAAATGCATACATATTGTTTTCCAGCACTTCCTACTGAAATATGTTACATATCTCTGCTGTTACAGTGGGTCACACTTCATACGTTACATTCCACAGTTTTTAGGTTTGTACTAGAAAGATGTTATTACGTAAGGTTTGTTAATATATTACTATCCACAGCTACTGTTTTCTCACCTAAAGCTATAAAGCATTTATATTGGTACACAGATTCTTTGGTGCCTTTGTGAAAATATTGATCTTGTACAGTAGTATAAACCAAATATTTTCTATAGAGAGGTTTATGAGTGATCGAATGAAGGTGTTCCATTAATCTACTATGACTATAACATTTCTCTACAAATATACTATAAGATTTCTCTGCAAATGTCTGATATGCTGTTTTTCCAAAGTGTAGTATTGAATATTCTATAACATCATATTGTTACCTTGTGTATTAATTGCAGAATAATATGAGACCACAGCCAGGTTTACTATGGTTAGTTGCAATACGTACTGGCCTCTACCAAAATAGCTCACCATTTGTGCCAAAATAGTTCACCAGGTGTGGAACAAATGATAAATTCATTTCGATAAAATCTGTAGTGTGTAATTCATATTAGTTATCTTAAAAGAAACTACGAACTAAAAGAATTTGTACACAACAAAAGCTTCTATAATCAATAATGTCATCGTTAATAATCAAATCTTCTAAGTTAGAATATAATTCTGGAGAAATATATCTAATATATCTTAGGTTTATGAAAACAGATGAGAACGATAAAGTAAATTTATTTCTACAACGTTTGGGGAAAGAAACAGCTGGTTAGTACAATGTGAAAGGATGGCTTTACATTACAAAAACGAAGATGGTATTAACTAATACTCAAGAAATGAATTTAAATTTATAGCCAACAAAACTATATTCTTCTCCGTAGCCGACTTGAGACACAACTTATTTGATAGTACACTTAGACAAATAATGAAATTTGTACGTTTCATATAGATCTATTAAAGATGTTTTTTACCAAATACTAAATAGAGAAGCAAGCCGTAGACAGCTTTCAAAGAGTTGTTTAGTTTTATAAACCTGGAAACATATTTTTTACTTTACAGGATAGTATTTCTAGAGTCATCTATTATTAGTGTCATGAACAACATTAAAATAAATGACCATTGTTCCAATGTTGAAGTATTAGTAGTTTTACTGGGGTCATTAGTTGCATAAGTAAAAGGATAACTATTGAATTAGGAATAGTACTATTTATTATATGATGTATCAATTGTCAATATGGTTTAAATGAAGGATTAAAGTGTAATAAAGCGATGTTAGTGTCAAGTTAAACTTGCGTTTGTTGTCGATCAAATGATTAATATAGCCGTAGAGTATATCTTGCAGTTGTTAACAATGACTTCATTGTATGATCATAAGTATAAACTCATGGTGTAAAACATCCTAAAAGTCACATGCTGTTTACACAAGTTTAACTCTTTAGCGTTTACATTACTCTATATATACTATTATATTTTCGTGGCAAAAGGCTTTACGTCATATGATTATCTCACATAATTCCAATCTATGAGATTTTGATATTATTTATTTTGAAAACAATACCTTAACGTCAGTATGAGCAGCCTCCTACAGCTGGGTTGAATAGAAAGAGGTGAGAATTCTGGCCGGATACGGCCAGTTTAAATGCTAAAGACTAACGCAATTGGAAAACCCTTCTAAAAACAGGTGCATAAACTTGCACCACCCATATATACCTATCTTCAAGAAACAAATCCTCCCTCCTAAGGGTATCCAGTCTAAAATACATCCGTACCACCGCGGTCTTGTTAGTATCACTACTTCCGCCTATATTTCATATTTAAATTTGATATTTTAATACTATATATTTGACATGCTATTCTGTAGGTGTTCAGATGGCTCAGTTGCAGCTGATATAGTGTAGTTATAGGTTCAATGTTTAACAGAGATTGTAGATTCCCTGTTATTTAATTATTATTGTAACAAACAAATTTGTAGGTTGTAATTTGACTGACATGCTGTCACATATATGTGAATAAGATAGGACCAGATGATAGTAGATTCAAATATGATGCAGAGAGAGAGAGAGAGAGAGAGAGAGAAGGTGTGACAGAAATCAGACATTAATAATAAGTTCAAATAAAGCCTAGGTAAACGAGAAACAAAGTGATGATATAGTTTATGGAAGACCCAGATGAATTACAAGTCGACCCTAAAAAGGTGCAATAACATTAAGGAATGAACGACATTATTGCTCTCTCTGTGGCCTCGAGGGAAGTGTTAGAGACGGCGGAGATCTTGGTCTTCGGTTCAAACCTGCTCATGAGATACATCAATGATGTCGTTTTCCATTTTTCATTTCTCCGAAAAAAACTAAAAGAGCTTCGTGAGAACCGCAATGTGTATTTATTTTATTTTAGTAGATTCCAATATCACACACGGACACACAGATATATATATATATATATACATATATATATATATATATATATATATATATATATATATATATATATATATATACATTATATATATATATATATATATATATATATATATATATATACATTTAGAAACCCACAGATACATGCGGACACACACATATATACATGAATGCATCCGCACCCAACTGTGAGTTAAGGGTGCCAACTTCACCGATGTTGCTCAATGAATGACTGGGACAGACCAATTCAGTTTGAACCAGACTGAACCAGTATCAGAGTTAAAAATACATTATGAAGAGAGAAGAAACATTTAGATATAATTAGTAATAAAATGTATCATACCTAAACTGTTCCTAAATTCCTCGACTACGTAGTTTCGTGGCATAAACAAAAACAATATATCAAAGATATAGAGTCCTTGCGAGGTCTGCCGACTTATCAAGAGGATACCTCATTTTACTAGTCTCAAGAACGCGTCTACACGACGTGAGAAAGAATCCCAAAAGGCGGAGGGGGAGATAGTCACGCGATATAACGGTCTGTATATATGTGTGTGTCCGCATGTATCTGTGTGTTTCTAAATGTATTAATAACTCCCTCTGGTCGAGCAATCTTTGAAGTGTGGGGACAACTGGAAAGCTTCCATTACTCATACTTCTCGCCTTCTTCACTACCTCTTCTACGGCCTCGATATGAATACCCCCTCCGCCTCCGTGGTATTTTTTTCGTG
>OZ024743.1:22910057-22917557 GCA_964016885.1 Eledone cirrhosa | reverse complement strand
ACCCAGATGATTTACAAGTCAACCCTAAAAAGGAGCAATAACATTAAGAAAGGTCTGAACGACAGAGCATCACATAGATATCTATTTTGAAAGTAGGTTTATAAATATTAATTTTCAACTGATGTTTGTAATTGTTTCAGTGGTGTAGTGTGATGTGTTAGAGACGGGAGTGATCCTGGAGTGGAGTTCGATCCTTGCAGGAGATACATGTAGCGTGTCCTTTTAGTCTGTTTCAAAGTTCCTTTTACATCTCTTAAGAAAAAAATTGAAAAGATTAGTAAGGACCCCAATGGAAATATATTTTATTTTATTTTCAATTTAATTTAATTTTAATTTATACTATTTTATATTTTATTTTATATTTTATATTTAAATTTGTTATTTTAATACCTTATATTTGATATGCCATTCTGTAGATGTCCAGTTGCAGCGGATATGGTGTAGTTATAGGTTCGATGTTTAGCAGAGATTGTAGAATTCCTTTTATTTAATTATTATTTTAACACAAAAATGATATATATATATATATATATATATATATATATATATATATATATATATATATATATATATATATATATGTAGATAGATAGATAGATATATATAGATATATATCTCGCCAATCATTGTAACTTCTAATCTGACTGACATGCTGTCACATATGTGTGAATAAGATAGGACCAAATGCTAGTAGATTCAAATGTCATATACGCGCATACAGACGGAGAGAAAGAGAGAGAGAGGGGGGGGGGAGCAGAGAGTGAGAGAAATGCGGACTGACAGAAATGAAACATTAATTAAAGGTTCAAATAAAGCCTAAATAAATGAGAAACAAAGTGATGATGTAGTTTATGGAAGACCCAGATGATTTACATGTCGACTCTAAAAAGGAGCAATAACATTAACACAGGCCTGAACGACTCAGCATCTCTATGGATTTCTATTTTGAAAGTAGGTTTATAAATATTAATTTTCAACGGAGCATTGTAATTGTCTCAGTGGTGTAGTGTGATGTGTTAGAGACCGTAGTGATCCTGGACTAGGGTTCGATCCTGGTCAAGAGATGCATGTAGCTTGTCCTTTTAGTCTGTTTCAAAGTTCCTTTTACATCTCTTAAGAAAAAAATTGAAATGATTAGTAAGGACCCCAATGTAAATATATTTTATTTTATTTTTAATTTAATTTAATTTTAATTTATACTATTTTATATTTTATTTTATATTTTATATTTAAATTTGTTATTTTAATACTTTATATTTGACATGCCATTCTGTAGATGTCCAGTTGCAGCGGATATGGTGTAGTTATAGGTTCGATGTTTAGCAGAGATTGTAGAATTCCTTTTATTTAATTATTATTTTAACATAAAAATGATATATATATATATATATATATATACACACAAATATAATTTAGCGAGAATCGCATTTCGGCGGGTAGAAATTAGCGAAACGCAACTTCCATATTGTGCTGACAAGCGCTCCATGGAACTGAAGAAGATACCAGAGCTATAAACATAAGTTAAAAAGGTCATACACGCTGAGACGATGGTTAAGAAGCCATTAACCACCATAGCCAAAAAAGCGAACAAGCTAAAACGGGTCAAACAAAATGATATATATATATATATATATATATATATATATAGATAAATTTCTTTATTAACTAGCCACAAGGGCACAAAAGAAGGGGACAAATACAAATGGGGAGTTTACATACAGGTATATGAAAATAAAACTATTAATAAAATAACAAATAACAATTGAAATCCCCAATAGGGGGGAGGCGTTACACAGGGGTTGTACATACGCCGAAAAAATGTACAACCCTCATCTCCAGGAGCACCTAGAGTGAGTACTCCCTTCCTCTCTTCCTCTTTTTCCTCAACCTACAGGCTTATATAGAGAGAAGGCCCAACCACTCGGGCCATCTTTGCCACATTCATCCACCTTTTATAAAATTTGCTGGGGTACAGCACCCCTCTCTCCATCCTGATTCTTCTTCCAAAATGATATTTGAAAAAACGAATCAGTTGCTCGCCGGAGAGAAAGGTGTCTGACCTCAGCCCTTTTAACCTCGCCCACCATATAACCTCTTTCACCATAGCCATAACACATACGAAAACCGCCTCTCCCTCGTTTTTGAAGGAGGGTGGCGGTTTGATCATGGCAATGGACTCGGTGGTAAACTGGATTGGTCCCACCCGCGACAATAGTCGTTCTACAGGTAACGCCCGGGCAGTGTATAAATGCGTGCGCGCCGGTTTCCTCGTCGCGCACGCATCTCGGACAGACCTTTTTCGAAGGGTCCCTGCCCGGGCGCCCGTGTCTGTATAGCTTGTCTCGATCTGGTAGAGCTCCTGGGTAGCACTGCCAGGCCAGGGACTTTTGGAAGTTGTCCATTGATCCCGGGCGGAAGGTCCTACCGAATAGACTTGCCAGTTCGTCCTCCTCTACGCCTAGAGTTTCTCCGAGCGTGTCATCGCACATGCTACGGACCAACCCTCTTTAGAATGTCGAAGTGGAGTCTCCACTGATCGCCGGGTCCGTTTGCCAGAAGACTGTGAGCACCTGAGCACATTCGATGTGCCAGTCGCCCATTTTCCTCGATCTTTGCTTGACCCAGGACTGCAGCTCGGTCAGCGAGACCAGACGTGGGAAGGCTCGCCTCATGAATAGGGCCCACACCGGTTGTCTAGGGAGGAATACGTGGAGGTGCCGCAGCCTGAGCGCGTGTTTGCGCATCCCCAGCCCTCTGTTTGAGGGGTGTTGGCAGCAGATGGATCTTCTCACCAAAGGAGGCCATTTCTTCCAAAGGAATTGGAAGAGCGAGCGCTCCATTTTGGTGAGCGTTTTGGCTGGACAAGGCACGACGGCCAAGCGGTAGTAGATGACGGGCGCTATAAAAGTGTTCGCCACGTCCGCTCGACCTTTCAAGGATAGTTTGCACTCGGCCCACTTCTGGGTGAGCGCAAACACCTTGGCCGTCACCTCGTTCCAGTTCTTTTCCACCTGGAGGTCCGGACCAAACCAGACCCCAAGCAGCTTTACCGGTCCTTCCGTCCAGCATCCGACGACGCCATCGGTTTGCCTCTCCACGTTCCGTGTTGCAAACCGACGGATTTGTCCCGGTTCAGCTTCGCTCTTCGCTCCTGTGAACTTTTCGTATTCCTCCAGTAAGGTGCCAACCTCCTCGATTTGCGAGGTGCTCGACACCATTACTGTCACGTCGTCGGCGTAGGCTGACGCCGCTTTTCGCAGTCCCGGTTCCAAAAGGATGTCCTGCAATAGCTCCAACTTCCGCAGTAGTGGCTCGAGAGTCAATACGTACAGAAGGGAGGAGAGAGGGCATCCCTGTCGGATGGATCACGTGATATGGAACGGCTCCGAGAGGTAGCCGTTCACCTTGACCCTTGAGCAGATGTTGCTGCTGTGCATTGCACAATCCAGCCCCTGAAAACAGGTCCTAAGCCTGCCGCCTCGAGCACCGCATCCAGGTAACGATGGTCAACCCTATCGAAAGCCTTAGATTGATCCAAGTTAATCAGAGCCCCACCGAAGCCGGGTTTACACCCTACCCTCTCTATGATGTATCGCATGAGGTGGAGGTTGTCGTGTACGGACCTGGTCGGGATTTCGCATGTCTGCGCTTCTCCCACCAGGTTTTCGACGACAAGCGCCAGCCTCTTTGCCAACACCTTGGCCAAAATCTGTAACTCTGTGTTGAGCAGAGTTATGGACCGGAAGTTGCCTATGTCATCCTCTTTATTCTCGTCCTTCCTGACTAACGTGACTACGCCCTTGGTCACAGAACTTGGAATTCTCCCGTTCTGCTACCAGTTGCAGTAGACCGCTTCCAGAGACCAGAGAACAAGTCCGGCATTGCTACGTAAAATTCGTAGGGTAGACTGTCGAGACCTGGAGATTTGCGTTTGCCGCATTGGCTCAGCGTGTTCCCTATCCCAGCGGCCGAAATCGGCCTTTCGCAGAACTTCGCCTCGCTGTCCGAGAGTCGCGGTAGGCCGTCGAGGTATGGACCGAAATCCATAGCCCCTCCCGGCGCGCCGCCCTGCCCGAACAGTTGAGCAAAGTGCCGCTGAAAAGCCGCGCACATCTGCTTCGGCTCACGTATCACGCATCCGTCTTGGTCCTTCAAATACCGAATCGTGGACTTGTTACCACTTTTCGCCTCCGTCAATCGGGCCCAGCTAACAGCTTTGGTTCCCTCGTTTCCCAGAGCACGTATTTTGCTTCTGACAACGCAGCCTTCATGTTTTGCGTCGAAGAACTGGTCCAAGGCCGTTCTCATTGCTAGCACGCTGGCTACGTTGCCACTTCTAAGTGCCTCTTCTACTTTATCTACCAGTTCCTTTTCAGTCTTATTTCTATCGAACACTAATTCTTTACTAAAACCTATTGAGTCTAATCTAACTGGCCTCTTGAGAGAGTACCACCATCTGTTGTTGACAATAGCCCCTGTCAAGTGCTGCTTAACTAAAGTGCTAATCCGTCTACTGTAGGTTTTGCATGTTGGTAACGACAAGTTCAGCTTCCAGTAGCCGAGTTCCTGTCTATGGGTTTTGTCAAGGTTGACTAAGCAGGTCACTAATTTGTGATCTGAATAGGCAACCATGAACATTTGTGGACAGCTTAACATGTCCCTATCCTTCTTTCTAACTAGAACCCTATCTAGGTACGATCTAGATGTTCCGCTGGGATTAGTCCACGTCCACAGTGGCACAGTCGGAAAATCTAGTCGATATCTATTGGCCAGGTCAAATCGGCCGATTAACTGTTTGAGGCTGTTACACCCCCTCAATCGGGACATGCTCCCACATAGTCCCAACGTGCATCTAGGATTCCATTCCAGTCCCCCACTAACACCAGGGAGCGACGTTCCCAGAAAAGTCTCCAGACGTTTGAAGAAGTCTGGCCGCGGTGTTCCGGATGGGGCATATGCGGCCACCAGCCTGAAGGCTCCACCTTCACTACCGTCAACGTCTAGGACCACCAGTCAACCCTCCGGGTCCAGATGTACCGTCTGTGTTACGAGGTCCAGGTGTTTCCGCAGCAAAACCGCAACCCCACCCCCACCTCCCCGCTGACAGAGATGCGTAGATCTCAAAGTTGTCGAAATTGGGGGTCAGTTGACGCTCGCTGTGGATCCTGGACTCGCAAATGGCTTAGATATAGATATAGATATATATCTCGCCAATCTCGGCATCGTCTTAATCATTTTCAATGTTTGTTTTACATCTCTTAGGAAAAAACTGAAAAGTTTAGTGAGAGCCCCAATGTAAATTTATTTTATTTTGTTTTTAATTTAATTTAATTTTAATTTATATTATTTTATATTTTATTTTGTATTATATATTTAAATTTGATATTTTATATTTGACATGCCATACTGTAGGTTTTCTGGCGGCTCAGTTTCAGCTGATATGGTGTAGTTACAGGTTCAATGTTTAAAAGAGATTGTAGACTTACTATTATTTAATTATTATTTTAACAAATAAATGATATATATAACACGAGAGAGAGAGAGAGAGAGAGAGAGAGAGAGAGAGAGAGAGAGAGAGAGAGAGAGAAATAAGGTGTGAGAGAAATGATACATTAATAATAAGTTCAAATAAAGCCTAAGTAAATGAGAAACAAATTGATGATGTAGTTTATGGAAGACCCAAATGATTTACAAGTCGACCCTAAAAGGTAGCAATAGCATTAAGAAAGGCATGAGTGACAGCATATCTTTTTGGATTTCAATTTTGAAAGTAGGTTTATAAATATTGATTTTCCGTAACAACTCGTATCTCTCCCGGTGGCCTCGAGGGAAGTGTTATAGACAGCGGAAATCTTGGTCTTCAGTTCAATCCTGCGCAAGAGACGGATCAATGATGTCATTTTTCATCTCTTGGAAAAAATAGCTGAAAAAGTTTAATGAGAACCACAATGTGTATTTATTGTATTTTAATGTAATATTTTTTTTTTTTTAGATTTATATTTAAATTTGATATTTTAATATTTTATATTTGACATGCTATACTGTAGATGTCCAGGTGGCTCAGTTGCAGCTGATATGGTATAGTTACAGGTTCAATGTTTAACAGATTGTAGATTTACTTTTATTTAATTATTAAATTAACATGAAAATGATATATATAACGTCAATTATTGTAAGTTCTTATCTGACTAACATGCTGTCACATATATGGGATTTAGATGGGACCAAAATGATAGTAGATTCAAATAACATACACGCAAACACAGAGAGAGAGAGAGAGAGAGAGAGAGAGAGAGAGAGAGAGAAATAAGGTGTGACAGAAATGAAACGTGAATTATAGGTTCAAACAAAGCCTAGGTAAATGAGAAACAAAGTAATGATGTAGTTTATGGAAGAACCAGATGATTTACAAGTCGAGTCTAAAAAGGAGCAATAACATTAAGAAAGGCATGAACAACGCAGCATCTCTTTGGATTTCTAATTTGAAAGTAGGTTTATAAATAATAATTTTCAACAGCTCTTTGTAGTTATCTCAGTGGCCTAGTGGGATGTATTAGAGACGGTAATGATCCTAGACTGAGGTTCAATCCTGGTTAGAAGGTACTTGGTGGTTGGCATCTTAATATTTTTCAATGTTCCTTTTACATCACTAAGGAAAAAATGAAATAGTATAGTGAGGACCTTAATGTAAATTAATTTTATTTTATTATATATTTTGTTTCATATTTTATATTATATTTAAAGAGAAAGAGGGAGAGAGAGAGAGAGGGATAGAGGAGGTATGCCAGAAATAGGTTCAAATAAAGCCTAGGTAAATGAGAAACAAAGTGATGATGTAGTTAATGGAAGACCCAGATGATTTACAAGTCGACCCTAAAAGGGAGCAATAACATTAACAAAGGAACAACCGATAACACATGTTTCTGGTTTTCGATTTTGAAAGTAGGTTTATAAATATTGATTTTCAATAGATTTTTGTAGCGTTCTGGTGGCCCGGTGTCAAGTCTTAGAGACGACGGAGATCTTGGTCCGAGGTTCCTTCCTAGTCGGGTTATACGTAAATGTTGATCTTCCAATCATTTTCATCTTTTAGAAACAAACCTTTAAGAGATCCCCAATGGGTATCTATTTTGTTTTATTCCATTCTATTTCATATTATATTTTATATTTTATATTTAAATTTGATATATTAATACTTTATTTTTGACATGCCATACAGTAGGAGTCCTGGTGGCTTAGTTGTAGCTGATATGGTGTAGTTAGAGGTTCAATGTTTAGCAGGGATTGTAGATTTAAACATGACATACGCACAAACAAAGAAAGAGTTATATATATATATAGCGAGAGAGAGAGAGAGAGAGAGAAGGTGTAACAGGAATGAAACATGAATTATAGGTTCAAATAAAGCCTAAGTAAATGAGAAACAAAGTGATGATTTTATATTTGACATGCCATATGTCACATATGAGAATAAGATAAAATCAAATGATAGTAGATTCA
>OZ024743.1:22870057-22905057 GCA_964016885.1 Eledone cirrhosa | reverse complement strand
GATGCAAATCGAACTTGTTAGTTACAAGGCCAAGATGGATTAGTCAAATATATACCTGAATGAAAATATCAATTTAATGCATATGTGTACATATTGCTGGCTTGTCGTGTCTGCGATATATGGTTGGTTCTAGAGCCATTTATATCTGCTCTTCCATAGTGCCTGCAATTTACGAAGCTCGTATTCTTGCCGTGACTAACTACATTACAACTATCCACAAATACACATTCACACACGTATTCACATACACTACAGAACTGTATACATATTCACCTAGTGAATCAAGTAGCACTTTCAGAAGCAATTTCATATCAACAGATACATACCTACATATATGCTGACATATATATACACATGCAGAAACATATATTTACAGACACACTTCCCATGCATGAAGCTGAATTAAATGCAAGAATTGCTGTAGTTGGTGTAATGATGTTTCTAATGTTGGCACAATGCCAACAATTATCTCAGTGCATTACTGGTACTTTATTTTATCGACCCATAAGGATGAAAGGCAAAGTTAACCTCGGCGGGATTTGAACTCAGAATGGAAAGGGCCTCAGAACTCAGTCATCAGAAGTAGTTAGGTAGGTGTTCGTGCCTCTTGGGAAATAACCGAAAGAATACAATCACAAATACAAGCGGCTAAAATGGGGTTCCTCCGAATGGTCTTTGGTGTAACGTTATTTGATAGGGTGCGCAGCTCGGAGAACATGGAGTGGTTTCAGATAGAGCCGCTACTTCTCCACATCGAGAAATCACAGCTCAGTACTATTAACATGTAGTTAGAATGTCCAAGAAAAGAATCGCTTGACAGGCTTTACAGGCAAAGCCAACCGGCAGGAGATCTAGGTGTAGACTACGAGCTAGATGCTTGGATAACATCCGTACGTTCGATTGGTTTCACTTGATGCTCAAGCCGAGTCGTTTGGAGACGGCTGCTTCTAGTAGGAACCTCTGGAAAGTGCGTCAGGTGGCTCTTCCTCTCATGAATTGTAAAAGAAGAAGAAGAAGACACTTCCAAGCGTACGCACATCGACACGATTGTGGTTCAACAGTCCATTAAATATTACATATTATTACAAATATCTGGTGGTCAGTTCAATTGATTATTTTCCGTTTTCTACGTAGACTACCTATATGCGTAATCCCCTTAATTCACAATATAGAGTGGTTATGGTCGTCTGCTTCACTCTATGTGGTCGAAAGCATTTTCCAATGGGTGATCATTTCCTTTCATCTTTTCCACTACGACAATAAAATATGGTGTGTGTTGCTGACTGATTGAACTGATGCAATGCTGTTTAATATTGTCTACCTAGAAACTCAACTTAATGTTTACCGCAAATTTGAACACAGATTTGTAGCTGTGTTTTAGGAAATAATGGCTACTAATGTAAGTATAAGGCCATTAGTTTACAGTTGGGGGTATTTAACTGCTACTTCGTTTTATAAATCCAGGAAGGATGAATGGCAAAGTTAACCTCGGCATGATTTGATCTAGAACATTTAGTGCTGGAATAAATACTGCCAAGAATTTGTCCGACGTACTACTGATTCTGATAATTAACCACTCTCGTTTTAGGAAATGATTGTTTCTGATTTAGGGCAAGGTCAGCAATTTTGGGCGAAGGGAAAGTCGATGCAATCGACCCAGTGCATTACTGGTACTTTATTTTACCGACCCCCGTAACGAAAAAAGGCAAAGCTAACCATGGCGGGAATTGAACTCAAAGCGTAAAGTGTCGTAACTATTTGCCACAATGCATATTGCCCGACGCTCTACCGATACTGGTAATTCAACACTCTCGTTTTAGGCAATAATAGAGACAGTAAACTATCGTCCTATTAATACATTACAATATTTACTTTCATCTTTCCTTCGTAACTAATTTCCAATGAGATTTGATATCAAAACCTAATGTGCCTCACTCGATATATAAACTATTTTATCCTCCACCATACCAGCTTTGCAAATACACCGTCCTATAATAATAATAATGCTGCTGCTGCTGCTGCTGATGATGATGATGATAGTGATGATAGTGATGATAATGGCTTCTGATTTAGGCACACGGCAAACAATATTAGGGGAGGGGAAAGTTGATTAAGTCGACCCCACTGTGTAACTGGTACTTTATTTTATCACCCCCATAAGGATGAAAGATTTGAACTCTGAACCTTAAAGGCTGTAACTATATAATGCGTAGCAGATTGTCCAACGCTCTAGCGATGCTGCTAATTTACGGCCATAAATGATTTCTAATTGAGGCAGGAGGCCATTAATTGTTAATGGAGGGGTTGGGGGCACGGAAATTCGATTATAACGACTCCAATATTTGGTCGGTACTTTATTTTAACAACTCCTGAAGGAGGAAATACAAAGCTGACCACGACGGTGTTTGAATTTAGAACGGAAATAGATGGACCCACTAGTCACCGATCTTACCTATCTTTCCTGAAATATAATAGAAGGCAACACCAATCTCATTATCTGTTCCCTTGTCTTCCTTATCAAGTGGTGCTTGAAGTCGTTGATAAGGAATTAGCCGAAAAAGAAGATTTCTGTCTTCAAATGTTTAGAAATAATATTTTTTCTCAAATATTGGCACAAGGCCACCTAACTGGAAGAAGATAAAAGTAGTGTTTATCAACTCCTGTACTAAACTAGTACTTTATTTTATCGACCCGGAAAGATGAAATTGGACCTCAGCGTGATTTAACCTCAGAACGTAGAAAGTCGTAAACTTAGAACATTTTTTGGTGCTCTACGGATACTGCCAAATCATTACCCTTTTTAGTCTAATAATAATGATAATAATAAAATTTCCCATTTGTACAATGCATATAAGGGTGGAGATAACGGATTAAATCGTCAGCAGAACTTGACAGTGCAGACATTCCTATGATCGAGGGTCCTTCTAGTTAATAAGATCCTGTACTCTAAACCGATAGACGTATATCTCCCAATTAATGCAACTAAAAATGATTTTCCGAACATGCATTTTATTGAACATCCAACGTAACCTATGATAAAAGTTAACTGAAGACCGAAAAAAGTGAAAGCAATTATGGAAAGAAGTCGTTGTTGTGGATAATACTCCATAGCTTCAGGAAATAGAAGCAGAGATTGTCTTTGTCGCTCAATCTATTCACTAGAAACTGCAGTTAAATTCCCTCCAATATAAAAATGAAAATAAATGTCATATTAGACGATGAGGTCCTTAATATACAAAAACATGGGATGATTGACCTTCGATCATAGCGCTACTCAGTCAAGAAAAACCTGGGGTTAAATAACAAGGAAAAATCTAAGCTGGCATATTCGAAAACGAGGAAACGTTAAAAGAGATAGATAGATAGATAGAGAGAGAGAGAGAGAGAGAGAGAGAGAGAGAGAGAGAGAGAGAGAGAGAGAGAGATAGAGAGAGAGAGAGAGAGAGAGAGAGAGAGAGAGAGAGAGAGCGAGAGAGAGAGAGAGATGATTGTGGAAAGTGAGTGGGGGAGAAATCCGACAACGCTAATCAATATGTTCTTTTAGGTGGTTTGAGGGATTTATCCACTATTTCTAATAAGTCGAGTTGCTCTCTATTCTGGTCAATCATATCCGATTGTTCTTCTTTAGCCTATATGTGTGTCAGGACTTCAAATTCCCTTCAATCGTTTCGTAGTTGTTGATAGAAGAATGAATTCTATAGACAATGAACACAACCACAAAGATATGGTCCGAACGTGGAAGAGCCGAACTCCCACTGCCATCGCCTCTATCTCTCTCGCCCCTCCCCATCTCTCTGTATGGTGAGCAAATGGGGTCTCACGTGCTGGCCTCCCCACAGCCCCGGCGGACAGAATGGAGAAGGCGTTTCCCCGAAGGACGGCAAGGGAGATGCGCTGGAAGAGCCATTCCAACTCGCGAGGCTTACACCTGCGGCTGGCCAGCTCAGCGCCTATGGTGGTGAGTAGGGAGGTAGCGTAGGGCCGAGGACACCAGAAGTCTCCACTGCCAAAGGTACAACAGCAAACCTGTCGGAGAGCGAGCGGTACTTGGAGAGTTTAGTCTCCTCAGTCCGACGTGCAGCAAAACCTGGGTTAGTCACAGACTGCACCAGGTTGCGAAT
The DNA here is from genome assembly GCA_964016885.1 of Eledone cirrhosa. NCBI lineage: Eukaryota > Metazoa > Mollusca > Cephalopoda > Octopoda > Eledonidae > Eledone > Eledone cirrhosa. The sequence goes on along the minus strand of OZ024743.1, from coordinate 22,900,936 downwards.
GGAGAAAGTGTCGCTGCGATGGAGAAAGTGTTGTTGGCCTATAGATCTGATATCATTGACCAATGAGCAACAACGTACGAGTTATGACCCTATATATATATATATATATATAATGCGCAATGTTTTCAAGATAGCAGATGCACGATTTGAGGGAAATTAATTTGGTGTTTATAGCAGGTCAACTGTTCATGTTAGAGGCTTTTTGTTGTGGTTGTTATTTAACCCCAGGTTTGCCTTTACTGAGTATCCCTATGATCAAAAGTCTTCCTGTCATGGTCACATCATGCTTTCGTAACCCAAAGACGACATCGATCAATACGGTAATTCTTTACTTTTGGTAAGATGGTAGAACAATTTGGAGGCGGTGAATCCCGTCGAGGTCCACTTTGTCAGTCATCATTTTGAGTTTGATAAAATGATATAGAGGAATAATCGATCATAGTACCATATTCTTTATTATTATACACTCTCCAAGTTTGTATTTTTTAAACATTTTAGACATATGTATTTTAAAATTTACAAATAAAAAAAGTACGGATGGGGAAGTGGACGTTGAGAAATGTTTGTGATAAGAAAGAATATATAGGTATATAGGGTAGATTTTTTTATATATTGATTTCTTACTCCTCTCTCTCTCTCTCTCTCACCTCCGGAAAAAAACATCGGCTGTGTTCAGACCTGTGTAGGGGATGAGCTCCGCCAAGTTTAAAGTGCCCAAGACTGTCATATAAGTCACTGTGGTATCCCCACGATTCCAGCAGGAGGTACGGGTCCATACATTCATACATACATAAAGAGTATATTGGAGGGAATTTGGCTGCTATTTCTTAAGAACTGGCTGAGCAATATTAAAATATTAATCCAATAACCTCGTGTATGGATAGAGGAGTGAGGAATTAGATGAGAAAGGAAGGAGAATAGGGGCGACGTGGTATATGAAAGTGGGGAAGGAGAAACTATGGGTGTGTACATATGGGCGTCTATGTCGTATATGTGGGGGAATGCCTGTCCCTGTATTGTGTTTAGCGGTGTGTGTGTATATTATTTTGCATGTACGCTTGCCTTTGCTTACGTATTTGTGTATATTGATGTTGGTTTCTTATTTAGACTCAAGGCCAACAATTTGGGGGAAGGAGAAAGTCGACTAAATCGACTCTAGTTTATTTTATCGACCCCGTAAGTATGAAAGGTAAAGTTAACCTCGGCAGGATTTGAACTCAGATCGGAAACGACCGTAACTCTATGTCTTAAAGCATATTCTCCGACGCTCCACCAATGCCGCCAATCCACCGCCCCGTGTATATCAGTATTGATTTTTAATTAGGCACAAAGACAGCAGATTTAGGGGAAGGGCAACTTTGATTAAATCAATCAAAGTACTTAAATGAAATACTTAATTAGCTCATTTTCCTTTCAACCCCAGAAGGATGAAAGGCAAAGATCACCTTGGTGGGATAAGAACAGAATATAAAGAGCCAGAAGAAATACCATAATGACACTTCATCCAGTACTTTATCAATGTTGCAAATTCACCACCCTGGATGTGTTTGTTAATATTGCCAGCATATTTGGGGAGAGGTTGAGTCGATTAAAATAACTCCAGTTGTTTTATCAACTCCAGAATAATGTAAAGCAACCTTTGACCTCAGCAGGATGTGACCTCAGAACAAATACCACAATGCTATTTTATTCAACGCTCTACCAAGTCAGTCAATATATATTTGTGAGTGAGTGTATATGAATATATATATATTTATTCATTTATGTATGTATGTATGTATGTATGTATGTATGTATGTATGTATGTAATAATTTTTCTGCTTTTGGCACGGATCCAGCGCATCACTGGTGCTCTCTTTTGTTGACTCCGTGGGGATGAAGGGCAAGGTTGATCTCGGCGGGATTTGAGCTCAGAGCGTGGAGAGCCATAACTCTATGCTGTAAAGCAGTTATAATAATACTGGACTGTAGCACGATCGGCTTCAACTATACAAACTCTTGAAAGTCAACAGTTGACATAATCTTGTAATCTTGTATCAGTAATGACGGTAATATATATATATATATATGTGTGTGCGTGTGAGTAGACTAGCGTGTGTGTGTGTTTGTTTGTATGTATGTGTTGCTGTGTGCGCACATATGTATGCGTGTGTGTGTATGTCGTACGTATAAGTGTCAATAAGTGAGTTTCTTTTTTTTTTTTTTTTTTTGCGCGCGGGGACATAGAAATAATCGGGCTGGATGCCCGATCGCGCAGTTAAACCACTGGGAGTGAAGAACCCCTAGCCCTTGTCAGGGCATTCTTCTAGGAGAAGGCATCTCAGGAAACTGGGTTAACTCCGATATAAAACCTGCGGCTCAGTAGTTACCGATGATGTTGATCTTTTCTTCTTTTCGGGTTATAGCTACTGTCGCTCAGAGAGTGGGATTGGCTCAGTGCACAGTCTTTCCTCACTTTAAAAATATTCGTCACGCACAGGCATTGCACGAGTGCATTAATAATTATTAATAGTGTACTATTATTATTATTATTATTATTATTATTATTACTATTATTATTACTTTTTTTTTTTTCTTCCAATTCAATGATGTTCCAGAACAATGTAAAAGAGATAATTGGCAATTTAGGTTCTGGAACAAAAAAGATCATTGGCAATAAGGGCAGGGGCCCCAAGTTATCACAGCCTGGGCCCGCTCGTCATCGTGCCATTGTAATAGAGCCAAACAAGGCATTTAGTCTTGGCTGCTGGAACGTACGGACGCTGCTTGACAGGGATTCCTTGGAGCGTCCTGAACGAAGGACCGCTCTTGTTGCAAAGGAGCTTCGACGTTACGATCTTGACATCGTGGCTTTATCTGAGACGAGGCTAGCTGGAGATGGTCATCTTACGGAATTTTGTGGAGAATATACATTCTTCTGGAAAGGAAGAGATGAAGGAACCAGAAGAGAGGCTGGGGTAGGATTTGCTGTTAAGACTGTACTTGTGAATAAATTAGAAGAATTCCCAGTAGGGATTAGTGAGCGTCTTATGTCCATGAGAGTTCCGCTGGACAAGGGAAGATATGCTTCCCTGGTGAGTGTGTATGCTCCAACTAATTCTGTCGATGAAGAAAAACTGTCCTTTTACCATGCCTTGAAAGGTGTTCTAAGAAATATCCCTCAAGCAGACAAAGTCATCGTGCTTGGTGACTTTAATGCTAGAGTGGGTAGGGATTTTAACACATGTAATCGGAAGGCATGGGGTGGGAAAGTGTAACAGCAATGGTATGCTCCTGCTGCAGATGTGTGAGGAGCTGGATCTGTATGTTACCAACACCATGTTCCAACAAAAGAACAAATTCAAGACCACATGGATGCATCCTGCATCTAAGGAATGGCATCTTTTGGACTACGTCCTAGTCAGGATGCGTGACAGACAGGATGTGCAGTGTGTTCGTGTTCTTCGTGGAGCTGAGTGCTGGACGGACCACCGCCTGGTACGCGCAAAAGTGAAACTGATCACCAAACGTAAAATCCGGGCTCCTGGTGTTACCCTGCCCAAAAGATTGAATGCTGCTCGTCTTAAGGATAAAAATGTGAAGAGGACATTGGAAGAAGAGATGCAGGCTGAAGATCTTGGTGAGGATTGGCCGACCCTTAAAAAGTCGGTTTATGATGTAGGCAGGCGTGTTCTGGGATTGGTGCAGAGAAAACATCAGGACTGGTTTAATGAGAATGATGTACATATAGAAGACTTGTTGGCTGATAAGAGGCGTGGCTCTGTCACGCTACTTGACGGCAAAACCACAGGAGAGGAATACGTTGCATGAGGAGCTCAGGGATGTAAAATCACGTGTTAGGCGGAGTCTTTCTCAGATGAAGGATCAGTGGTGGAGTGAGAAGGCTGGTGAGATAAAAACCGCGTCTGATTCCAATAACACAAAGCTGTTGTACAGTCTCTTGCGTGAGGTTTATGGACCGTCTTCTTCTCTGGTGACACCGCTTCGCAGCAAGGATGGCAAATAACTTCTTCGTGACTCACAGGGAATTCTACGAAGGTGGCGAGAGCACTTTGATGATCTTTTGAATCAGCCGTCTGTCGTCAGTGAAGATTTCCTCAATCTCATTCCAGAAAGTCCTGTGAAAGTAGCTCTCGCAGAACCTCCGACGCTTGTGGAGGTTGCAGTGGCTATTTCGAAGCTGAACAGTGGAAGATCTCCAGGTATGGATGGCATACATGCTGAGCTCCTACAATATGGTGGTGAGAGACTCCTGCAACATCTTCACTCTTTGTTTGGAAGGATATGGGCTAATGAATCCGTACCTGAGGACTGGAGAGATGCAGTAATGGTGGTCTTGTACAAGGGAAAGGGTAACAGGAATGGTTGTGGGAACTACAGAGGTATATCATTGCTTTCTGTCGTAGGGAAAGTTTTATGTAGGGTGCTTCTGGACCGTCTGCTGACACACATTGCAGATTGTGTTCTTCCTGAAAGTCAATCTGGTTTTCGTGCTGGACGCGGCACTAGTGATATGATCTTCTCAGCCAGACAGCTCCAGGAGAAGTGCATTGAACAAGGCTTGGATCTGTATCAGGTTTTTGTCGATCTGACAAAGGCTTTCGATACTGTCAACAGAGATGCATTATGGAAGATTCTCCAGAAACTTGGTTGCCCTGATAAGTTCCTTGCTTTAGTTAGGTCTTTCCATGACGACATGAAGGCTTGGGTTAATGTCGGAGGTAACATGTCGGAGCCTATCTCAGTAAAAAATGGAGTGAAACAGGGGGATATTCCAGCACCGACCCTGTTTGCCATATACTTTGCAATGGTTTTCTGTATTGCATTCAGGAATTGCGAGCATGGTGTTTACATCCGATATCGAACCTCAGGCAGCATATTTAACATCAGGCGCTTTGCTGCGAAGACAAAAGTATTTACATCAATCATAAGAGACCTCTTGTATGCAGATGATTGCGATCTTGTAGCGCACACAGAGAGTGATATGCAGCACATTTTGAATGCATTTTCTGACGCTTGCACTGCCCTGGGTTTGACTGTCAGTCTCAAGAAAACCGTCGTCATGTACCAATCTGCCCTAGTAAGCAGTACACTGAACCAAACATCTATGTGTATGGCAAACGACTTGGAGTGGTTGATCAGTTTGTCTACCTGGGAAGCACTGTCAATCGATACGGCAACCTTGACAGTGAAATCTCACTTAGGATTAGGAAAGCAAGTGATGCTTTCGGAAAGCTAGAAAGGCGACTCTGGGGTCGGCGAGACATATGCAGGAGGACAAAGGTAAAGGTGTACATGGCATGTGTACTCTCTTGTCTTCTTTATGCCTGCGAGACCTGGGTCACATATCGACACCACCTTAAGCAATTGGACCGTTTCCATCAGATTGTCTCAGACGGATCCACGGCGTTCGCTGGAGGGACCACATCAGTGATGTCGAGATTTTGGAAAGCTCTATGTGTGACAGTATAGAAGCTCTTGTGCTTAAGCAACGACTCCGTTGGAGTGGTCACCTTGCCAGGATGAAGGATTCTAGAATACCAAAACAACTCTTCTATGGAGAGTTGGTTAAAGGAAAACGACCGCCACATAAACCAAAAAAGAGGTATAAGGATTCCTTGAAAGCCTCTCTGAAAGACGCTAACATCTCTGCTGATACATGGGAAAATATTGCTGCTGATCGTAATAAATGGAGAAAGACTGTATATGAGGGAAAAGTTGCCTTTGAGGCATCTCGAATCGCACACGAGAAAGTAAAGCGGGATGTGAGGAAGGGCATTGCTGTTGCACTTCCAGACGGCGAGGGTCCTCCTATGGTGCTGACATGCAGCGTCTGTGCGAGACTCTGCCTAAGCAAAGCTGGACTCGAAAGTCATCTTCGCAGTCATAAAGTAAGACCAGTGGTTGACTACCAGGCTGCTGTTGGAGATGCTGCTCATCATGCTTGCCAAACATGTGGTAGAGAATGTAAATCAGCAGGAGGGCTCAAGCGACATGCAAAAGTACACGAACTCCAACCACAGCCGACTATTCCCAGTGAATGTTTTGGTTGCCGACTCTGTGCAAGACATTTTAGATCATTGGCTGGGCTAAAAAGCCACATTCGATCGCAGCACTGTTAGTTGCTATCGTGTGTGTGTGTGTGTGTGTAGATATGCTTATGTGCGTGCGTGTGTGTGTATATATATATGAATATGTATATTATTATTGTTGTTGTCGTTATTATTATTATTGCTATTATTATTATTATTATTATTATTATTATTGTTATTAATGTATGTGTGTTTGTATATGTGTGTGTATGTGTATGTATGTGTGTATGTATATATGTATGTATGTATATATATATATATATATATATATTTCTTTTTTTTTATTTATTTATTATTATTATTATTATTATTATTATTATTATTATTATTATTATTATTATTATTATTATTATTGGCGACCTACGTAGGAAATCGTATTATCGTGAGCTCCGCAAAGGTTTGTTATTTCCGTTTGTTTAAAAATTGCCATTTATGGAAAATTTTATTGTAAACTGTTTATAAGCACACATACATTGTTTTCCGAAAAGGACACCCAAAAAGATTGGGGCCTTGTGCCCAAAATTTTAACTTTTATTATTATCCAAAATTTTCTTTGAGAAAAAAATGGCTAATTCCCCTCTGCACGAAGCAGCTGAAAGCCTTCCTCACAAAATAACACCTCACACTGACACCACCATTGTAAATGTTACTACGTTTGCCAACACAAACAAAAATATAAGCAGTAGCAATATTTTAAATTTGTCTCAGGCAGACATTCATTTCCCGCCATTACCAATGACTGCAGGTGTTAAACCCTCCACCACCACCACCACCGCGACAACAGAAACAAAAGAAGAAAAAAATAAATTATCTCGTGACGTCGAAATGAAATCAAGCAAAATGGACTCTTCCCCACCAAAGACGACTGACGTCACAACCACCACAACTGAAAATAAAATTAATATTAACGATAGCAACAACAACAATGACATTATAAAACCGACCCTCCGTTTCGCCATCGTAGCAAAACAATTCGAAGCGTTCACGGTAACTCAAGAAGATTTAGAAAATGCCAAACAAATGGTAAAGAAAGATGGGTACAGGGTCAGCCTCACCCCCCCCCCCCCACCTAATAAAATGGAGCATCGGCGCCTGTGCACCGTGTCGTATAGAACAATAAATGTAAAATCGCGCCGAGTGGAACGGGCATCCGAGTCCCAAATCCAAAAAGCTTTGGGACATGTGTGGGCAAGAAAAACCCACATCAGACGTGGGCAAAATATGGAACCGTGGATGTGTTCTTTGAAACACCAGAGGAGGCTAGAGAACACTCCATGGTCCCATTAAAAAGTGACGACCTCACACTCGTCCCAAGCTATTGTGGCCAGAGACTCGTAAAGATCAGGGTGACCCACGTTCCACCGGCCATCGAAATTCCCTGGCTAATAGCGGCTGTCCTCACCGGCATCGAAGCCAACACGAAAATAATAGCAGTAGCAAAAGAAAAGCAGGAAAAGTGGTCCGGATCTGGGATGGAGCTCCTGATCCAAGCGGACCAAAAAAGCATTGAGGAGATCCCAGAGGTAATAGACCTCACTGACGGCAGCCACCTCACGGTAATTGTCGAGGGCAGAAGACCTAGGTGTGTCGTTTGTGGTGAAGGAACCCACCTAAGGGCTTTCTGCCCTCAGGCTAAAAGGTTGAGGCCACCTCTCCTACCCACCCCAGTGACAAAACCATCAACACCACCAGTAGCAGAGATGGCAGCAACAACTGTAGCAGCAACAACAGAAGCAACTATAACAGCAACAACCCCAGCAACAGTAGCAAAACCAACACCACCACCACCACCAGCAAAACCAACACCACCACCACCCAACGCTTCAGAACTAGCACCAGCGCCTACACCATCCACCACACCACAACCAAAACTAACGGCTGTGGAGGATTTTCCACTCCCCGGCCTATCACAACTGGAGACAGATTGTGACGACGAGGAGTGGGAAACGATATCCGGAAAAAAAAGAAACCAAAAAAGAAAAAATTCTCTTCCTTCCCCCTCCAAAAACAAAATACAGAGGGAAACAAATAAACTAAGAAACAAAAAAGTTAGGACAGATATGCCACCATCCACACCAGCATCACCAACCCCATCAACCCAAACACCAACACCATCACCATCATTATCCCCAGCACCACCATCACCTACACCACAAAAGTCACCAAAATGCGAAACAGAAACAAACCCACAACAAACGCAAACAAAACAAAACAACCAAAACGATACACACTACACAGCATTAAATTTGAACAACAAGCAATTATTACACTACATCCAACACAACACCAGCATCACAGAAAAAGACTACACAACAACCCCAAAATTCACACCACCTCCACACATACAAATCACTCGCATCACACAGAAAACGTACATGACACTAAAACAAAAATTCCCCAAAGACATCGGAAACTTCCGACAAGCACTCTCCAGGAGGATTTATAAGGACATCCTTCCTGAGGAGGCCACAAGCAGTGAAAAGGATGGAAAAGCCGTCCTTCCCCTACGAGAAGTAAGGTAAGTTGTCTTTCCCATCTTTTCCACTCCTTTTCAACATGACCTCACTCAGAATAGGCAGCATAAATGCGCGTGGCTTGGGGTCGTCATGGAAGCAGGGCCACCTGCTCAACGACCTCAAGTCACTAAACATAGATGTAGTGGCCATCAGCGAGACCAGAATCTACGAAGCACAGGCTTTCGCACCGATCTTCGGCGGCTACGATGTGTCCGCATCTCCCAGCCGTCCGGGATCGGGGGGAGGAGTTGCTGTGCTTTTTCGGAGAGGTTTGGATCTTGCCATACGGGCCATCTTCCTGGACCCAGAAGGTAAGTTGGTGGTGCTGGACGTGACCAGCGGAGACGGGCAAGCTTTCAGGTTAGTGGCCGTCTATGCCCCGACAGGAGCAGGGCGGCCTGATTTCTTCCGGCGTCTGGAGACCTTTCTTGGAACGTCCCGCTCTTTAGTGTTAGTGGGCGACTGGAATGGGATCTTAGATGCACGCTGGGATTGTGTGGGATTAGTGGATAGGGAAGGAGGGTGCAAGAGTCTCACCAACCTGCTCAGACATTTTGAACTGTCTGACAGGTACCGAATGGATTTCCCGAATGTACCAATGTGGACTTGGACAAATCGCATAGGGTCATCCAGATCATATCTAGATAGAGTATTTTGTAGGGAAATAGATAGGTCTAGCATAGGCTGTCCACAATTCAAGATAGTCAGCTACACGGACCACAAATTCGTGATCTGTGTGCTTGACTTAGATAGGCTTCATAGACGAGGACCCGGCTACTGGAAGCTAAACGCGTCCTTACCAGCGCGCAAGGCCTACAGAGACCGGATTAGCGAACTAGTTAAGCGGGCGTTGACGGGGGCCATCGTCAACAACAAGTGGTGGTTTGCTCTGAAAAGAGCAATTAGAATAGAGTCCATTAGGTTTAGTAAGACTTTAGCAATAGAGAAAAATAGAGCAGAGGGAGAATTAGTTAGAAAATTAGATGAGGCGCTTAGCAAAGGCATCGCGACCGACGTACTTGCGGCGAAATTGGCCCTTGACCAATTCTTCAATGCAAAGCACGAAGGCTGCGTTGTCAGAGCTAGGGTGCGTGCTCTCAGACACGAGGGGACGAAAGCCGTTCAATGGGCCCGAGTGGCGGAGGCGCGTCGTGGCAACAAAGCCACGATCCGGTCTTTGGTGGACCACGACGGGCGCATGCTACTCGATCCCGGGCAAATGTGTGAAGCTTTTCAGCGACACTTCGCGCAACTGTTCGGGGGCAGTGGCGGGCCGGATCGAGGGATGGACTTTAGTGTCTACCTTGACGGACTGCCGCGGCTTTCGGCCACTGGGGCGGAGTGTTGCGAAAATCCGATAACAACCGCTGAAGTACGGGATGCAATGACTAGTTGCACAAGGGGTAAATCGCCTGGTTTGGATGGTCTGCCCTATGAACTTTACGCACAAATGCCAAACTTGTTCGGAGGCCTCTTGGCGGACGTCTACTGCAACTGGCAACAGAACGGGAGAATTCCCAGCTCTGTGAGCCGAGGAGCGGTGGCGCTGCTGAGAAAGGATCCGAACAAGGGGGATAACATAGATAATTTTATGCCCATAACCCTGCTAAACACAGAGTTCAAGATTTTGGCCAAGGTGCTAGCAAAGAGGTTGGCGCTTGTCGTTGGTGGTCTGGTGGGAGAGGCACAGACATGCGCCATTCCCGACAGATCCATCCACGACAACCTCCACCTCATGCGATACATCGTAGAGAGGGTAGCTAGGGAACCTGGCACGGGTGGGTCTTTGATCAATTTAGATCAGACGAAAGCCTTCGATAGGGTCGACCATCGTTACCTAACGGCAGTCCTGAGGGCGGCTGGCTTTGGGCCCGTCTTCAGAGGCTGGATCGCTGCCATGCACAGCGACATCTGCTCTGTAGTGAGAGTGAACGGTCACCTTTCGGAACCGTTCAACATCATGCGCTCGGTCCGCCAAGGATGTCCCCTCTCGTCCCTATTGTACGTATTGACTCTCGAGCCATTACTGCACAAACTGGAGACGTTGAGGGGGGTCCCGCGCGAACTAGGATGCGGAAGATCCGTGTCAGCATATGCCGACGATGTCACCGTAGTGGTGTCGAACGCCAAACACATCGAGGCGATCGGCACTACACTAAGAGAATACGAAGCGGTGACAGGAGCAATGATCAACTAGGAAAAGTCAGTGGGCCTGCACCTCGGCACCTGGAGAGGCAGGTCCATGCCGTCCAACAGCGTCGTCGGGCGCTGGACGGACGGACCGGTTAAATTGCTAGGGGTCTGGTTCGGTCCAGACCTCCAGACGGACAAAAACTGGGACGAGGTGACGAGCAGGGTGGCTTCTCTCACCCAGAAATGGGCCGAGAGGAAGCTATCCCTGAAAGGTCGAGCGGAGGTGGCGAATGCGTACATCGCATCCGTCATCTATTACCGCCTGACCGTCGTACCTTGTCCTAAGCCCCGCCTGACTGCGCTGGAGCGTTTGCTCTTTCGCTTCTTGTGGAAGGGACGCGCTCCGATGGTCAGGCGGTCCATCTGCTGTCAACACCCGCTACGTGGAGGGCTGGGCTTGCCGTGGCTGATGATGCGCAGACACGCGCTCAGGCTACGACATCTCCACCTCTTCCTCGACGGTGATCAGGTGTGGTCGCCGTTTGCAAGACACGTTTTTCCCCAGCTCATCTCCTTGAGGGAGCTGTAGTCCTGGGTCAAGCGAAGACCGAGAGGGAGCGCTTGGAGACTGGAATGTCTTCAGGCGCTCACAGCCCTCGACCAATCGAGCAATGTGATCAGTGGAAACTCCACCTTGGCGTTCTATAGGGGATTAGTGGAGGGGAAGAGCGACGACGTACTTGGAGAAACTCTAGGCGTCGACGAAAATCAACTAGCCAATCTCTTCGGAAGGACTTTCGGGCCGGGGCCTATGGACAACTTCCAGAAATCCCTGGCCTGGCAGTGCTACCGAGGAGCTTTGCCAGTTCGGGATAAACTCTACAGGCATGGAGGTGCCGTCAGCCGGGCATGTCCGAGATGCGCGCAGGGCGACGAAACCGTCCTACACGCACTCGTCCAGTGTCCGAGCATTGCTGACTTGTGGGTTTATGTCGAACACCTGCTGTCACGTGTAGGACGGATCCAGCTATCAGCTGAGTCCATCGTGAGGATTGCCCCGCCCCCTTCCTTTAGCCTGGAAGGGCAGGCAGTTTTTATCTGTCTGGTGGCCATGGCGAAAGAGATAGTATGGTGGACACGTTTGAAAGGGCTGAAGACGAGCACTTACCTCTTCGGTGATGCCCTGATTAACTTTTTCAAATTTCATTTGAAAAGGAAAATCAGAGTAGAGAGGGAAGTGCTCTCTTCCCAGCATTTAGTTGAAAGATGGGTGAAAGAAGCAAGTATGGCCCGAATGAATGGGCCTTCTCTGAGTATGTGTCTGTAAATTAAAGTTGGAAAACTGGGAGAGGGCACTTGCCCTGGTGGTCAGGGCCACTGTGGTCTTTTAATGGGCTTTCTCCACAAATGTCCCTTGGAAGTCTCCCCCCTATTGGGGAATTTTTCTTTGTTATTTTATTTCAACCTCTGTTTTTTTACACGCAGAAATGCCCATTTGTACCGTCCTGTATTGTCCTGTACTGTCCTTAATGTCTACTTTATGTGAACCCTTGTGGTTAATAAAGAAAACATTATTATTATTATTATTATTATTATTATTATTATTGTTGTTATTCCTTGAATCTCAGTCATTGATGTTGGTTAACTGGAAAGTCCGTTGGATTGAATATCAAGCCACTACCTGCAGCCTCAGATATTCAGGACGTATCGGAGGGTTCTTGCTGTTCCAAGCAAGCATGGCTTTTGAAGCGTTCCAAAAAGCGTGAAGGGGCCGATTTTCTTTAACCATCCCTGGAAACTTTTGGAGATAGTCCCCAGTGCGCCTATGACAATCGGGATCACTTTGACTTCATGGCAGTTCCAAATCCTTTTCACCTCCCACTTTAGGTCCTGGTATCGGTTAATTTTCTCCCTCTCCTTCTCTTGCACTCTCGTGTCGAACGGGCAGGCCACATCCACAATCAGACACGATCTTTTTTCTTTGTCCACAACCACCAGGTCAGGTCTATTGTGTTCCAGTTTTTTGTCCGTCTGTATCCTAAAATCCCACAGCACCTTCACCTGATTGTTCTCCATCACCGCCTCTGGCCTATGCTCATACCATTTCTCAGAATGTGGTAAATTGTTTACTTTGCACAGGTGCCAGTGGATCACCCTGCCCATCACATCGTGTCTCCAGCCCTTATAGTGGGTCTGGGCTAGGTGTTTACACTCGGACACAATGTGAGCCACAGTCTCCTCTCTCTCTCCACAGATCCTGCACAGTGGGCTAGCCTCCTCCTTGTAAATATGGTGCTTCAACCACTTCGTTTTGAGGACCTGCTCCTGCGCAGCCATTAGCATTCCTTCTGTAGCCTTTTTGAGGTCTCCTCTTCTCAACCAGTTCCATGTCTGTGGATCTCTAAATTCAGTTTTCTCAAAGAAGGTACTATGAAGGGATTTTCCCTTAAGGCTGCTCTTCCTCCTTGATGTTATTTCCTCCTTGGACATCCCCTGGCCTACTGTCCCCTCCTTCAGTACAGTTCTGAGCATTGGCTCCTTACTATAGGTCACGTATTTGTATAGGTTGTTTTTCTCCATCTGAACACAGTCCTCTATGCTGATAAGACCTCTTCCACCCTCAGATCTCCTTAGGTAGAGTCTATCGACATCACTCCTCTTGTGGAACATGTTGTAGATAGTCAATAGCTTCCTAGTCTTCCTATCCATTTCTTTTTGTTCAGCAACATTCCATCTCAGAATTCCCGCACTGTACCTAATAATAGACACAGCTCGGGAATTTACTGCGCTTACGGCATTTCTGCTGTTCAGATGTGACTTCAATACGCTCCTTACTCTCCGAATGTATTCAGTTCTTAACAATTCCTTCATTTTTTTGTTCTTTATGCCATCAGCCTCCAGAACGCCCAAATACTTGTATCCTTCCTCAGAGTCAATTTCCTTTATCATCTCACCTGTTGGTATCTGGATCCCGTTACTTCTGCTCAACCTACCCCTCCTCATCACAATGACTCCACATTTACCAATACCAAACTGCATACATATATCACTGCTGAAAATACGGACAGTGTCAACAAGCACATCCAACTCCTTCTCACTTTTCCCGAAGAGCTTAAGATCGTCCATGAAGAGGAGGTGATTGATAGTAAGCTCTCCCCTTCCCAACTTGTATCCTGCTCTCACTTTTCGCAGCATAATGGTCAAGGGCATCAGGGCAAGGACAAACAACAGAGGGGACAGGCTATCTCCCTGGAAGATACCTCTCTTGATCTTCACGCTTCCTAAGGATACTCCAGTTGATGTCAACTCGGTCTCCCAGGACCCCATACTCCTGCCTAGCAACTGTCTGGTGTTATCTGCCACCCTGAAGATCTCCAGGCTTTTGGTGATCCAAGAATGAGGCACCATGTCAAATGCCTTTCTGTAGTCTATCCATCCCATGGCAAGATCAGTGTGTCTCCTCCTGCAATTCCCCATTACCATCTTATCAATAAGTAACTGGTCCTTTGTACCACGTGACTTCTTTCGGCATCCTTTCTGTTCGTCCGGTAACAAGTTGTTTGTGTGGAGGTGATGGTAGATTTCCTCAGACACAATGCTCGTCAACAGTTTCCACATTACGGACAGACATGTGATAGGTCTATAGTTGGTAACATCATTACCCTTGATTCGGTCTTTCATTATCAGAACTGTGGTACCTTTTGTCAACCACTCTGGCACTCACCCGACACCAAGCAGTCATTGAACATGGCCGTCAGCTTCGGGTGGAGGGATGTTAAATGTTTAATCCAATACCCCTGCACACCATCTGAGCCTGGTGATTTCCAGTTGGTTAGTTTTTTGGCCTGCCCCTTAAGAGTTTCAACTGTGATACTCAAATCAGTTTGTTGTTGTGCCTGCTCACCGATCTCCCTCTGTACTGTCTCAATCCACCCTGCCTGGACATTATGTCTAACATCCTGCTCCCATATTCCTCTCCAGAATGTTTTAGTTTGCTCCGCCCCAGGGATCAAGTCGTTGCCTCTTTCTTTCCCCTCAAGCTGTCCAAACAGCATCTTCTGGTTGTTGTCGAACATGCGGTTCTGTTTATACTGACTGACTCTGTTCTCGTATCGCCTGATTTTTGCACTCTTTGCTACAATGCGTTGCTTCAGTTCCTCTATGATAATATTTAGCTTTTTCCTCCTAGTTTTGTATTTTATTTCCAGTCTATTTTTAGTGCCTATGTTTTTTAGTGTCCCATTCAGTAGTGACTCAAGCTTTCCTATGTCATTTCTTATTTCCCCGATTTGCCCACTCAGTCGCTTCTTCCACCACGGCTCTGCTCTTTCTTGTCTGTTGTTTCCTCTCGCTTTTATACCAAGTAGTTTCCTCACCGTATTTGCTGTTGCTTTGAGGATATTGTTGCACTGGTGAAGGCTCCTCGCCTCAAGGTATGGGATGACTTTGTTTACCTTAGCTGTTGTTTCTTTTAACTTTTCCCTGTCTACAAATCTTAGGTTCATAGGTCTCCCACTATCATTGTTCAATTCATCTACCACTAAATTTAGGATGTCAACCGAATCTTGTCCTAGCCCGTCAGCATTCATCTCCTCAGTGGCCGTATCTCTGTTCCAGGTATTATTTATCTCAGTATTCAGATCATTGTTATTATTATTATTATTATTATTGGCGACCTACGTAGTAAATCGTATCATCGTGAGCTCCGCAAAGGTTTGTTATTTCCGTTTGTTAAAAATTGCCATTTATGGGAAATTTTATTGTTAACTGTTTATAAGCACACATACATTGTTTTCCGAAAAGGACACCTAAAAAGATTGGGGCCTTGTGCCCAAAATTTTAACTTTTATTATTATCAAAAAATTTCTTTGAAAAAAAAATGGCTAATTCCCCTCTGCACGAAGCAGCTGAAAGCCTTCCTCACAAAATAACACCTCACACCGACACCACCATTGTAAATGTTACTACGTTTGCCAACACAAAAAAAATATAAGCAGTAGCAATATTTTAAATTTGTCTCAGGCAGACATTCATTTCCCGCCATTACCAATGACTGCAGGTGTTAAAGCCTCCACCACCACCACCACCGCGACAACCACCACCCCCACCACCACCGCGACAACAGAAACAAAAGAAGAAAAAAATAAATTAACTCGTGATGTCGAAATGAAATCAAGCAAAATGGACTCTTCCGCACCAAAGACGAATGACGTCACCACCACCACAACTGAAACAAAAATTAAGATTAACACAAATAACGATAGCAACAACAACAACAATGACAATATAAAACCGACCCTCAGTTTCGCCATCGTAGCAAAACAATTCGAAGCGTTCACGGTAACTCAAGAAGATTTAGAAAATGCCAAACAAATGGTAAAGAAAGATGGGTACAGGGTCAGCCTTCCCCCCCCCCCCCACCTAATAAAATGGAGCATCGGCGCCTATACACCGTGTCGTATAGAACAATAAATGTAAAATCGCGCCGAGTGGAACGGGCATCCGAGTCCCAAATCCAAAAAGCTTTGGGACATGTGTGGGCAAGAAAAACCCACATCAGACGTGGGCAAAAGTATGGAACCGTGGATGTGTTCTTTGAAACACCAGAGGAGGCTAGAGAACACTCCATGGCCCCATTAAAAAGTGACGACCTCACACTCATCCCAAGCTATTGTGGCCAGAGACTCGTAAAGATCAGGGTGACCCACGTTCCACCGGCCATCGAAATTCCCTGGCTAATAGCGACTGTCCTCGCCGGCATCGAAGCCAACACGAAAATAATAGCAGTAGCAAAAGAAAAGCAGGAAAACTGGTCCGGATCTGGGATGGAGCTCCTGATCCAAGCGGACCAAAAAAGCATTGAGGAGATCCCAGAGGTAATAGACCTCACTGACGGCAGCCACCTCACGGTAATTGTCGAGGGCAGAAGACCTAGGTGCGTCATTTGTGGTGAAGGAACCCACCTAAGGGCTTTCTGCCCTCAGGCTAAAAGGTTGAGGCCACCTCTCCTACCCACCCCAGTGACACAACCATCAACACCACCAGTAGCAGAGATGGCAGCAACAACTGTAGCAGCAACAACAGAAGCAACTATAACAGCAACAACTCCAGCAACAGTAGCAAAACCAACACCACTACCACCACCAGCAAAACCAACACCACCACCACCCAACGCTTAAGAACTAGCACCAGCGCCTACACCATCCACCACACCACAACCAAAACTAACGGCTGTGGAGGATTTTCCACTCCCCGGCCTATCACAACTGGAGACAGATTGTGACGACGAGGAGTGGGAAACGATATCCGGAAAAAAAAAAAAGAAACCAAAAAAGAAAAAATTCTCTTCCTTCTCCCTCCAAAAACAAAATACAGAGGGAAACAAATAAACTAAGAAACAAAAAAGTTTGGACAGATATGCCACCATCCACACCAGCATCACCAACCCCATCAACCCAAACACCAACACCATCACCATCATTAACTCCAACACCACCATCACCTACACCACAAAAGTCACCAAAATGCGAAACAGAAGCAAACCCACAACAAACGCAAACAATAACAAAACAACCAAAACGATACACACTACACAGCATTAAATTTGAACAACAAGCAATTATTACACTACATCCAACACAACACCAGCATCACAGAAAAAGACTACACAACAACTCCAAAATTCACACCACCTCCACACATACAAATCACTCGCATCACACAGAAAACGTACATGACACTAAAACAAAAATTCCCCAAAGACATCGGAGACTTCCGACAAGCACTCTCCAGGAGGATTTATAAGGACATCCTTCCTGAGGAGGCCACAAGCAGTGAAAAGGATGGAAAAACCGTCCTTCCCCTACGAGAAGTAAGGTAAGTGGTCTTTCCCATCTTTTCCACTCCTTTTCAACATGACCTCACTCAGAATAGGCAGCACTAAACATAGATGTAGTGGCCATCAGCGAGACCAGAATCTCCGAAGCACAGGCTTTCGCACCGATCTTCGGCGGCTACGATGTGTACGCATCTCCCAGCCGTCCGGGATCGGGGGGAGGAGTTGCTGTGCTTTTTCGGAGAGGTTTGGATCTTGCCATACGGGCCATCTTCCTGGACCCAGAAGGTAAGTTGGTGGTGCTGGACGTGACCAGCGGAGACGGGCAAGCTTTCAGGTTAGTGGCCGTCTATGCCCCGACAGGAGCAGGGCGGCCTGATTTCTTCCGGCGTCTGGAGACCTTTCTTGGAACGTCCCGCTCTTTAGTGTTAGTGGGCGACTGGAACGGGATCTTAGATGCACGCTGGGATTGTGTGGGATTAGTGGATAGAGAAGGAGGGTGCAAGAGTCTCACCAACCTGCTCAGACGTTTTGAACTGTCTGACAGGTACCGAATGGATTTCCCGAATGTACCAATGTGGACTTGGACAAATCGCATAGGGTCATCCAGATCATATCTAGATAGAGTATTTTGTAGGGAAATAGATAGGTCTAGCATAGGCTGTCCACAATTCAAGATAGTCAGCTACACGGACCACAAATTCGTGATCTGTGTGCTTGACTTAGATAGGCTTCATAGACGAGGACCCGGCTACTGGAAGCTAAACGCATCCTTTCCAGCGCGCAAGGCCTACAGAGACCGGATTAGCGAACTAGTTAAGCGGGCGTTGACGGGGGCCATCGTCATCAACAAGTGGTGGTTTGCTCTGAAAAGAGCAATTAGAATAGAGTCCATTAGGTTTAGTAAGACTTTAGCAATAGAGAAAAATAGAGCAATAGAGAAAATAGAGCAATAGAGAAAAATAGAGCAGAGGGAGAACTAGTTAGAAAATTAGATGAGGCGCTTAGCAAAGGCATCGCGACCGACGTACTTGCGGCGAAATTGGCCCTTGACCAATTCTTCAATGCAAAGCACGAAGGCTGCGTTGTCAGAGCTAGGGTGCGTGCTCTCAGACACGAGGGGACGAAAGCCGTTCAATGGGCCCGAGTGGCGGAGGCGCGTCGTGGCAACAAAGCCACGATCCGGTCTTTGGTGGACCACGATGGGCGCATGCTACTCGATCCCGGGAAAATGTGTGAAGCTTTTCAGCGACACTTCGCTCAACTGTTCGGGGGCAGTGGCGGGCCGGATCGAGGGATGGACTTTAGTGTCTACCTCGACGGACTGCCGCGGCTTTCGGCCACTGAGGCGGAGTGTTGCGAAAAGCCGATAACAACCGCTGAAGTACGGGATGCAATGACTAGTTGCACAAGGGGTAATTCGCCTGGTTTGGATGGTCTGCCCTATGAACTTTACGTACAAATGCCAAACTTGTTCGGAGGCCTCTTGGCGGACGTCTACTGCAACTGGCAACAGAACGGGAGAATTCCCAGCTCTGTGAGCCGAGGAGCGGTGGCGCTGCTGAGAAAGGATCCGAACAAGGGGGATAACATAGATAATTTTAGGCCCATAACTCTGCTAAACACAGAGTTCAAGATTTTGGCCAAGGTGCTAGCAAAGAGGTTGGCGCTTGCCGTTGGTAGTCTGATGGGAGAGGCACAGACATGCGCCATTCCCGACAGATCCATCCACGACAACCTCCACCTCATGCGATACATCGTAGAGAGGGTAGCTAGGGAATCTGGCAAGGGTGGGTCTTTGATCAATTTAGATCAATCGAAAGCCTTCGATAGGGTCGACCATCGTTACCTAGCGGCAGTCCTGAGGGCGGCTGGCTTTGGGCCCGTCTTCAGAGGCTGGATCGCTGCCATGCACAGCGACATCTGCTCTGTAGTGAGAGTGAACGGTCACCTTTCGGAACCGTTCAACATCATGCGCTCGGTCCGCCAAGGATGTCCCCTCTCGTCCCTATTGTACGTATTGACTCTCGAGCCATTACTGCACAAACTGGAGACGTTGAGGGGGGTCCCGCGCGAACTAGGATGCGGAAGATCCGTGTCAGCATATGCCGACGATGTCACCGTAGTGGTGTCGAACGCCAAACACATCGAGGCGATCGGCACTACACTAAGAGAATACGAAGCGGTGACAGGAGCAATGATCAACCAGGAAAAGTCAGTGGGCCTGCACCTCGGCACCTGGAGAGGCAGGTCCATGCCGTCCAACAACGTCGTCGGGCGCTGGACGGACGGACCGATTAAATTGCTAGGGGTCTGGTTCGGTCCAGACCTCCAGACGGACAAAAACTGGGACGAGGTGACGAGCAGGGTGGCTTCTCTCACCCAGAAATGGGCCGAGAGGAAGCTATCCCTGAAAGGTCGAGCGGAGGTGGCTAACGCGTACATCGCGTCCGTCATCTACTACCGCCTGACCGTCGTACCTTGTCCTAAGCCCCGCCTGACTGCGCTGGAGCGTTTGCTCTTTCGCTTCTTGTGGAAGGGACGCGCTCCGATGGTCAGGCGGTCCATCTGCTGTCAACACCCGCTACGTGGAGGGCTGGGCATGCCGTGGCTGATGATGCGCAGAGACGCGCTCAGGCTACGACATCTCCACCTCTTCCTCGACGGTGATCAGGTGTGGTCGCCGTTTGCTAGACACGTTTTCCCCAGCTCGTCTCCTTGACGGAGCTGCCGTCCTGGGTCAAGCGAAGACCGAGAGGGAGCGCTTGGAGACTGGAATGTCTTCAGGCGCTCACAGCCCTCGACCAATCGGGCAATGTGATCGGTGGAAACTCCACCTTGGCGTTCTATAGGGGCTTAGTGGAGGGGAAGAGCGACGACGTACTTGGAGAAACTCTCGGCGTCGACGAAAATCAACTAGCCAATCTCTTCGGAAGGACTTTCGGGCCGGGGCCTATGGACAACTTCCAGAATCCCCTGGCCTGGCAGTGCTACCGAGGAGCTTTGCCAGTTCGGGATAAACTCTACAGGCATGGAGGTGCCGTCAGCCGGGCATGTCCGAGATGCGCGCAGGGCGACGAAACCGTCCTGCACGCACTCGTCCAGTGTCCGAGCATTGCTGACTTGTGGGTTTATGTCGAACACCTGCTGTCACGTGTAGGACGGATCCAGCTATCAGCTGAGTCCATCGTGAGGATTGCCCCGCCCCCTTCCTTTATCCGGGAAGGGCAGGCAGTTTTTATCTGTCTGGTGGCCATGGCGAAAGAGATAGTATGGTGGACACGTTTGAAAGGGCTGAAGACGAGCACTTACCTCTTCGGTGATGCCCTGATTAACTTTTTCAAATTTAATTTGAAAAGGAAAATCAGGGTAGAGAGGGAAGTGCTCTCTTCCCAGCATTTTGTTGAAAGATGGGTGAGAGAAGCAAGTATGGCCCGAATGAATGGGCTTTCTCTGAGTATGTGTCTGTAAATTAAAGGTGGAAAACTGGGAGAGGGCACTTGCCCTGGTGGTCAGGGCCACTGTGGTCTTTTAATGGGCTTTCTCCACAAATGTCCCTCGGAAGTCTCCCCCGTATTGGGGAATTTTTCTTTGTTATTTTATTTCAACCTCTGTTTTTTTACACGCAGAAATGCCCATTTGTACCGTCCTGTATTGTCCTGTACTCTCCTTAATGTCTACTTTATGTAAACCCTTGTGGTTAATAAAGAAAACATTATTATTATTATTATTATTATTATTATTATTATTATTATTATTTTATTTTATTTTATTTTATTTTATTTTTTTCTTCTCGTGCAATGGCCATACTCGATAACGAGGGGGCAGCCATCATGTATGTATGTATGTATGTATGTATGCATGTATGTACGTATGTACTCATGGTCGGGTCGTTCGCGACTAAACAGGCATCCCCACCAAGGTTTCTTGGTGAGGAGGGTGACTTTGGACATCCTGCAAGACTAAAAACAAAACCTGTCAAAGGGCAAAGGACCTCTTAAGAGTCAATGGCCATCCAAAATCACCGGGAGAGATGACCCCTTAGTCTTAGTCGAGGCAGAATTCTAGAAGGAGGAAAACTCTGATATAACACCTGCAACCCTGATGGTATCCAATGATGTTGACTTGTTCTTCTTTTTGGTAAATATCATCTTGGTCAAGAGAGTGGGACTGGCTTTGTGCAGTGCCTTTGCTCACTATAAAAGCTTCACGGCACAGTCATTGCTTTATACCTGGAGATGTCTCTGCACTTGTCATCACATGGTACCATGGGCCCAGCACTATGTGTCAGTAATTGTCACAAGTGTAGTGTTTGTACCAGAGTTTTCAAGTCGCTGGCTGGACTAAAAAGTCACACTCGTTCAGCGCATCGGTAGGGGTTCTCTTACATGGATATAAAGTAGTGGCCGTACTCAAAAACGAGTTGGCAGCCACCATGTACGTATGTATGCATGGATGTATGTATGTATTTATGTATGTATGTAGTGTGTGTAAATGTTTGTGTGCATGTATGTATGTATGTATGTATGTATGTATATATGCATGCATGTATGTATGTATGTATGTATGTATGTATGTATGCATGTATGTAGTGTGTGTAAATGTTTGTGCGCATGTATGTATGTATGTATTTATATATGTAATGTGTGTAAATATTTGTGTGCATGTAATGTATGTGTGTATGAATAAGTGCGCAAGCGTGGCTATATGCGTGTATGTAGAAGCGTATGTGTGTGTGTGTGTGTGTGAATATATATATGTGTATGCATGTTTATGCACGTGTATATATCTGCATATATGTGAATGTGTATCTGTTAATATGAATGTTTCTGTAAGGTCTCGCACGTATTTGTCTTTGTCGTCATATGTGAATAAATGTATGTATGCTGTTGTGTTGGTGTATGTCAATGTATATGTTGGAGACTGAGTGCATATGCGAGAGAATGTATGTGAACGTGTACGTGTACATATATGCATGAATGTAGGTATGTGTATATGAATGTATGTGTGTGTATTGTGAAGGCGGTCTCTATGTGTGTAAAACATGTGTATACGTGAGTATACGTGAGTGTACGTGAGCATACGTGAGTGTACGTGAGTGTACGTGAGTGTACGTGAGTATACTTACACGCATCAGTGTCTGGGTATGTGTTAATGAACTTGTGCGCAAGTGCGTAATCTAACATGGTGCGTGTGTGAGTGTGTAAACTTTCCTACGTAGTAGGTGTGCCAATAGGTGTGTGTATGAGCGTGTGTTTGAGCTATCTGCACTTGTCTATGTATATATACCTGTGCACAAGTGTGTATATGTGTGCGTATATGTGTGCCTATAGAAATGTATGTGTGCGTGCGCACCTGTGGGTATATGTGCCTGTGCCTTCGTCTGTGAAAGTTTATGTGCGTGTATGTGTGTATTTATACGTATATTTATACATGTCAATGTGTAGGTCTGTCTGTATGTGTATATATATATCATATATACATATATATATATATATATATATATATATATATATATATATATATATATATATATATATATATATATATATATATATATGTATGTGTGTGTGTGTGTGTGTGTGTGTGTGTGTGTGTGTGTGTGTGTGTGTTCATGAGAGTGACAAATTGTAGAAAGAAGGTGGAAATGGTAACCAGATTCATGAGAGTAAACAGTGAGAACACTAACTTGTCTGTTTAGGGTTGTTCGGATCAACTTACTTGCTTAGTTTTTTTTTCTAATTCTATCTATCCGTAGCATCCATCTTTGTTCATCTTCCTCTCTTACTTTCTTTCAGACTCCTCTTCTCTCTCTTTCGCTTCGTTTCTCTTTCACATCACGTTTTCCTCACCTCACTCTAAACCCTCTTTCAGACGTGTAGTCTTTCCCTCACTATAACTTGTTACTTCATCTCTAATATGATAACACTCCTGCCTAGAATAATCTGTCTGCCAGTCTCTGTCTAACTATTTCTCCCTCTTGCATTCCCACTCTATCTGTTTCGCTCACTTTCTATCCCACTTAACTTTTTCTTTCGTTTCTTTCTTTCCTTTTTTTTTTGAAAAGACGCAAGATTTCGTTATCTTCTACTAACAAACACGGTGATGGTAGTGAAACCGTATAAGGTGCATCGTCAACACATCATCTGATGACGTAGTGCACAAAAGCCCTAAACTTCACTAAAGAGGAACTTGTGTCGGCAGGCGAGGAAACTTTCGCCCAGTGTATGTACCAGAGAGTAAGGGAGACAAAATATTTCAAATTAAGAAAGATAAAGAAAGAAAGATTTTATATTTTCGTCGGACGTATTCAATTTCCCTTAAAAAAAATTTAAAGAAAAAGAAAAACTGAAAAAAAGAATTATTCAAAAAAAAGATTTATACACACACACAAACACAAGCGCACACACACAATTTCTACATTGTTACACTGAAAAAAAATATTTTGTTTTTTTACTTGATATTTCCTCTTTGTTAACTAGACTTTTGAGTTGAAATTATCTTTTGTTGCTTAAAAAAAATATATTGTTTATTTGTCCATAGGATCGCTTATACTGCGTTTATATGTATGTCTATTTGTCAACACCCCTCCACGGAAGTCTACCTAGAGTTTCAACAATATGAGTAAAATAGACAGCAGTAGCGCCTCTAAAAATAAACTGGCCCCTGGTGCCGCTCATCGTGATGAGAGAGCAACAACACCGGGTACGGACGATGAAGCTACTGTTGGCCCAATCTGTGAAAACTTCGCACCACAGACTTGGCGAAAAACCATATGCCGTAATTGTTTCCACGCTAAAAGCGAACATGGTTGTGACACACGCACAAACGGAACAGAGAACCTCGCAAACAGTGCCGACGCCCGAAAAACCACATCGACTCCTTCGCCAAAAAAGGAAGACGAGAAAGATAAATCTAGTGACAAAAATGTGTCGTCCACAACAGAAACAACCAAGAATACAGCACCAGAAGCGACAGTCAAAAAAGACGAAACGAAAAACACAACAAAAAACATAGCAGCACTTTTATCAAACCAACCAAAAAAATCACCACATCTAGTACCAAATGCAACCCCTGTTTCGCTTATCATGTCAAATCTAGCAAACACTAAAAAACCACCCCCTGTAGACGTAAAAAAATGTGGGCCCCCTGGAAATACTTTATTGTCGACTGCTAGTGCGAAAAAATTAGTCGAGAAATTTGGAGGAAGTAAGGTTACCCCTCCTAGTCCAAGTGGACCCGGAGCTAACAAAGGGCCACCTTTTGCTAAAAAACTTAATTCTTTTCCTAAAGAGACATCAAAGCCCAATGTCACGAGCCCGGATACCAAACAGGTGGCTCAAACTACCCCATCGACGAAATCGCCCAAAACGTCCGATACGGCTGCAACAAGTGCCGGAATTACATCGACAGCATCGTCATCATTATCGTCCACATCGTCTACAACCAAAACAACAAGTGCCGCATCCAACAAAGATACCAGTATGACCAAGGATACTACAACTGATACTAAGAAAAGTTCCAGTGATAGCAGTAGTACTGCAACGAATACAGGTAAAACAACAACAGCACCACAGTCATCCCCACTACCCCCACAAACATCAAAAACAACAGCAGTAGCAACAACATCAACAGCAACAACATCAACAACAAAACTATCAACAACTACATCCGACTCAACAAACGCAAAACCAAAGATATCGAACACATCGACCCCTTCAACTTCTACTAAAACCACAACTAGCTCGAGTGAAACTCCGAATCTTACAAAGTGTGACACTAGCACAGGGAGTAGTAAAACGACACCAGTTTCTTCGGTAGCTAGTAAGGGGCAAGTGGGTACTAGTAGTTCCAGTTCCACCGCTTCTACTACGGCCATTAAGACACCTGTTGTAACAGTAGCTGCTGCTGATGGTAAAAGTGATTCATCCGAGAAGGGCTTAAACAAGAGTAAAACAAGATCCCCTTCCCCATCATTTTTATCATCACCTTCATCCCCATCTCCACCATCACCCACCCCATCATCTTCATTAGCAGCACCGTCATTAGGTTCGTCAACAAAAACAACAACCACCACCACAACAACAACGTCAGCAACAACAAAACCTTCGTTAACCATGCCACCATCACCTTCATCAGCATCATCACCACCATCACCATTATCACCATCAACTAAAACCACAACAGCAGCATATGCAAAACCAACGAGTACCCCGCCAGCAACAAGTGCCCAACCACCTAAAAGCACACATGCGGCAACCACAGCACAAAAGGGAGTCAACTCTACTGATTCAAAAACTAATAGTACTTCTTCGGCCACAACAACTGCTAAAACAACTACTACTGGTGTTACAGGTACTACAACAACACCCAAACCAACAACAACACCAACAGCAACAACAAAAACATCAACAGACCCTTCGCCATTATCGATCTCGTCAACCCCAGCAATATCAACAAAGCCAATAACACAGACAGGGGGAATAACTACAACAGCAACAACAACAACAACAACAACAGCAGCTGCAGGGACAAAAACAACAGATTTGAACCCAACTAAAAAGACAGCTATGCCCCCTACTTCTTTAGGAATAAAATCTACTGGACAGCTGACCGATACTCCGGCACCTACCTCACCAATTCCGAAAGTGAAAACAATGGTTGTTGAATCTTCTAAATATGCCAAATCACAAGCTGAGGCGGCGGCGGCTGCGGCGGCAGCGGAAGCCGCCGCCACCGCCGCCGCAAAAGCAGTAGCAGCAACATCAACACCAGCACCACCAGCATCAACATCAACAACAGAATCAACCAAAGAAGCAATGGCGGATTATATTCCTAGAGATGATTACGGAGACAATATGACTTCTATCAGACGAACAGCTCGATATACTGATGACCCTAACGTAGGTTCAACAAGAACCTTTACGGCCGATGAGGTAAAAAGCGACGGTCCACGCTGTATTAGATCACATTCCTTTGAAGGTTCAAATGTAATCATTACCAGCGGTCAAGACAACGAGGGAGCAAGAGATAGCCCTGGAAGGTTATCCCGACAAGATTCGACCTCGTCGACTTCATCATCTTCAGAAAGTGGAAGGTCACGACAGCCGATAGTAGTAGAAGTGCAAGTTCGCAAAGGACATAGATCATCACAGCAAGCATCACAGCCTACAGGAAGAACTCCATCACCTGCACCCTTTGTTGTAATATCCCAGGGCGGAGCAACAAGGATCGGAAGAAATCCTATTACCACGACCATTAGGACAGGATACGGTTTTCCATCAGGTAGGATGAGTCCATCAGTCCTTCATAGTGGTTTTAGTGGAATTGGGAGTTACATAGACGGTGGAGGTGGGGAACGTAATTGGGATAGCGGGGGAGGGTATTATGTTAGTAGTCCTACTCCTTCTTCATGCTCCTCTCCCATTTCTTCGTCTTCGCGAAGCGGTTACCGACCCTTCCATACCCCTTCTCCTTCCCCAAGCCCCAGCACGCCGGCACGTGTCATTCCACTGCCTGTATTGCATACCACATCAACGGGAGTATCTCCAGACAGCTACGAATTTAACGTAGCTCGTGCTACTTCCCCTCACATTGCTGGTTACCACACTCCTCCACCTCCGCCCTATACACCACCTTTAGATACACCGACTACATTAAGTAGAACTTCTTCAAGTTCTCCAAGCCAGCATACTTTTGGCCCTGGCCATAGCAGTAGTCAAGATGGTAAAGTATCAGGCTCCCATGTAAAAGATGCAGATTTTGGTGTGGATACTCGAATCGATTCGAATAACACAGAAAATAAACCAAGATATGAGGGAGGCAAGAGTAGGGATATTTTTGTCATTGACAACAGAATCACTGATAAAGATAATCAGCGAGCACAGCCTCATACCGACGTACAACAAGTATCAGATTACAGCCCTAGCGCCAGCCAACAGCAAGCCGAAAACATTTGTATAAAATGTCATCGTAACGTAACGAATACAGAAGCATCACAACCATCAGTAGAAGCAGCAGCAGCTGCTGCTTCAAAGCACCCCGGGAAGGATAATATTACTCTAAAATCATCTACTGATGCTGTAGTTTCTCCAGGTTCCCCAGCGGCATCAACACCCGTCGCAGCGCCTTCGGCGTCCATTTCGAATGAAGGTCGGCAAGAAGCTTATTCACTAAAAGCTGTCCCCTCTGAAAATCGGGACCAAGAGCCGAGAAAGTCATATCATGAAACACCAGATGACCCGAACAGCAAAAACAAGAGCGGTAACAGCCGCTCACAAGCCGAAATTTTACCTCCTGAGACGAATACAGGCCTTTCCCTTGAGGAAGTAGAAAAAATTAAAGCCCAAGTTACTGAACTTGAAGGAAGTCTTCATAAATTGAAAGATGAAAACTCCAAGTTACAGAATGATCTTAATGAAAAATCAATACTAGAGAAACAAATTGTAGATTATACAGCAAAATTAAAAACCATGGAGCAGAAGTGCAGTGAGTTAGAGGAAGATAAAAAAGAATTAGAAGATCAAGTTCAGATCGAGAAAATGAAGGTAGCCAAAGGTCAGCTAGAAAGTAGAAGTCTTACAGAACTGCGCAAGTTGTTAGAAGAGAGTGATAATATACGTAAGAAACTAAATGAAGAGAATTCTAACCTCCGTGATGAGGTTAACGAGATGAAATTAGAAGTTGATGAAATGTACGATCAATTCAGAGAATCGGATGCTGAAGATTTCCGTGAACTTCAAAAAGAATTAGAAATCACCGCTAAAAACTGTCGCATTTTACAATTTAAACTCCGCAAGGCTGAAAGACGAAATGATCAGATCGAAACGGAACGAGAACATTACGAGGATAAGCTAAGGAATCTCCAGGATGCTTTCGAGAGTCAGGACGCCCGGCGACACATCCAGGCGCTAGAAGAGGAACTGAAGATGGCTAAAGAAGTGTCTGTCCGCTTGCACGATGAATTGGATATTGTGGAAGAGAAAAGATCTCGCGTTGAAGATGATAACCGGAAGCTGCAAGACATGCTGGAGCTATCCGACAAAAAGAACTTCCGGATGGAAATGGAAATCGATAAACTTCGTGACAAAGTAAGATGTTTTTTTCTTTTCTTTTCTGTTTAATTCAACATTATTTCCTGTACTGGTATGTTACATACGTTTTAGATCTTTTTATACACGAGTGCCTATGTAATGTTTAAACATACATGGAAATCTCTTCACACACACACACACACACACACACACACACACACACACACACACACACACACACACACACACACACACACACACACACACACACACACACACACACACACTACCTTACACACAATTACATAAATGCACACATAGTTCCATGTATATCATTCCTGACAAAACACAAGATTTCGATTTTTGTGGGAAGGATACTGAGTTTTCTATCGTCCACCAAGACAAAATAAACTTTAGTAGATTTAGAAGGAACATAAGTAACAGAAGCAAATGCCACTATTTATTTCATGTGTCACCATAACAACTCTGCCATATACCATTGCAATGTTATAAGAAAATATTGTGCGTTTTGCACATAAATTTGAATATGTACATGTACATACACTTCGTTTATATATATATATATATATATATATATATATATATATATATATATATATATATATATATATATATATATATATATATATATATATATATTGAATGTATATATATATATATATATATATTAATATATATATATATATTTATACATATATATATATTAATATATATATATTTATATATATATATTTATATTATATAGGGTGTCCCCAAAAATGTATACACACATTTATTAGAATACTGTTGAAGTGTGTATACATTTTGGGGGAAACCCTGTATATAGTATATATATATATTATAACTTTGGTGAATTGACTGAATTAGTAGAGCATTGGATAAAATGTCATTGTGGTATTTGTTCTGGCATTTCACACTCTGGTTTCAAATCACACTAAGGTCGACTTTGATCGATAAAACAAAATACCAGTCAAGTACTGTAGTTGATTTAGTCCTCTTTACATTTCCTTGCTGGTTTTCTGCCTAAATTAGAAATCATTATATATCGACGTTAACTTTGCCTTTCATCCTTACGGGGTCGATAAAATAAAGTACCAGTAATGCACTGGTTAATTGCTGGCCTTGTGCCAAAAGTAGAAACAATTATATATATATTATTGCTAAATACAGGCACATGGGAAACGCACACGTATACATACATGCAGTAATGTCTATACGCTTACATATATATCCGTGACTATATTTGTAATATAATACAAAACATAGCATCACCCACACAAACACATGTAACATATCTATGCATGGTATCTTTGCATCTACCATTTATGCATGTAGTACCAAACAAGTAATATTATGAAGCGGGTGGGGGAACGGCAGAATAGCAGACAAAATGTTTTTCGGTATTCAGTTGCGTCCCTTTATGTTAAAATCTGTTGAGGTTAGCTTTGCTTTTCATCAACTACCAATGAAGTAATATTCTTGATGTAATCCCTCAAAATATATAAAAAAGCATGTATCTTCTGTTCTCTTCTCTCCCATACCCTCTCTCACTATGTAGGCATATTCTCTCTCTCTCTCTCTCTCTCTCTCTCTCTCTCTCTCTCTCTCTCTATATATATATATATATATATATATATATATATATATATATATATATATATATATATATCTATATCTATCTATATCTATATATATATCTATATCTATATATATATATATATGCTCTCATGATTATGTAGGTAAGACAAGTGTATATTATACATAGGCACACATGAAGCATGAAAGTCCACATTCAGTCCCGCACAATCCTTTACAAAGGCACAAGTAGAAATTAAGATACAAAAAAAGAACTGTGTGTGTGTGTGTGTGTGTGTGTGTGTGTGTGTGTGTGTGTGTGTGTGTGTGTGTGTGTGTGTGTGTGTGTGTGTGTGTGCGTGCGTGCGTGCGTGTGTGTGTATTTCAATAGGTGTATATTTTTGTTTACACGCATACACATATAGTCACACACAGATACAGTATAGTACACATACATCACTCTATCGTTCTCTTCTCTCCTTCCCTCACTCTACCATATTAAGCACAACACTTTCACAAGAAGCAATGAGACATACATCAAAGAATTTATCTGTTTTAGAAATTCTACCCTCCTGGGCAACTACATAGCTCTACTTACTTCTATGCGCCTTCCTTTCTCCACATATCTATCTCTCTTTCCTTCTTTCCCTCTCTCTTCTGTATATATATATATA
>OZ024743.1:22842557-22865057 GCA_964016885.1 Eledone cirrhosa | reverse complement strand
AACCCCGGCGGCAGAGCTCAAGCCGTTTCGACGGCTATTTCTGGACTCAGAAATAGCCGTCGAAATGGCTTGAGCTCTACCGTCGGGGTTAAACATTTTCATATATATATATATATATATACTGTAGTTTAAGTTTAGCAGAAACATTCAAGGGTAAGAGTACTCAGTTCATAGAATAAGTTAAGTATAATTAGTTAAACAGTGACATATTCAGGTAGTTAAGTTTCGTTGGGTTATCCACCCCAACTCATACAGCGTGCTATATAAAGAAAGTCCTTTCGTTATATAACAAGCTGAATTAGTTGGGGTGCATAACCCAACGAAACTTAAGTACCTGTATATGATACTGTTGTAACTAATCATATATATATATATATTTGAAAAGGGAGTAAGGTTCTCTCTCTCTATATATATGTGTGTGTGTGTGTGTGTGTGTGTGTGTGTGTGTGTGTGTGTGTGTGTGTGGGCGTTGGAATATGTTCTTTACAGATCACGTTATATAAGGAAAATGGTAATAAAAAAAGTGGATTTGAAAAGTGCACCTGGTATATATATATATATAAAGGATCTTTATAACATATAGAAAAAATGATGTTACTAAAGCCTGCTTTCTCCCTGTTGGATTATCAAAGCGTTTGTTGTTAGGTTAAATTGTGTCTCTCCTAAGTTCTTTCCTACACCATATTGTTTTGTGCGTTGTTTCACTGAGGAGGTCACCGAATGTGTGACGAAAGAACTTTGACAATATATAAACAACCATCCAGTTACTGAACCAACCAACCGGAAATTTATAATAAATTGAAGTGAAACCAACAGGTGCATGTGTTTTTATTGGCACAATGTCTCTCTAAAAGTATAACAATATATATACATATATATATGATATATATCATTTAAAATAATATGTACATTGTAAAATAAGCGCCATTTACGTAACTACTAGTTTCCTGTGGTAAATTATTTCTCCTTATATTCATCAAATTTCTTTAAAGAAACAAAAACAGCTAGATTAATTTAGGTTGGACAAATTTAGTACGTAAAAATTTGCTTACATTATCTTCTGTAAAATAAACTGATATTTAAACACAAATACTTAAATTATTGTAATCACTATTATTGTGAGATGAAGAACAATAGAATGGCAGAATCGTTAGAGTCTTGGGCAAAATGCTTCGTTACATTTAGTTACGGCTTATTGCGCTCTGCATTCCAATCTTGCCGAGGTCAAGGTTGCCTCTTATCCTTCTGGGTCGATAAACGGAAATAGTATTCAAATACTGGAGGTGGTTTAATCGATTCGCCACCCAGGCTAAATTTTTTGGCTTTGTGCCTAATTTAGAACCCATTATTACGAGACGTGTTATTGCTTTCCACTTAGAATAATGTATGTGGTGTTACATGAATTGACTTACCGACATTATAGATAGCAAAAACAACTTCAAAGCAATTTTTACTTTGCTCTCTACCCTTATTAACGCCACATATTTCCCGGGTTTTCATTTTTTGGGAGATTATTTGTTTTCTTCCTTTCATATATATATTATATTATTAACTAAAATAAATCAGATGGAATTTGGACCTTGATTTTCTAGTTGTCACAAGGCATGTGAAATGACTTTCAAATTCTGCTTATTTTTTAAATCTTTCATATTCACTCTAACCACTGTCTGCGTTTATGTTGATATTGCAATCATGATATAAATACGTTGTGGTTCATTAGGCCAAAGACACTCTGGGTACGAAACGTAATTCTTCACGTAGTTCATCAGCACCACACATCTATATCTTGAGTAGATTTAGCAAGGAATATTTAAAGCATTTGAACCATGTCTCCTGTCTCTCTTACAGAGGTCCTGCAAACATTTCACAAAAACGAAAATTAAAAATATGATGTAAATATTTTAAATATATAGTCTTTGTAATAACATTGAATCACGATTATTTAAAACGTAACAAATTGTACATGGTTTTTGAGCAATAACCATATTTCTTCTTCAAAGTACAGAATGTATCATATTGGTTTTAGTGTAGCTTTTAGTAGTAAAATGTTTCATGAAAACTGCTTAAGATATTTGTTTTAGACAATTATGTTGTATTATAGGTATTTGTGTGAGAAGAAGGTTGAGAGTGAATTTCTAGCCTTATGGAATGACAGAAATGAATGTTAAAGTGTTGGATAAAGTGCCCTCTGTGCTCTGAGTTCAAATCCCGTCTAGGTCTACATTGCCCTTATTCCGCTCGGGGGTCGAAAAATTAAAGTTCCGGTCAAATAGTGGGCTCCATATAAACGAGTTTCTCTCCCCTGTTCTTGTGCCTAAATAAGAAACCATTATTATTATTGTTCGAGTCGAATGGTTGATATTTTTCATGACAGCTTAAGTTGTATAATTCTTCTACCTGTGTTTTGTCTAGGAAGGTAGATGCAATCCACATCTGCTTTTGGGTGATGCAGGTCAGAAGTCTCCAGATTTTGGTGTCCATTTTCTTTATTTCATTAACGTTCCAATTTATGATATTAAAACTATAGGCAACAACTGTGATTGCAAGGGAATTTATGGCAGATATTTTATTCCTTGAGTTGAGCTCAGTTTTCAAGGCAGCTCGAACGCTCTGTTAGTATTCCTTTCTAACGCTCTCTTTCATGTTAGCGTGGTGAATACCTTGGCCTTCATTGATCCCTAGATATCTATAGATTTGTCTCTGTTCTAGTTCCTTAATTAATGTATACACATCTATTTCCATTGTCATTCTGCCTTTCTTGAATGTTGCTTCTACGCATTTTCCCAACCCAAACACTCCCAACACGATATTATTATTATTATTATTATTATTGTTCTTTGAGTCTCAGTCATTGATGTTAGTTAACTGGAAAGTTTGTTGAAATGAATATCAAGCCACTACCTGCAGCCTCAGATATTCAGGAGGTATCGGAGGATTCTTGCTGTTCCCAGCAAGTATGCCTTTTGAAGTGTTCCAAAAAGTGGGGCGAGGCCAATTTTCTTTAACCATCCTTGGAAACTCTTTGAGATTGTACCTAGTGCACCTATGACAATCGGGACCACTTTGACTTCATAGCAGTTCCAAATCCTTTTTAACTCCCACTTTAAGTCCTGGTATCGGTTAATTTTCTCCCTCTCCTTCTCTTGCATTCTCGTGTCGAATGGGCAGGCCACATCCACAATCAGGCACGATCTTTTTTCCTTGTCCAACACCACCAGGTCAGGTCTATTGTGTTCCAGTTTCTTGTCCGTCTGTATCCTAAAATCCCACAGCACCTTTACCTGATCGTTTTCTATCACCGACTCTGGCTTATGCTCATACCACTTCTCAGAATGTAGTAAATTGTTTACTTTGCATAGGTGCCAGTGGATCACCCTGCCCATCACATCATGTCTCCAGCCTTTATAGTGAGTCTGGGCTAAGTGTTTACACTCGGATACAATGTGAGCCACAGTCTCCTCTCTCTCGCCACAGATGCTACACAGTGGACTAGCCTCCTCCTTGTAAATATGGTGTTTCACCCACTTCGGTTTGAGGGCATGCTCTTGCGCAGCCATTGGCATTCCTTCTATAGCCTTTTTAAGGTCTCCTCTTTTGAAACAGTTCCATGTCTGTGGATCTCTAAATTCAGTTTTCTCAAAGAAGGTACTATTAGGGATTTTTCATGAAGGTTGCTCTTCCTCCTTGTTGTTATTTCCTCCTTGGACATCCCCTGGTCTATTGTTCTCTCCTTCAGTACAATTCTGAGCATTGGCTCCCTACTGTCAGTCACGTATTTGTGTAGGTTGTTTTCTCCATCTGAACACAGTCCTCTGTGCTGATAAGACCTCTTCCACCTTCAGATCTCCTTAAGTAGAGTCTATCGACATCACTCCTCTTGTGGAACATGTTGTAGATAGTCAATAGCTTCCTAGTCTTCCTATCCATTTCTTTTTGTTCAGCAACATTCCATTTCAGAATTCCCGCACTGTACCTAATAATAGACACAGCTCGGGAATTCACTGCACTTATGACATTCCTACTGTTCAGATGTGATTTTAATACGCTCCTTACTCTCCTAATGTACTCAGATCTTACCAATTCCTTCATTTTTTTTTGTTCTTGATGTCATCTGCCTCCAGAACACCTAAATATTTGTATCCTTCTTCAGTGTCAATTTCCTTTATCATCTCACCTGTTGGTACCTGGATTCCGTTGCTTCTGCTCAATTTACCCCTCTTCATCACAAGGACTCCACACTTACTAATACCAAATTGCATACATATATCACTGCTGAAAATACGGACAGTGTCCATTATCATTATTATTATTATTATTATTATTATTATTATTATTATTATTATTATTATTATTATTATTATTATTATTATTATTATTATTATTATTATTATTGTTGTTGTTGTTCTTTGAATCTCAGTCATTGATGTTATTTAACTGGAAGGTTTGTTGAAATGAATATCAAGCCACTACCTGCAGCCTCAGACATTCAAGACGTATCGGAGGGTTCTTGCTGTTTCCAGCAAGCATGCCTTTTGAAGTGTTCCAAAAAGCGGGGCTGGACTAATCTTCTTTAACTATCTTCGACCTCTGAACACGCTAATGTACTCTCTCTCTCTCTCTCTCTCTCTCTCTCTCTCTCTCTCTCTCTCTCTCTCTCTCTCTCTCTCTCTCTCTCTCTCTCTCTCTCTCTCTCTCTCTCTCTCTCTCTCACACTCTCTCTCTATATATATATATATCATGTTTATCATGGAAATGGATTCTAAAGGCTAGAACTGTTTCATTTAAAAGAAATCATCATCATCATATATATATATATATATATATATATATATATATATATATATATATATATATATATATATATATATATATAAGGAATATAGAAAAGTAACACACTAGTTGATATATATAAACAAATAGTAAAAAGGAAAATAATTCAGTAGAAAATGCTGGAGGGATTTTTTCAATATAATATCAAAACATTTATTTATAAAGTGGGTATTTCCGCATTTAAAAGTTTCAGTATTATATGCTTTTTCAGCGGCGGGGTTGTAAAGTGCAGTCATATTTATACGAATAATAATAAAATGTGGAAGAGAAATTATTAGTTTTTACATACATATTTAGAGAGGAGAGTTCATATCTCTATCCGAGGTTGTCCTTCGTTCTCTGTTAGAGAATAGTTGAGGATGAGTTTACATGTAAGAAAAGAACGTCAGTATACAAACTTCATTTACAAAAGTAGATTTACAGATAGTATAATACATGTACCTCAACACATTAGCCAAATCGTAAACGTATGTACAATAAAAGAGAATAGAAATACACCCAATTATACGCATATATTCACACACAGAATACTCATCCTCACACATTCGTATAACACATGCATTCTCTGCGGCACACACATACATACACACATGCTTACATGTTCTCTCACACACACATACACGCCTACTTACATACATACACTTCATTACAAATCTCTCTATATATGTATAGGGAGGCATTTATATAAGTAATTCCAAACATAAACATAGATTCACTTTTAGTCTAATTATGAAAAGCATTTGGAACATGTAGATTTGAAAGCACGTATGTAAACACACACACACACACATACATATACATATACACACACACACACACTCTCTGTCACACACACATATATATATATATATATATTGTTGACTGTAGCACTAAGGCAGTGTATAAGCATAATAGAGGTCTATACGAAGACATATGTTTATTGTGTGAGCGTATTATATACGTTTATATACCTTCATATACCCCCCCCCTCTCTCTCTCTCTATATATATATATATATATATACATATATATATTGGTCTTCATAATTATTATTACTAAATATATATATATATATGTATATATATATATATATATGTGTGTGTGTGTGTGTGTGATATAAATGTATGTATATATGTATAATAGTGGCAACATTTCTAGCCAAATCTCCTCATATACTCAAATTAAAAACAATATATATATACATATGCGACACACAAACGTTTACCTTACACATGAATATATCCTCCTATTGGCGTAATTAAAATATTCCATGTGTGAACGATTCTGTGTATACATGTATGTCTATATGCACGCAGAAGGGACTATGTATACATAACCCTCTTATGTCTTTGATTTACACTCGAGTGGTAGATTTAATCCCTCGCCTGGCTTATTAGCAGCATTAGGCCTTGTGTGTCTCTAGCGAAGTCCTTTGTGCGTCAGAATTAAGACCAGACCTCTAATTGGAGGTTAATTTGATCTTCTGACGCAAAACTTGCCTTTGCAGCAAACAATAAGTAGTGATTTCCTATCTCTGAAAAAACTATTAGAAAGAAAAAAAGACTCTTCTTTCTTTAATGTATGTCCAACTGAATTGTTTCTTTAATTTCTACTCTACATATTTCATTAAAATAATTGTTGTCTATGTAAGTGGTACATCCTCCATGGCTGGGGGAAATTCCATAGATGATAACCAAAGAAAATTTGTTAATCCCATCAAACCAAGGATAAGTATATGAACTGAAACATAAAGGAATTGAAAACGCGTTCATTTAAGAATTTTCAACAAGGGACGGGGACACATTATCCATATAAGAGTGGCAACGTTTCTAGGCGAACCTCCTCTTCAAATGTTCTCCCCTCACCTAATTCTTTAAAAAGATTATATTGAACATTACTCGTATTAATCTCACCAAACTGTATCTATAATTCCAGTCATGGCATTTGTACAAAGTCTATGAGAATGATAAATTATGCCATAAAATCAGTTGTTTCCGCCATTTCGATTTCAAAGTTGTTTAGATAAGAATAGCCTCATTGTATTTCATCTGGAAAACTCCAATGATTTTGTTCTTTCTTTTTATTACGGATCCCAGCTTTTGAATATTGGAGCATAAATCGGTGTTTCTATATATGCATATATGTAGAGCGCACGCGCGCGTGTGTGTGTGTGTGTGTGTGCGTGTGCGTATATTTGTAACGAAACTTGTTGATATAGAGTTCTACAGAGTTGTAATTCTCTATATTATACTAAAATATTACACACAAAAGCACACAAAACAAAGCAATATATATATATATATACATTGGCATACATATGTACATTGTGTGTGTGTATATTCCGCCCCTCCACCCAACAAAGAAACAATGTGTAGTCACACAAGCAACTAGAAGTACAAATGAAACTACATGTCTTATTTGATGTACATGTGTAAATTGATAGTCACCTGTGAAAGAATGTTGATATGATATCACTGTGATCACAATTTACGTAGAATGAGGCGTTGAAATCTTGAACTTGTATGACGATTACTGAGGCAAAAGTGAAAATGCTCACGAAAAATATAGAAGCATATTTTATAAGATTAGCAGTAGAATTTTTAATGCATTGAATACTTGATTTATATGATTGAAACGGGAATTTCTATTGCAGTAAGAGATACAATTCATACCTTCTATATATATTGCCAAAGTAGTCGTAGTTACTTGGTTTTTAAAATGAATGTCAGAGTTTTAAATAGAGCGCATATTTAGAGTTTATGAAAAGTAAAGCAACATTTCTCAAGCATTCCTCATGAAATTTTGAAGATAAAAAACCACAAAATCGTTACGTTTGTGAACATTTTCATAATATAATATGGGAATACAATCTACTGCTATTATTTGAGTGGATTGGCAGTATCGGTAGAGGGTCGGACACCATGCTTTGACGCATAGAGTTACGACCCTAGCCATTCTGAGTTCAAATCCCTCCGAGGCTAACTTTGCCTTTCATCCTTACGAGGTCGATAAAATAAAGTACCAGTAATGCACTGAGTAATTGCTGGCCTTGTGCCAAAAGTAGAAACAATTATTTGATTAATTAAAGGCGGTGATTGGCAAAATCTTTGGAGTGTTGGACGTAAATTTACATAGCATCTGTTCTGTTCTTTAAATCCTGAATTCAAATACTGTCGAGGTAAACTATACCTTTAATCTTTCCAGGGTAGATAAAATATAGTACCAGTAAAGAACTGGTGTCGATTTAATGAACTTATCTATCACCCACCATTGCTGGAATTGTTCCTAAATTAAAAAGAATTATTTGTTCAATTAAATCTTTGAGAAATGGTTAATAAATATTCTCAAACTTCCCTTCGTTATTCCCTGTGGTTTCCTTCATTTTGTTATGATTCCACATATATTAGTAATTAAACCTGGAAGAGAGTGATAGAATTGACGGTGTAAGGCCATAACACTTTCCTTCTCTGATTACTTAGAATCGATAACGAGATGGCTTTACGATCCGATAATTATGAAGTTCACTTGCACTTGTTCTAAAATAATTAAAACTCAGAGTTGAAACCAGGTCACGGAATCTGATCATCTGGAGTTTATCTTCTATAGCACAGAATTCTTTCTAATATAAATATATCTATTCTCTACTAAACACTTCAACAAAATATATCTTAATCAAATAGCTCATTAATGACACACACACAAAAATAACATACAACTACTCTAGAGCTTCAAAGAAATGATCAAATACTTGTAAAATAAGATTTCTTATATTGGTACAAGCCCACTAATGTATCCAAAAGTTATTTAGTGGATTGAATGGGCTACAATGCAGCACTATTCTTCATTTTATTGACACAGCATAGACGCAAGACGAAGTCGGATCCAGTGAAATCTGAAGGTTCCAAGTTAATTATTCTAAAGAATTAAGTGTAATGCGCTCCCACAGGAAATAAGAACACACACACATACCCCCCCCCCATATATATATATATATATATATATATATATCATGTGTGCGTGTGCAAAAGGAGATCGATAAAATAAGTACCAAATTTGAAAAAAGTACTGGTATCGATACTATCAATTAAACACCTTAAAGCTGGTGCCCCAAGTATGGCTGCAGTTTAGTGACTGAAACCAGTAGAGGAATAAAACATTAAGCAAATAACATATATAGAAAAATATTCCCTCCTTATATCATAGCACAACTGACACCAGCTGTTTATAAATTCAATGATTAAACTGCTATGTTTGCTTTATGGAATACTCCTCTGTGAAAATGCTCAAAGTTCTTACTAAAATGTTGTTTTACAGGAAGAAATATAGGATCAAACTATTTTGAATGTTTGAAGCTGCAATATAATTATCTGCTGGCATCTTCTAGCTAAACGTTAGCAGCTGATAAATGGTCATTAACGTATGTTGGAACTTTAATTAATTAATTGAGACACGGTTTTCGATCGTATACATAAACAACGATTTGAATTAAATTTTAACACAAAAGAAAGAACACAGGAAATTTATGAGAGGTAAAGTAAAGGAATTATCACCAAATGAACATTAATTTTAAATAGAAACCAAAGTATCAGTTTATTGAATGCGTATATGTGTGCAATATGGGAATACGTTATATTTCCATTAATTAAATGTTTAGAATCATTTGGCAAATATACAATGTCTGTAAATATCTTCGATCCTCAATACGTATTGAATTTGTGTTCTTTATCTCTTTTGTTTGTTTTAGGCACAAAAGCTAAAACCGATCACCGCATTCTTTTTGTCAACGTTTCTCGGTTTTTGTCCTAACTTTCCAGGGTTTACCTTGTCAAAAGCTTTGTCAGATTCATGGTAAATGTTGTCAGCTTATGACCTAAATAGCAGGCTCTTGAGAGTTTTGGTGTATTGTTGTAGAAGCTGTCAGTTTATTCTAGTATGAATCCTACATCAACTTTGTATCTCCATTTTCCGTAGTATTATGCAAATGCAAGATAATCTCCTAGCAGAATAAAGACGCCGATCTGATCTAATACAGATATGTTTCTAATCGGGAGACTAGCAGAACAAGTGACCATACGAAAGCTCTTTCATTGACACAACACCTTTCTTATATATACCTGTCTTCTTCTTCTTCTTGATGACCGTGATAAGCAGGCGAAACTCCAGAATAACAAGACTCACTGTTGCCTTGATAAAATGTATATATATAAATATATATATATATATATATATATATATATATATATATATATATATATATATATATATATGTGTGTGTGTGTAGGAGGTGAGTTTTATTGTAGCAACAATAAAGCAATGCAAACATCGGATAAATAGCACTCCACAGTTTATAGGACTGGAGTATAAATAATATAAGATCAAAAGATGGTTAAAAGAGTTCCAAGTATTTTATTATGCGCATTTCAAAAATAAATATCATCATCGGATGATATTTGCGTTCTCATCAGATAAAATAGGGAAATATGATATGAAGTTTAAAAACACTTGTGAGCAGTGAAGTTTTAAATCAACATATATTGATTTAAAACTTCACTGCTCACAAGTGTTTTTAAACTTCATATCATATTTCCCTATTTTATCTGATGAGAACGCAAATATCATCCGATGATGATATTTATTTTTGAAATGCGCATAATAAAATACTTGGAACTCTTTTAACCATCTTTTGATCTTATATTATTTATACTCCAGTCCTATAAACTGTGGAGTGCTATTTATCCGATGTTTGCATTGCTTTATTGTTGCTACAATAAAACTCACCTCCTACACACACACACACACACACACATATATATATATATATATATATATATATATATATATATATATATATATATATATATATATATATTTTCTAAAGAATGAAACAGTTTTAGTTCTGTAGAATCTCATCTATATATATATATATAACGAAGGAAATGTGGTAAGGAACCAGGTGGACCATAACGCACCAAAGTACTCAATACTTAGGGTAGTAGAGTGGGTAATAGGAACAAGTAAGACCCCGACGGCTGAGCTCAAGCCGTTTCGACGGCTAATTCTGTACTGAATGAAGAATTAATTCCTCATTCAGTACAGAATTAGCCGTCGAAACGGCTTGAGCTCAGCCGTCGGGGTCTTACTTGTTCCTATATATATATATATATATATATACGAATCAAATCTGAAGCGGAAAAACAACAAATAAGCAATAGCTTTAACAAATCAACAAACTTATAAAAATATCTATCAGAGGAAATAAATCAATGGGAAAGGCGGATGATATTTGTATCGTTACTGTTCAAACACTTTCAGAATCACTGGAGACTATTCAATAATCATTATCTTTGTTTATTCCCCAGATGTTTGTATTTTTTGTCAATATTATTAGTGCTGTAAATATCATCATCAGCATCATCATCAACCTCATCATCGACCTCATCATCGAGATCATCATCATTGTCAACATAATGATCGACATTATGATCATCGTCACCGACGTCATCACCGTTGTCATCATTATCATCGCCCTCATCATCATTATTGTTCATTATCATTGCCTTTTTCATCATCATGATCATCATTATCATTGCCTATTTTTTCATCGATCCTCCTCCTACTCCTTCTCCCCTCCCTCCCTCTCCTTCCGCCTCATCCTCCACCTCACCCTCCCATCTTCGTCCTCCTCCTCACCAACCCCCTCATAATCATCATCATCATCATCATCATCATCAACGATATCATCCTCATCATTATCATAGTCGACAGCATCATCACCATCATCATCACCATCGTTGTAGATGTTCTTTGTTTTGTTCTTTTTTTCTCTATCTTTGTATGTATCTGTATGTCGGCCATTGATATATACTTTGTGAGAAATCTGTCGATCATACTATTCTGTTGATATTTGATATTTGGCTCAATTATATTATTTCATCAGTAATTGCAAACAAAATCCTGAATGTCAGAACGAGAAAGATCGTGAAACGGGGGCGGGGTTGAGCTGTTGCTGACATAAAGCAAAATAAATACCAAACGATTATGACAAACAAACTATAGGAAAGATTAATTCAATCCCCAATGGTGAACTAAGATTTCAACTGATTCAGTGTTTGACATCATGGTCAAAACCATTACAATCACCACTACCATACGCCCTCCTTCTCTTCCACATGATGATGGTCATGATGATGATGATGATGATGATGATCATCATCATCATCATCATCATCATCATCACCATCATCACCATCATCACAATCGTTGGCTGTAGCAACAGCAGCAACAGCAACAATATTGTCTGCTGCCCCGTCTTCGTCATCACCATTTTCACTGTCATATCTACTCTCATAATCAACAGCAGCAGCACTAGCACCATCACGAACAACAACGATAACAATAACAATATCTCTTGCATTGTTCAAGTCATTTGGCTGTAAATAGGTACGACACTGCGTAAGCAGAGAGGGCCTTGTAATATTGTTCTATATTTTGGCACAAGGCCAGCAATTATCCCAGTGCATTACTGGTACTTTATTTTATCGTCCCTGTAAAGATGAAAGGCAAAGTTAACCTCAGCAGGATTTGAACTCAGACCGTAAAGGGACGTAATTCTATGCTGGAAAGCATGGCATCCGACCCTCTACTGATACTGCCAATCCACCACCTTGGTGTTTTGCAAGTTTGTAATACTGAATGTGGTTTTGCTCGCGAGGGTAGCATTAGAGGAGTATCTTCTTATCACGCTGAAACCAGGAAAAATGTAAACCAATTGGATTTCAGAAACACTAACGTCTGTGGGTGTTTATATATATTAATTCACTTGACTGGGGGCATTATAGGATACCACCGTGAAGGGTGTTAATCAATCGCCAGTACTTAGTCCAACGGGCTGGTGATTATTTTACCGATTGCTATTTGTTAAACTGCTAACTTACAGTATATAAACATATAGCACGTGGACACGCACACACACATACAGACACAAACACACACACACATATATATATATATACATATATATATATATAACAAAGAAAGTGTGGTAAGGAACCAGGTGAACCATAACGTACCAGAGTACTCAATACTTAGGGTAGTAGAGTGGGTTTAGATCGGATCTAGTTGTAAAAACGGCCGGTGCTCAGCCGTCGGGGTCCTGACTCTTTTCCTATATATATATATATATATATATATATATATATATATATATATATATATATATATATATATATGTACACACACACATATGTGTGCGTCTGTGTGTTTTGTTTGAGGATCAGATATGTTTCATGTACATTGGTGATGCAGATGTAGCTACTAAGTTCGGGGATTAGGATCACGCCTCATACAGCATAAATGTACATTAGTTAATATAATGTACAATCTTTAGAGGCGAAATGAAAATTATTATGAAATCTAATTCTCTCCAACTTGTAACAGTAAAAGTACACCACAAGATAGATAAATAGCACACGCGGAAAAAAAAACAAGTTAGAAAAAAT
This sequence comes from Eledone cirrhosa, assembly GCA_964016885.1. NCBI lineage: Eukaryota > Metazoa > Mollusca > Cephalopoda > Octopoda > Eledonidae > Eledone > Eledone cirrhosa. Next base: position 22,851,750 of record OZ024743.1, on the reverse strand, counting down.
ACCAATGAAGTAAATAGCAATGATGATGATGATGATGATGAAGGTGGGGGGATGATTATAATCATCATGAAGATGATAAAGAGAATCATGGTAATTATGATAATGTTGCTATTAATATTTCATATGTTGTGTGGTTCACCATCAGCACATGTGTAAGGTACTGCAATGGAATTTCAATACTCTGCTGTCGCTGTCTATTTACAGTACTATGAGGGAGTGCTATGAGCCACAACACTTTAGCTTTTCTAGTTAGCATCAGTATCTACAGTAAGAGTGCTGTCTTAATGAAGTGAAACTAACAGAACTTAGGCCTAGAATGTTATCTTCATAGCATACCAGAAGAAATATGTTTACACTGTATGTACATGCCACTGCAACACCTGAAATACACAACTGCATTGATACGTGCATATATGCACGCAATCACTCTCACACACACACACACACACACACACACACACACACACACAACACATGTATATACATATATATATATATATATATATATATAGAAAGGAGAGAGAAAGATATATATATATATATATATATATATAGAAAGGAGAGAGAAAGATAGATATATAGAAAGGAGAGAGAAAGATATATATATATATATATATATATATATATATATATATATATATATATATATATATATATATATATATATATATATATATATATATATATATACATGAAGAGAGAGAGTTATGAGCAGTTAACATAATTATGAAAATATAGTTATATTTATTCTTCATAGAATATAGCCTTCATATTCCAAAATCAACATTCGATTTATGAATCAGCTCATTGGCTTTGTATACATTTCCGTTCATTGCAACTATCTATTCTGCACTCTACAAGTGTACTTTATCGATAATATAATTTATTGATAGAGTCTAAATGAAACTGACAGTATCGCTAGTTTGATGGATTCGATGAAGAATATGTATAAATATAAATATATATATTGAAATGATTGCCTGTCACCTCTATATAGAACAGAATGGCTTTTACTTATTAAACATATTCACAAACAACACAATACAACAGGCTTATAATGATGATAGAAATAGTACCTCAAACCCCGTCTACATCTACTGAACAATGAAGGAGTAGCCCATATCAGTTAGAATGTTATTTCCCTCTAATATTCGATATCTCGATGAAAAGATAAAATATAAAGATAAAATATTCAGGGGTGCCACTAAACGTATCAAACTTTAGCCAAAATCTCAATTTGGTGGGATATGTTAGACCAACTAAAATAAGCCAGTTTAACTCATATCCCTACGAATCGAGATTTTGTCTTAAGTTTAATGTATATATATATATATATATATATAGCTTTCGGCACGGTCAGCCATAACTCGCTCGGTATGCAAATGAGACAACTCAGTCGATGTGTACTTTAGAAAATACTATATATTTTCAGCCGTTCAACAGATTGGAAGAGGTATACAGTCCTGATGAAGGGTAATGCCCCAGAAACAGGTTGATTGTTCCTCAATGCCAGTATTGAACAAACGGATGACGATATACACATATATGTGTATGTGTGTGTATGTATATGTGTATGTGTATATATGCATATGCATATACATGTATGTATCACTGTGCTAGGGCGAGAAATATATTTCTAATTTTATCTTGATATATATATATATTTGCCTCCTTCGTGTTTTGTTCCTTCATTTCAACTATATACAAACACAGACACACACACACACACACACATATATATATATATGTATATATATATATATGCGCACTTATATAAGAGTGTATATATGTACATACATGCATCTATATCTATGTAATAGGAAAAGACTCAGGACCCTGACGGCTGAGCTCCGGCTGTTTCGACAGCTGGATCCTATTACCCACTCTACTACCCTAAGTATTGAGTACTCTGGTACGTTATGGTCCACCCGATATCTTACCACAACCTCTTTGTTATATATCTATGTATATATGTGTATGTGCGCGTGCGTATTTATATAATAACTGTGTGTGTGAAATTAAGTAATTACTAGGAGAAAAAAAATTGCAGTATGTTATGGAAAACCTAAAATGGTATAGGGTCATGTTGCCACTTTAGTTCTCTATCACCAATCGTCTTACGCCATATAAAATGTTTATCCTAGAAATGGTAGGTAGAAAATGCATTACAAGCTTAGAAATGTCAAATTACGTATTAGGCAGTCACTTTAGATATAAGAGACGCTTAGCAATTTCGAATAAGAATCCCAGACAATTAAAATGAGGCATAATATTGTTGATAAAATATTGGATGGCTGGAGAGGTTAAACGAGAGATCATTAGATTGACTATTTGATTCTGCTTATGAATTTTCTGAGTTAAGAATATTCTAAGATATCAGGATCAGCATTGTCTTTGATAGTTTTGGCTGTAAAATAAGAGCTTATTAGGTATTGTAATTGATACAATTGTTTACATTGGTCTCTTAAGAATAAATATAATTTGTGATTTAGGGTCAATGTTTAGGAATCAATAAAGGTTTTTATTTCGATATTTTCTGGTCCGGTGTTCTTTCCTTTTCTTCATGGTAATGTTCAAAAATGCACACCCACATTCATGTATACATATTCACATTCAAGCGCGCAATTAAAAATATGCAGACACCTAAGATTGTTTTTAGATATTCAATTATTTAATTACCATATTATTTATGCATCTATCCGACAAACTAAATCGTTTCTAATTGCATTTTCCCCCGATAACAGTTTTTAAAAAATGTACTTTATATATAATTGTTTCTCTTTATATATAATAATGAGCTTAGTGGTTTTGTTCGCCTTCGCACTAAAGAGATACTCCGAAAGGAGGAGGATATCAAATGCTAAATAGAAGTAGCAAGCAAGCAAATTATATGTGAGAAAGAATTAAAGTAAGTTGTATGAAAACAGTCGCAGTGACAGGTTAAACCACGCAATACAGTAAACCTTTCACAAAAAGGAACTGCTTTTCCTACTGAAATACATTTTATAAAATAATAAAACTATTGTGATAATTGACGACACGGGTACGCTAGGAAAAACATAATTTGCTTATATATTTCTAAGCTATATATGTAATCAGAGACAAGATAAAAAATGATAATGGAAATTATTATCTACAGTGCTCAGGTGCACTACAACAGAAAAAGTGTGCGGAATGGCGCCAGTGGTCGTAAGATGAAGCGGATTTTCAAATAGATTCATACTGAAGTAACCACACGGCTAAGCCTACACACTAAACCCATACTGTTCAGAACTAATCAGTATCAAATAAATAATGATTTCTAACATTGGCACAAGGCCGGCAATTTTTAAGGAAGGGAAAATTGTTTATATCGACCCTAATATTGTAGTAGTACTTTATTTCATCACCACATGAAAGGCACTGTTGGCCTCGGTGGGATATGAACTCAGAAGATAGGAAGTGGTAACCAAATATCGCAAAGCATTTTGTCCGCAATTCTGCCAATATCTAATAAATAACAAAAATATGTTTTATTTAATATAGTTGTAATTTCTGACCCAGTGGATGGACGAGAAAGAAAAGTGAATGTTTCAACAATAATTTCACATTTAACATTATGTCTTAAATCATTTTACTTGCAGTGGTTAAGGCACCAGCTAGTATTGTATGCAATGTGTTAAATAACACCTGGTTAGAGGGAAAATAGATGCCAGCTAAAGCAAAACGTAAACTTGTGATAGAAGTCATCAACAGATAGCAAAATAGTGAGAGATGATGGGAAAGAGGAGTAGATAGACTGATAGAGATAGACAGAGAGGGAAAGACGGGGAGAGAGTGAGAGGATAAGTGAGTGATAGAGAGAGTTTGATAACGATAGATAGAAGGGGAGAGAAAAAGAAATTGGGTGAATGAAGTAGAAAGACAGCCAGGTGGAGGAAAGCGAAAAATTTAAGAGGGAGATAAATCTAGCAAGTCAGTAGGTGGTATCCGTACATCGCATACTGATGTTTTTTTTTTGGTTTTGTTTTTACTCTAGCTGTTGTTGTTATTATTTATAATTGCTGCTGATGTTTTTCTATTTTAGTTTTTTTTTGTTTTTTTTTTGTAACAGCTGTTAGAGTATTAGTCGAGGAAGGCTGTAATGCAAGTAACTATGGCGGTGGGTTGTCAGTAGTAGCAGGAGATGGTGGTAGTGTGTTGCTGGTGATGGTATGTTGTGGTGTAGTGATGTGGGAGTAGTGGCAGTAGTGTTAGTGGTAGTCTGTTGATGATGTTGTAACAGTAATATAGTTCTCGAGAACGGTGTATGATGAACATATAAGGGAAAACATTAAGGCTAGCACAGAGAGGGCGAGAGAAACAAAAAATGAGAGTAGAGAAAAAGTGAAAGAAGAGAGCATTAATGTATTCAACTTGGGGGTATAAATAATGGTTTCTAGTATAGGCACAAGGCCAGTAATTTGGGGGGAGGGGAAAGTCGATTAAATCGACCCAGTGCATGACTGGTACTTTATTTTATCGACCCAGTAAGGATAAAAGGTAAAGTTAACCTCGGCGGGGTTTGAACTCAGATCATAAAGGGCCGTAACTCTATGCTGCAAAGCATGGTGTCCGACTCTACGGATACTGCCAATCCACCGTCCTTGGTGGTATAAATAATATATCACACAGTTGTTAACATATTATATACTCAATAAAATATATAGTTTCTTACATGGACGCATGGATTCAAGTTGGCCGAGAAAGGGGGCAGTATAGGATTTATTAGACGTTCATACAGAGGGGGATTAGTTAGGGTCACAGAGTGGAATAGTTTCAATGGGGAATAAGGGTAGGGCTGTGAAAGTTTACAGCAACAATAACAACAATAACATCAACTACTACTACTACAACTACTGCTGCTACTACTACTACTGCTACTACTACTATTACTACCAACACCACCACCACCACTACCACTACTACTACTACTACTACTATTACTACTACTACTACTACTTACGCCCCCACCACCACCACTACTACTACCACCACCACACCACCACACCACCACCACCACTACTACTAACACCCTCAGCCGCACCCACCACCACTACCATCACCACCACCACGACTACTACTACCACCACCACTACCACCACCACCACCACCACTACTACCACCACCACCACCACTACTTCTACTACTACTATATGAAGATATATCAGCACTTCCTATTACCAAAGTGAATAATTGCTACAAAGGCTCCTCTTAAATTGTTGACAAAAGAATTTGGGAGGGTGTGACATTAATTTATTTTTCAAAGGTCATTAGTAGCATACAGCTCCAGTTGAGAATCGAAACCGGCTTACAAAATAGACTTCTCGGGAATAATTGACACTTGCTCAACACATCCCTTAATTTGCTTATATTTTTTGTTCTTTCTCTATTTCACCCACTCTTCCCCTCTCTCTCTCTCTGCATCTATACCTGTCTTTCTCGTTCCACCACTGCTTCTTTCGCCCCCCCCTCCCCCTCTCCCCCATCTCTCTCTCAAACTCTTCCCCTTTTTCTCTCTCTTCCTTTCTTCCTTTCTTTCATTCATTCTTTCTTTCTTTTTTTTCTTTCCTAAGGTAACAATATTTGTTTCTACTTTTTGGCACAAGGCCACAAATTACCCAGTGCATTACTGGCACTTTATTTTATCGACCCTGTAATACTGAAGTTTACGAAATATCGAAACGCTATAAAATCCTTGTACTAGTCGACAATATATATATATATATATATATATATATATATATATATAAATACAAATATTAATAAAATAGATGTTCTTTTTATCAATTACATTTTATTATACATATTTCGGATGTACAACAGTACGTCCTCATCAGACAAAATATAATGATATATGACATACCCTGAAATGTTAAATGGTTAAGATTTAATCAAGGTAGTGATTAACCTAAGAGAAAGTTTAACATTTATACCCTAATAATGAGAAAACGCGAAAACGTAATAAATTCAATAGAGTAAGAAAATTCAATTCAATGTGAGCAAGAAAAACATTGCTTATAGAGATTTTAAAATGTATGATACTACAATTTATCAGGTCAATGAGAGCCGCTGAGATATTATATATAGAGAGAGGGAATATATGTAGAAGGAGATTTTCCGAAAGTTAAACGGTTAAGTTTGAAAATATTTAGAATAGGGTGAAGAATCAATATTTTAGGGGGTTTTTTTTTTTAAAATTGCAGGTTATTTATTAGTTTTGTAAATTCAATAAGTGTTTTAACATTTCTAAACTTCGGAATTTTATGATGATAACTTTTAAAGGATTTAGCTGGCCAGCGGAAAATAAAGTTTACACTGTCGAATATTTTTCTAAATGTAAGTTTTACCGTAAGTAAGTTTAGTAAGTTTTAAAAAAAACCTAAATTATTGATTCTTCACCCTAAAATAGCATAAATTAAATATTTTCAAACTTAACCGTTTAACTTTCGGAAAATCTCATCTACATATATCCCTCTCTCTATATATATTATCTCAGCGGCTCTCATTGACCGCTTTCCCTGATAAATTGTAGTATCATACATTTTAAAATCTCTATAACTGTTACATTAAGCAACGTTTTTCTTACTCACACATTCTCTATTGAATTTATTACGTTTTCGCATTTTCTCATTATTAGGGTATAAATGTTAAACTTTCTCTTGATTAAATCTTAACCATTTAACATCTCAGGGTATGTCATATATCATTATATATTGTCTGATGAGGACGTACTGTTGTACATCCGAAATATGTATAATAAAATGTAATTGATAAAAAGAACATCTATTTTATTAATATTTGTATTTTAATATTAATAACTCTGGAAAATTATTTTTCCATAGAGTGCTTCCAATCTACTGTAAAACTCATTCTTTGATATACTCATTGAATATTGTTTAACTCGTTAATATATATATATATATATACAACAAGTTATGAAACGAAAGGTGCTGTGTGGTTACTAAAAACAAGGTTTAGGATGGTGGTTAGGACGGAACAGGAGGAGAAAGGAAGAAAGGAGTTTCCATCATCAGCTGTAAATGTTTCCCGGACCGATGTTTCGGCGCTGAATTACAGGACATCGGTGTAGTTCGGGTGCGCCCGAGGCCTTTTATTAATCAAAAGGCCAGGTGGAAAAAGAGAGAGAAAGAAAGAAAAAAAGGGGGAGAAAAAAGGAGAGAGAAAAGGAAATAGAGAGAAAGGAGGAAGAACAGGGGGGGGGGGAAGACACACACACATATATATATATATAACCCCGTGGGAAACAATTTATATATATATACTCACACACACACACACACACACACACACACACACACACACACACACACACACACACACACACACACACATATATATATATATATATATATATATATATATATATATATATATATATATATTTAACCCTGTGGGAAACAATTTATATATATATATAAATTGTTTCCCACGATGTGTTTTCTTTGCGTGCATTCCCCCTTGCAAGAAGTGATTTGTTTTAGTTTTTAACACTAAGGCGCAAAGCAAATTATTAAAAATATGAACAGCGGGTTAATTTGACTTCAGTTCATGTCTGGTTTTTAATTTATGAAACCTGAAGTATAAAGCCGGTCGATGCTAGGTAGGAAATGCGAAGTTTGAGGTACAAAGATAAATATTGCTTTATATTTAATCCCTTGCTGTACAGTTCAAGGCCGACAGCAGGATATTTCAACGCCCTAGACCAGTTAAATAATGTGTGCACCAATCTATAAGCTATGAATATAGCCATATTGTCTACAATATTTATCAGCAGATCAGCTGGTGATGATTCAATTTTCGGTTATTATTAAAGCATCGTTCAAACAACTATAACAAAACGTTGTTTACAGACGCTAAGGTTAATAAATATTATATATAGAACTAGAACTGTTTCATTCGAAGTAAATAATCAGGAAAGTCAACTGCAGACTTCACTATCCTTAACTCTAAGGTGTCAATAATCCATTGATACCATACATTTTTCAGCAGAGCATGTAAATGTAGCCACTTAATGAAATCCCTTTGTTTCCTTAGAATAAATGAACCTTAAAACAGGTGTAGGTGTCCGTATGTATGTGTTTGTCTATAGGTACTTAGTGTGAATGCTTTTTATGTGTATTACTGTGTATATTTCTCTAAATATAGTTTTTTCAAAGAATCCTTGTTCTTAAAATCTCTTGGCCAGAAAACGTATAAATACCACCATACCACCATGTCACTTGGCTTTCCTGATGATTTCCTTCTAATGAAACAGTTCTAGTCCTGTAGAAGCCATTTCTATTGTTTATACTCTACTATGTATTCAGTACCTTACTTACTGTGGTTACCCCCGATTGAACCCGACACACACACACACACACACACACACACACACACACACACACACACACACACACACACACACACACACACACACACACACACACATATGGTTCCGTAACTGGAAAGAGATGAGGCACGCATGCTCGATAGAGTCGTGAGTGGGGAGTGGGGAGGGCGTATTGAAATAAACCATTTCTTTGGCATTTTAAGCCTCCCGGAGCCTACCCCTCCCCAGGCCTGAGTACAGCAGATTTCTTCCAGAGAGAGGAAGATCGACCCCAGTACTTGACTGGTACATTTTTATCGACCTCGAAAGAATGAAAGAAAAAGTTGACTCGGTGGTATTTGAACTATATATACAACAGGAAAAAGTATGACCCCGACGGCAGAGCTCAAGTTTCGACGGCTATTTCTGGACTAAACTAGAATTTTTAGTCTGGTAAATAAATAGCCCACTTTAAAGGCTTACCAGGAACCCTACAAGGATCGAACTTCAGACCAAGATCACCACCGTCTATGATTTCCCCAACTAGGCCACCGATATATATATATCCTGTGCTTCACAAGACAAAAGTTTAATGATTACATGACGTACATGGAATCGTATGCAGCAACAACAGAACAAGTATATCAGCAACACACGTTATAATAATAGCAGCCCATGGCAGTATCGGTAGAGGGTCGGACACTATGCTTTGACGCATAGAGTTACCCCCCCTTGCTATTCTGAGTTCAAATCGCGCCGAGCTTAATTTTGCCTTTCATCCTTACGGGGTCGATAAAATAAAATACCAGTAATGTACTGGGTAATTGCTGGCCTTGTGCCAAA
>OZ024743.1:22835057-22837557 GCA_964016885.1 Eledone cirrhosa | reverse complement strand
GGCGGAAATTAGCAGTAAATAGAATATTTTGCGGCATTCGCTCCTGCTCTCTATATTTTGCGTTGAAAACCCGCCGAGGTCGATAAAAAAGTTCAGGATATCTCTTTCCCGCTTCCTCTCTGTTACTCTTTCTCCTCTTCTCTGCTAGAAATTGGCTGTGATCAGAGAGAGTATGGGATACACGAGGTTTACAGTTCTACAGTTACGCCGAATGTTTCTCTGGCACTCCTGGAACTCCCCCAGGATTTATTTGTCCATATAGATTGTGATGGAAGATCGAAGAGTTTATCTAATACAGATTATTACATACCCATTTTAACTTGTGGTTTTATATATTCTAGTTTCCAGAACTCTCCCTCTCCCTACCTCTCCCCTTATCTCTCGGTCTCTGTCTCTCTCTCATTTATTGCCCTCGTTTTCACTCTCTCACACCCACTTTCTTTATCTATCTCCCTGTCTCTCTCTCTTTATCTCTCGCCCTCTATCTCGGTCTCTGTCTTTCTCTCACTTATTGTCCACGTTTTCACTCTCTCACACCCACTCTCTCTCTCTCTCTCTCTCTCTCTCTCTCTCTCTCTCTCTCTCTCTCTCTCTCTCTCTCTCTCTCTCTCTTTCTCTCTCTCTCTCTTACCTACGACAATAGAGTTATTCTGGAATATACATCATGATACATTTATTGGTAGAAATATTTCCTTCTTTTATTTTGTTCTCTCTTTCTTTCTTTTCCCATTCTTCTTTTCTTTCATACGTTCTCTTTAGTTTTCTTTCATTAAAAGATGGCTAAACCAGATGAATGCCAGGCTGTGTTTTCTTTCTCAATGTATTTATAGCACATTGAGAATTAAATCAGAACAGATTATTGGCACCCCCATCGAGTTTCAGAAATCAACTGCTGTTGTTGATTGGCGCATAATCAGTTTATGACGCAATTACACCAAAACTATAGTGATCCGTTTTCTTTGTTTAGTGAAATAACTTAGGTATACCGACCAACTAATTTAATTTGTATGAACATAATTATTCAGAGCCCATATACCAAATATACAAAGCGAAACACAGAAAATCTTGTAAATTGTCTGGGAAAACTAACCCTCCAGCCATTCCGATCATAAAAATGATAGCAATCTGAATCTGACATTATGAGACTGTGGTGTAATTTAGTGTGCGATAAATTACAATAAATGTAATTGCTTGAATGGTTGTCTTCAGAGTTACCCATCAATATGAAATATGCCATCAGCTCTGTTTGACATTTTGTTTTCCTCAAAAGAATCTTCATAGCTAATCAGATTTATGTCTACTGATCAGAAAGAAATACACCATAAAATAAATTTAACGCTTTTTAACGATTATACTTCGTCTTATCTACTGCATCCACTCGGGCCGTAATGGAATCAAATGCTTCACAGAACCTAGCAATAGCTCTTTACTTTTTTTGGTCAAATTCCGCTGAAGTCAACTTTATTTAAAATCTTCTGGGTTGGATAAAATAAAGTACCCCATTCTGGAAGCAGACTAACGCCTCCTATATATTTAACTGCGCTCTTCACTTCAGCATCGGCCATTCACTGTTTTTCAAATTCCTTAGCAGAAGTAGCAACCGGATTTCACCACTGCGTTCTGTCTGTTGTAAAATTTCACAATGTTTCGGTGTTGATATTCAGGCAGTTTTTAAAGTACTTGTGTGGCTTTCACTACAGGTGTTTGCCTTGCAACAGCTCTCCATACAATACTCTCTGAGATCAAATTCCGCTGAAGTTAACTTTACTTTTCATCTTCTCGGTTCGATAAAATAAGGTATCAGTTATCTACTAGGATTGATTTAATCGACTTTCCTTCTCGCCTGATTTCTGACCTTCTACCAAATTTAGAAACCACACAAACACTTTAAAAACTGCCTGAAGATACCCTGGTACCATGCATGTAGGCTAAAAGAGCGCCACATATCATACCACACTAATCTATCTCAAGTTGGCTTCCACTGTCAATGTATGTATGTATCTATGTATGTATGCATGTATGTATACATAAATGTATGTATACAAGTATTCATATATATATATATATATAGTGTGTGTGTGTGGGGGGGGGGGTATGCGGTGTAAGTGTACATAATGTTTTTCTTTAAATAACAATTTTCATTTTGCGAAAAATTTCCCTTTTTTTCTATTGGCATTTGAAATATTTGGATTTTTGCTTTTATTTTTTGCCTTTTACTATTCCAACACATTTCTTAATCCTTGAATTCTTCATTTCAGTTTTTGGGAAAGAAAGTGGCCACATACTGAGACCATCCATTCCACTTCCAAAATAAATAAAACTTTCAGAAATTGTTGCCTTTTGTTCCTCTAGATTGGTGAAAGATGAAATGTTAAAACACAATGTTGTATATATATATTTGAGTCAATAAACACAAGATTATTAGCTAAATACATAAAAGCAATGAACACCTTTAAAGAGTGATTATTATTTTTGTTGAAATATTTAACACTTAAATAGC
>OZ024743.1:22790057-22805057 GCA_964016885.1 Eledone cirrhosa | reverse complement strand
ATGCTACAATTTATTAATGGACATTTAACGTTTCAAAGGACAAACGATGGCTGGATACTAGTTTTCCAATGATTATTATCTATGACATTGAAATATTATTTAGCAATTTGTTAGCTTGTTGCTCCAATTCATAAAATGCTTTATTGGTTGGTTACATATGACCGTGATTAAAATGTTTGTTTCAAAATAAAAGGAAGAAAATTAAAATTTATCAACACTAGCATATAAAAATGAAAACGAAAGAAAGAATCGAAATAGCTAAAAGAGTGTCAAATTGCAGCCGCACCTGGTGATCCTATAATTGTGTTACTTGACGGACGCAATTGATTGCCATATTAGAACCACCTATGCGAATCATCATGGACGTCATACGTAACTACTCCACACATACATATGATGGTGTTAATCGGATTGATCCATGACAATTCCTGGCGAGAATCGTATTCTGGCTTGAAAGAACGGGCTCTGGCTCCTTGTCACCAGTTGAACTGGTGTATCATGTTTCACTTTCGCTAACGTCTATCACCACTTTCAGACATTAAGCAGTCCCGGGTAGTTCTGACATTTCTTCCAAACATGACTTCTCCAGGTAAACGTCCTTCTGGCACATTTAACTTTGATGTTGTTCGGTAGGCCAGCAGGAACTCTGGCAGCGTTTTAACCTGAAGACACTCTCATCTTGACTTAGAGATGCGCACTTGAATATGTTGACGAAGCGCATTGTTTGGTCATTTCACTGCGGGTTTTTATTTTGAAATTTTGCCTCGAGAATTGTTATCCGCAAGCAGTTGTCAAATATGTTATCCATAAGTGTATTTGGTCGATAGAAGCTATTTGCCAATTCATTCATTTGAAAGAGTAATTATTGTAAAATAATTTCTCGAAATTCACAAACTCTTCTAACACTCTTCTTAAACATCGACTTTCTTTATACCATTAACACTCTCAACAAAATTATGATTGTTATACAATGTTATCCAGTCCCTCTATGTAAATATTATACATATTGCATATGTAAAAAAAAAAAAAAAAAATTATTTCAAGCAATATTGGGATAAAGTCGGTTACTTGACAGTTCAATTGGGAATTAGCTTTAGCTTCAATCAATTCCGCTTTTAAAAGGTTCTCAGGAACCATATGGTTGTGTTTACAACACGTTCCCAATTTCGGTTACATCATTCATTTTACATTTCATCTAACACATTATTCGTATGATGCTCTTTCTTATTTTTATCTCCCTGGTCGAGAAGGTTGACACATTTCACTGGCAATATTTTCTTCACGTGGAAAAAAATGTGTTACATGCGAAACCGAAGGGCCCATCTTCGGTAAAGCCGACAGCTTCGTTTTTATTTATTATTTATTTTTTTCTATATTATCAGAGGTCCCAGTACTAGGTGAACTGTGAAACTGTAGAATAAAGTGTCCTGCCTTCAGACATAATGAACCACCGGCAGTGGAACTGAACTCCCCAGTGTTTGAGCAGGTAGTGCTATAATTTATCCACTCGGCCGTTTCAGTTCTATTTTGCCAATGTTAGACATCAATATTTGCTTTGCACGTTCTTGTTTTCTGAATTCAAAATCAACTAAGGTTGGTCGTTGTCCTGGTATTGAAATCTTTAAAGCAGTAGGTAACAGCAGAACCTAGAAATCTAACAATATTGCACAGTTCAATATATATTTTAACTGTACTCACTGAAACTACAGACAATAATGTTTTGACGTACTGAAAATAGAAGCAACAGACACCCACAACTATCATTACTAATGAAATACATGTAGAATATATAAAAGATAAATACTTTTTGATGCAACTCTAATTTATAAAATACATAAAGAATGTACGTGTCTAATAGAATATCTTATATAGATAAAAAAAAAGTAATATAATACATCTATTATGAAGAATGAATAGTAGTAGTATTACGGTCATTCAAATATGTATGTAAAATATTTCGAACAAATAAAAGGAATGTAGAATTACTTATTTACTTAGGTGTATTATTGCTGCCAACATTAATCTAGCACTCTCCCATAAGCCAGAATTGAAAATGAGTATTTTTAATTAGATACATCCTATAGATATTTTAAACATATGTATGTTATACATTTCGAGCGAGCTTTAATATATCTGCAGCCAAAATCATGCCTGTTATATTACATTTCCTTGCATTTGAGTATAAAAGAAACATTTTAAATAGAATATAGTTAAATGTCATAATAAAACCAAACTTTCTTTTTGAGAGGAAAATATGACAGGGTAATAAAAGCAGAATATATAAAATATAAAGTGATATTAACAATATATATTTTATGATACGTTATAAAAATAGGATATGTGTCAAAAAAGAAAATATATTGTAACTTCAAAATGAAAGAAATGTCAAATAGAAACAAATGGAATTAAAATAAATGAACTCCCTTAATGTAACTATCAAATTATACGATAATAATGTGCCAAAACTAAAAACAAGAAAAAAGCAAACAAATTTGAGTTGTTATGATTATACCCGGATGCAAATTATTCTCTAGTCAAGAAAAAAATCTAGTGTATAATGGAAGACACATGAAAACATGTATGCTTTATTTCCAAGAGATATTCGTGATAATGACATTGATAGTTGAAAGACACATCTGCAGATAATACAGAAACTATCAAGAAAGAATAATTATAAAAATATTTTATCACCAATTTATAGTCAGCTTATTCATCTATTCCCATTATATATATATATATATATATATATATATATATATATATATATATATATATATATATATATATATATATTCTGTTATTAATTCTGGCAATATTACACAAATATGACCCTCCCCAAGTATAACAATATATATATATATATATATATATATATATATATATATGTATATATATATATATATATATATATATATATATATATATATATATATATATATATATTAATGTCTATAGTACATGTGACATCTGTTATTCATGATAAAGTGTTTTTTCAAACTTAATTTACATTGAAGCGGATTTTATGGGTATTAGCTGTTAATCCTTTTGACCTGCACTCACAACTCATTACGTGTAGGTTTTTCCGTATTTCATTCGTTCCTAGTAGTGTAATATCAATATTTATGGCCACTATGGCTGTAAATAAACGCAACCGCATAGGGAATATATATTGAGATATTTGTTTCGGTTCTTTAGTTTCAGAGTTCAAATCCGAGGTCGAGAAAAATGTAGCGATGAATTGGCGGAATTGTTAGAGTGACAGACACAATACCTTGACTAATTAGTTGCTCCAGTTCTTTGCGTTCTTAGTCCGAAATGTGCTTTGCTATTCGTACTTTCAGAGTAAATAAAATAACAATCAAAGTTTGCGGGTTCTACCCTCTCTCCATTCAGTTGTATGTCATTATATTTTCCATTGGGTCAAAACTCTGAGGATGGAGAATGTGTTTCCCTCTGATCACAACTACAAAAGTACCTAAAACAATCGCAAAGTATGGGGCATGATGCTATTTTGTCATATACGATTGCGAATGATGACCAAGTTATAAATATATATTATTGCTATTGAGATAAATGCCAAAGATGATATATACTATATGGTATTTATTTGCTTTCTGATTTCAAATTAACCCAAGGTCGGCTTTGCCTGTTTACTTTTTCCAGATTCAATAGAATAAGAAACAATTAATTAAGCTGAAATTTACAATCACTCCTACTTTTCTGCCTTCCAAATATTGTGCATACTGTCCATAAACGCCTGTAGTATGAGCGAATGGAACATTTAATCCTTATTTGAGCACTTAAAGTCGAACATGTCAATTGCTATTCAGCCATGAAATCCACTTTGATGTACAGTAAATTAAATTTGCATATCACTTAAAAAAAGAATAACAGATGTTATAAGGAATACAACAGATGTTAAAAAATATACTACCAATATATTATTATTTAAATAAAAGTATTGCAAAATTACAATAAATCCACATTGCAACACCAAGATAATGATCGTAACAGACATTTCTCGAAAGTCAACCACCAAAAGCTACAGAAAGAAGACAAGAACACAAAACTGTTATCTCACCTATTTTAAGACTCCACAGTACCCGACAATACATGACTGCCACTCGCCTAAAAAAACCTAGACATATATAGACCACCTCTGATCGCTACTACAAAAGTTAACTAGGGAGCATCTAGATGGTTGCTTGATTTGCTATAATGTGCAGCGAAATTTACCTCAATGACACCCTCCCTTATTAAACAAGAATATTTTAAATAGCTCTGTAGAAAAAATACGGAATAGTCACGACTGGACTGGCCTGCCTTTGGTTATAGGCTTGCTTAACCAGTGCTAATCTGAGACTAAATAACGACAAAAAGAAAACAATAACCACAACATAGAGTTCATTCTGAACACCACTTTCTTAGTATTAATCATATGAGAGATAAATATCAAACAAGACCAGACGTTAATGTGAAGCAGGTAATTGCTACATATATACACACATAAACAACTTCTCTGATAAGCCGGAGAAAGTTGAATTAATGCCTGCAGTTAGATGTTTACTCACGTCTTATTAAATAGCAGACTGATATACTCGTACGGCTATTTCACCTTCCTGACTTAGATAAGAAGTCATATCGGAAACAACAACGCAACTCTTTGATCAGAATATATAAAGCAACGCCTGTCTTAAATCTTAAAGAGTATGATATGTTCTCCACTGTATCTTCTTCCTTACATCTTCCCTTAATTATACATGTTAACACCACAGCCACCAATTTTCTAATTGCATTTTTTACTCTTTTTTTTTCATGATACTTGTGCTTTTTAAACATTATCATGTTTTTAACTTCCTTCTTTTTTGGTTGTAAACTTAATGAGCTTATTAATAATTCCACTAACAGTGCAAGTGTTAACATATTTCTAATGAGTGTGCACATGCATATATATCTCCTGCAACAATCCCTACCGCTGGCTGTTATCACCATTTTCGTTTTATCCTCCTTTCTTTTTCATTCCGTTTTCACACAATTTTTATATAACTCATATCAAAATAGAAATTGTTTATGAATTATGTATCACAAACTCTGGGTTAGAGGATGGCACCCATTACCCTTTACTTTTACAGGGTATTTGAGATTAGTACGTAGAGGAATGTATATTTAAACCGGAGACCTAACTCGAATCTGTGTAACCGAGTAACTCCAACAAAGGTTGCAAAGAGTCAGATGGTGGTATTAAACTGATCAAGGTATTAAGTCTACCACCCAAGTAGATTACGATGGCATTTAAACTCACAATGCAGAGCCGGTTCAATTGCTGCAACGCATCCCATCCGACGTACTAACAATTTGGCCAGTTCAGCCACCTTAACTGGTACTTTATTTATCGATCTTGGATTTATGAAATGTTTTATTTAAGTTATTTAGGATATGAAGGTTTAATAGTTTTGCAAATAGGAAGAATAAAGACAAAGGGATGGGGCTAACTTAAAATGCAATGAAAGCTATAGAAATCTCATCTATGGAAGAGGGATTAAAATCTTGGCTGGCAGGAATTTCTGGAGCAGAATATGTTTTCTAGACTGAGACATTCACTTGTTATCTGTCTTGTTGTATTATCTTACATGCATCTGTCTGGCATCTTACTCTAAACCGGCGTGCAATCTGGGATCATTTTTATGCAATATCACCCTTATGCACGAAATTGCATTGCCCATGGTGTGGCTGATAAGGAGGTTGGTTTCCTTTGTTCATTAGTACCACGTGTGTGCTTTTTTCGCGTGCAACTTTGGTAGTTAGTATATACAGTGTATATTAATTAGCTAAATGGTGCAGCCTCTAGAGAGTCACTAGATATTCTAGAAGTAGCAGCCAAATCTCAATTAAATCACAAGTCATAAATTACAGTCATAAAAAAAGGAAAATGTAACAATACACAGTGTTGTTTTAAAAACATCTAAAATAACAGAACGCTTTTTATAATAGTTCTGCATGATCAGGATTCATCTGGAACCAGACAACAGTAACAACTATAACAACAATGGCAAAAACAACAGCTGTGTTATCCAGATACACAAATGGAGACAGGCTGATTGAAATATCTTTTGCAAGGAAACAATTAAATGTTAATGTTCTCTTTTCTGAAAACAGTACAATATTATGACTAATTAAAAGAAACGGCCATACAAATTTGTAAAATCCAAAAGATATTCATCTATCTATCTACGCATAAGACCATTTCTTTTTGGAAGTTATTAATATCATAAGCATCTCCAATGTCTTCCATGTGCATCACAATTTCTTCTAAATTTATCTCCACCCACCAGTGTTTGCTTTCTTGGCTTTTTCTTTCCTTCACTCGTCATATACTAATTATTAAACTATGGTAACAGGTGTAGACTGGATTTGGAGATCTTGCTGATACAGACTTTGAAATAAACAGTGAATAATTATAATAAAGCACAACCCATCTCTTACCATATTTTTAATGAAAGACACTGACTTTCAAATCTTGAAAATATCTATAAGTTTTAAAGGATTTAGTATTATAAATAACTTTCTCATTATTAAGATATTTTTATAGTATATATTAATAAACATGTTGACATAAAATTATGGTGGAAGGCTTTCGTATAGATATAAACACGTTTAAATAATCAGCTTATATGATCGAACCAAAAGGTGGTTTCAGATTGCTTGGTATTGAAGGGGTTAATAGTTCACTGATTTATGTTTTCGCGCCACCACTGTATCCCTATATTGAGAAGCGGTGATGAGTGTTGAGTAAAAGGTACTCTGTTGGCAAACGAAGTCCACGAAGTAGCAGAAGCGGTTACATGTTAAGTGAGTCAACGTCTCATAGAAACAATTTGAAAAATTTTATACTTAACTTCTAATCTGACACCAGATGTTGTATATATATATATATATATATATATATATATATATATATATATATATATATATATATATATAGTAATAATAAATGTGAAAATTAAAATCCGAAGAGAGCTCGATAAGGATTTTATATATATATATATATATATATATATATATATATAGTGGTGTCGAGAAATGAGATAATTTTATCCCCAGAACACGTATTGCATGTAAACCCAATTACCCAGTTTTCGGTTGTGTGGCAATGCTAATAATTAATATTAAAAATATTCATTTCTAACATTGGCAGAAACAATAGATGTTATATATATATATATATATATATATATATATATATATATATATATATATATATATATATATATATATATATATATATATATATATATGGATACATACACACATCCGTACATACGTGCATATGTGTATATATATATATATATACATTTATACATATATGGATACTACACACATCCATACATACGTACATATGTATATATATATATATATATATGCATACATACACATATACATACGCATCCATATATATACATACGTACATATCTATATTTAGTCATGTGACAAAATTATCTGAGAATGTTTTATCTATCATTCATGCTCAACCTCACAAATCTAATAAACATATATGTACACACACACACACACATACACACACACTCATATGTCTGTAGGTATATATATGCATGTACGTAGATATGCGTGTATATTGGTGCACGTATGCATTTTAAATGTACAATATGTTTAGACTAAGATCAATGGTTTTTAGTGATCTCTGAAATTAGTCTCAATTGTATATATATATATATATATATATATATATATGTACATATATATGTACATATGTATATGTACATATATATATGTACATATATATGTACATATATATATACATATATATATATATATTTATTTATATATATACATATATATATATATATGTATATATATATATATATATATGCATATATATAAATATATATGCATGTGTGTGGGTGTGTGCGTGCGTGTTTGTGAGTGCCCGAGCGTGTACGTATAAGTGGATACAAACACATAAATTTAGCTGTACATACGTACATAATACATAATACCTACATGATGGACATACATGCATATTTTTACAGAATAATAAACGACCGCAATTGTTTCAATTCTCTGTAAGCCAATGAGCCATTTTGATGTCCTTGCAGGTCTAGGACTCCATTCTGAGCAGTTTACCGCAAGTGTTCCCTCCTAGCAACCCGTAAGTTACTTACTGCAGCTACGTATAAAAAAAATTAAAAAAATCTTCAAAATCCACAAAAAAAAGAAGAAAATCTAAAACGCAACCAAAAAGAGGAAAAAATCCGAAAAATGTAACAAAAAGAAAAATCATTACAAAAAACCCAGCAACAACCACAACCCCCCAAATTTGTTTTTGTAGTTGAGAAATCAGATGCCACGTGAAAATCTTGCTTGCCTTCAACTTTCTTCCGCTGCAACAAACTAACTATGTCGTTTTAATTTTTCTCTCCGGCTTCGAGGTCAACATTGGCGATGACAATGAAACGAAAGGAAAAAAGAAACGAGAAAAATAATTCACCAAAAAAAAAAAAACAAAGAAAATCAGAACAAAATACATATTTTTTAACCAAATGAAACTCGGCTCGTTGAATACCATTCCTACTTTTTTTTTCTTATTGAGACTGATATCATGTCTATCTTAACAACAAAATGGACAAAATATAACAGAGAAAATTTTTTTTTTTTTTTAACTCTGTGACAATTTATTCCCTATTACTGAATTAGTCATAAGTTAGAAAAAATATCAAATTCAGTGGTACATAATTTCCCAGCCAAAAATCCTTATTTTCTCTATTTATTATTATTTTTGTTATTATTATTGTTGTTGTTGGAAAAGGAAAAGCAGGCAGATTTTTTTTCCCGTCTGGTGTACATGGCGAAAAAAATTATATGGCGGAGAAGACGGAAAGAACTGAAAACAAACATATTTCTTTTCGGCTAAGCTTTCATCAATTTCCCCAAGATCCACTTAGACAGGAAGATGCTTCCTTTCAGTGAATATTCTCAAAGTTGAATCACAATAGCGAAACGGGTCCGCGTGTATGAGCTTATTTTTCAAGATGTGCTTGTAGACCAGAGAACACACGCCCTTCGTAGTAAGGGTAGCCCTGGATGTGTGATATTCCTTGATTGGCCCTTGATATTTATCTCTCTATTGCTATGTCCCCCTTTCTGCCTTTTTCTATACGCTTATTTTTCCTGTCTGTTTTTTTTTCCTTGACTGATTCTGCGAAATCCCCAACCATTTCTTGTAATTCTTCATATTCGTCATTATTATGACAATAATAAAAATGAACTATTGATATTATCATCCACATTACTATTAGAATTTTGTGGATGGTGCATTTGCAGAATTGTTAGTGCATCGGACAACTTGTGGCTACCACTACTTTCGATTCGTCTTTGGAGCCACTTTCCTTTCTTCGACAATTCATATTTTCCCGAAGTAAGGTATTACAACTAATTGAAAACAGTTAGTTTTATTGTACGATATTGATTAATAATAATAATAACAATAATACTAATATTTGATAATGATAATTTAAAGAATAATAATTATAACTTTATCGGCAAAAGAGTAATGAAAATACTGAGACATTATGAAGATCAACAATATATATATTCCAATAGAGAAATAGCCGCTTTGTGTCAATCATTGAACCCTACTGATCCTAGTTTACCCTGAATGCTAAGCAAGACAAATGTGCTCTTACAATCGTAGTATCTGGACTACAACCACATATTCAGTGTTGGCCACATTTTCCACTCACCCAAGCCTTAGTTATTACTACTCCCAACGATCTTTTTACTGTAGAGCAGCCCTTTCCACCCCACCCTCATCTTTCTCGTAGTACATAAAAATTTAGAACGGTTTGACCGGAGAATGACAGCCTTGTTTTCAGAGCTTTCCCATTATCCACTACATTACCGCTTTCGCCATTATCACCGGAGCTAAGAAAACTGTTTGCACTTCCTTGTTAAATGAAGATGACTGAGCAACTTCTTAGAGGACACAGAATATTGATAATATATGAATACCAATTTATATATATATATATATATAGATATGTGTGTATTCCGATTGTCATTTGTATAAATAATATTTGTAAATTATAAGTGTAATATTTATCTATTTATTTAGATTCTTTTGTTATATTCTGCAATTGCTAAGATTAAATTAAGTAAATAAATATTAAAATATAATAGAATTATTTAAAATACATTTGGAATAAAACAATTTAGTGTTACCTGCCTGAACCTAAACCTTAAAACATCAATGCCAACATTTTGCTTTTGGTACTTGTTCAATTTTAATTTATTATCAATTTAGACAAGGAGGTTCATCTTTCTTGTGAAAAATTTGCAATTCTTTGATTTATTTGGTACTCCAAGTTTCTGTCGTTAGTAAAATCAGCCTGATTGCACTTTTGGCAAACATGGATTAATTAAGAAAATCTCATGAATTTGTTGAGTTAATTTCAAATGATACATCGAAAAAAAAGAGTGAAAGAAAATTGAAAGAAATGTAATAAAAAAAATATAATAAAAATTTAAAAAAATAAAATGAAATAAAAATTGTATATTTTGGAAAGTTGTAGATCGTTATTTTTTAAAACTACTTTTGTTATTAAAACCCCTCATACTTTATCATCTATATGGCAGAATTCATATCTCATGTATATCCATCTTCAAAGTAGATTCAGTAAATCAGAGAAGAAAATGTATGTTATTTAGTTTAATTGGCAGTATCGGTAGAGGGTCGGACATGCTTTCAAGCATAGTTACGTCCCTTTACGATCTGAGTTCAAATGCCGCCGAGGTTAACTTTGCCTTTCATCCTTACGGGGTCGATAAAATAAAGTACCAGTAATGTACTGGGTAATTGCTGGCCTTGTGCCTAAAGTAGAAACAGTTATTTAGTTTAATGAAATCCTAACTACTTCAGCTATTTTTTTTTTCTCATATAGTAAATTATTGTTTTTGTTGTGGCAGAATATTGCAGTCGTGATAACCTCCGATAAAATACCTTACTAAGTTCGTTCTATCAGCCTACTTTCTGAATTCAAATTCGGCCGAAACCAACTACGCCTTTAATCTACTCCAAATTTCTGACATTATACCCAAGTTAGAAGGTATTATTGTTATTATACCTTCTTTGTGGCATTACGTTACTTTGTGTTCTGTATTTAAATCAAACCATGGTCGACTTTAAGTTCTCACTTGTAGCTTCTAGTGTTGAAAGCGATTTAATCGATTAGATATCTTCTATGAAATGTAAGGCTTTACGTCAATGTGATTTCTCCCATTGATACAAGTTTATCCATTTCGAAGACCAACAATGGAATAACAAAATAAAGACAGTATCTTATTGTATACTTTACTGCATATATTTACTTCTACTACGTTTCGAAAACAATTCTCGCTGGGTTTTTGAAATAATTATTAGTCGTGGGCCATGAGCCATATAAATATATTATAAATAATCATATTAAATTATTATTGCTACGATAACTGAGTTGAAAAGCATTGAACAAATAATTTGGCTATTATTACTCCATTTATGGTCGATAAGATTAGTACTTGTGTTGATTTAATCGGTTATAATGTAAATTTGAGCTAATGTTAAACAACTCTTTTTTTGCTGGGGTAGATCATAGGAATATCGCAATGGCTCATTGTATGTAATGGCCGGCAGTGGTTTTGTGTTTCATGCAACATACATTGAAGTAGACGAACAATGTGTCGTTTTTAGATTTTCTCATCCAAGATTAAACTCCATTTGAAGATTCTTTAACATCACAAGTACTGGAGTTAATGGAAAAAAATCTAATGTGTAACAATGGAAAGAATGGTGTTTGGATTTGCTTCCCTTAAATACTTCGGATGCATTTTTTGCTGTTTAAAATCATGTCAGTCATGATCAAGTAGACCTACAAGTAAAATTGATCGAGCCATAATTATGC
Organism: Eledone cirrhosa; assembly: GCA_964016885.1. Taxonomy (NCBI): domain Eukaryota; kingdom Metazoa; phylum Mollusca; class Cephalopoda; order Octopoda; family Eledonidae; genus Eledone; species Eledone cirrhosa. The sequence continues at coordinate 22,793,106 of OZ024743.1, read as the reverse complement.
CAGCTTTCCTTTACGTATATTAGATCGAAAACATTACTCATTTTTCTGACAATAGAGACGAGGCAAGTTGGATGATGTTTTTAACAAGTCAAGCAACTTTTACGATGGTTATTTATCCTACAATCAACTCTGACCAAGCAGATTTATGATCAAAAGCGTTTCAGCTGTAACTGTTCCGCTTTTTCCGTGTGTTAGGTTGTCAGAGTGGGTTTTACTTCAGAGAGATTTGGGCTCCATTTCTTTCAGGTAGAGCAGCAATATACTAATTCGTCTGTATATTCAAACAAAATACGAATCACATTGATCTCATTCCTCTTGAAGGGCCTGGAAATGCCATGCACAATTCTTTTTCTTATCCGACTAGCTACTTCATAAAACTTCGAAAGAATATCAGTTAATGACCATCGGTAGTGCTATCGTAAGGCCAGATCTACCAGAAATCTACACTCAAGCCAATCTCCATTAGTCTAATGGCAGCCTTACATAGCGTCACTAAAACGCAAGATAACAGAAGTCTGCTCACGTATCTTGAATCTTATTTATTTATTATTTAATTGATTAATATAATTTCATTAATTAACATAATTTAATTATTTAGTTATAGTGTACAAGGTTTCTGCCTGTACCTCTATGACCTGCCATTGACGGAGATTACTATATAGAAGTTCATTCATTTTTCTATTATAAGAAATTAGCTGACGTACCCAGCTTCGCCCAAATAAATAAATGATAAGAGAAGACCGGAAGAAGAGACAAAGTCTGTATTGAATGCGTTGTTTGGTTTACAGTACGAGGTTAAAAAGTGATTATCTTGTATTCAATCCCAAGGCAGGCATTATTACGATTACAGCAAAGAGGGGAAGTATTTCATTGGCTATTAAATGGAGAGGAAAACATTTCTTTAAGACGATGAATGTTTTCATACTTAACCTTCATACAAGAGAGAAAAAGAATATTAAGCAATAGAATAGAACACGCTTTAAAGTTAAGAATTTAAAATGAAGAGAGATGTGAATTCACAATTTGGATTTGCTTGCTCAAATTTTAATGGGGGATTGTTATCCTAGAGTTGATGGAAATGCCGAGTTGGACATTATACTTTACAATATCTGGTCTGGAATATCATTGAAATAAGTTCCAGCTTAATGAGATAAAATTTATCTCGGTCCCGCCAAACTATCATTGTTATTAGTCATATTTCTATTACGTTCTCTCACCACCGAGTGCAGCTCTGAGTAACTTGTGATCAAGCGTAATATGTACGTATTGTCTAATGGTGTTATTGTCTGTATATGTGTAAGTTCTGGGGTTTTGGTTACGCGTTTATATGTAAATCTCGGGATTTGGGTCACGGATATATGTACAAGTCCAGTAGATGTTTTTGTTGTAGTTTTAGTTGTTATTATTGTTATTTCACCACATTACCAAATTACAATCCAACTCCATATGCCTGAGACTGAGATAAAAAACCCATCAAATTTGATATACAGATGTATTAATCCACCAATATGTGAATGGGTACCTACATGTATAATTAGATGGATCACTGAATAATGACAAAAAGGCTTCATGGACATATATGTTTGCATGTTTATGTATACATTATAGGGTAGCGTATACGCTGAGTCATGAGAACGGCTGCCACAGTGTCTTTCGATATTCATTCCAGCTTTCTATACTCTGGTATTAAAATCCTGCCAAGGTCAATTGCCTTAGGAGTTGGATAAAACCAATACCATTCCAATAATGGTGTCGATTCTTCTCTTACCCTCTGTGTATGTCTCTGTGTATGTCCTGTCGGTCTGTATAGCTGCCTCTCAGAAATCTGGGTCGTGCAATATCCCTTCCTTAAAATCACCAAAATAAATAATATTGCTTTCCTGCGTAACAAAAGTCAAGAAAGATTGGTATCTATTTTACTACATACATGGTGGCTGCCAACTCGTTTTCGAGTAGGGCCACTACTTTATATCCATGTAGGAGAACCCCTACCGATGCGCTGAACGAGTGTGACTTTTTAGTCCAGCCAGCGACTTGAAAACTCTGGTACAAACACTACACTTGTGACAATTATTGACACATAGTGCTGGGCCCATGGTACCAGGTGAGGACAAGTGCAGAGAGATCTCTAGATATAAAGCAATGCCTGTGCCGTGAAGCTTTTATAGTGAGCAAATACATACATACATACATACATACATACATACATACATACATACATACACACATACATACACATATACATACATACAGAGAAACACATATATATACACATATGCATATGTTTACATATACATATATATATATATATATATATACACACATATATGTGTGTGTGTGTGTGTGCATACATATATGTATATATATGTATATATGGAGAGAGAGAGAGAGAGAGAGAGAGAGAGAGAGAGAGAGAGAGAGAGAGAGAGAGAGAGAGAGAGAGAGAGAGAGAGAGAGAGAGAGAGGCAAACATCAAATATAACAACAACCATACAACCATTATAGAAAATTAATTATGTATAGTCACAAAGCTTGAGAAGGCAGAATTTTGTAATAGAACACTACTACAGTGCAGGGTTGTTCAGTTCTCTGAGTCATTTGCCAGAATTTAGTAAAAGACGCATAAGTCAGGAAAAGAGAGGTTAATTTGAGAAAAAAAATTGGCTTGTATCTACCTGTAGCATCGATGACTGCGTCAATACGAGGTCTGAAATGTTGATATGGCCTAATAAAATGAGCTTTTCGGTCATTTTGGACATTGTGCCAGTTGTGGCGGGCTTCAGAGATTTTGTAGTGTTAATCGAAGTCCCTCTCGACTACGCCCATACGAAGCAGTCAAAATGATTTAATATGTGGAGAGCTAGGAGGCTATATGTTTAAGATGGCGTGATCGTGGAGATTGTAACTCATTCATTCTAGTGTCGTATTGGTCCTATGAGACGGCGTAGGGTTGGTAGGTGTACGAACATCCTTTGTTCACGGTCTCCATCCAAGGCCTCACAACCCTCTCCAGCACCTCATTATCATCAACGATATTGACACTGAAGCC
>OZ024743.1:22777557-22785057 GCA_964016885.1 Eledone cirrhosa | reverse complement strand
GTACTTCGAATCAGTTATAAATATATATATTTGTTGAATTACCATCAAATTAAATATCCCTTTGCTTATATATATATATATGTGTGTATGTATTATAAAATTAACGAATATATATATATAGGTGATCAAGGTGATATATATATATATACACCCATCTCTCTCTCTCTGGTTGAATCTACACAAGACAACCCGAATGTTACTTCGGTGACCTTACCACTTCACCTGGAGTTACGAGTCCATATATACACACCTTATTCTATGACAATAAACACTGTTTTTTTTAAGTGTTTATATTTATCTAAAACCGTTACAACCTAATGTTATGATGTACAGGTGTTAGATATATTAATGACACACTTGTCTGTAGGATGCTCCTCCACTTACATATTACTTACACGAGCAGATTGTTCCGGTGATCAGGTCAACTGTACTACTCGTCGTTAGAACAAGAGGAGGTCCAACATAATATAAAAAAAGTGTTTTTTTCTTTCAGTTTCACCTCGTAATTACGTGGGTAGATCTAAAATACTGCCTGTGTTGCTGTTTTGGACCAGGTCAAATCTGATCCAATCGATTTAGGATCAATAATATTTCAGCCATAACCATAGTGTACTGGAACTCCATTATCCATTAGGTGATTTAAGAGAAATTTAGTTGATATTTCTTGCAGATCGGCTTCTCCTTTGGCTTGAAGTTTGCCGGAACTTGGTGACCTAGTAGAATGAAATAAATAGGATTATACATAAATATGTATACGTACATATATATATATGTATACAGACGTACAGTAGTATGTATATACATAAATACACGCACACACACACACACACACACACACACACACACACACACACACACACACACACACACACACACACACACACACACACACACACACACACACACATATATATATATATATATATATATATGTACGTATGGGTTTACCGAACATTTATTATAATGTTCGGTTTGTTTGTAAACAAACAGTTCGAATTAAGCCGTACAGTGTTCGGCAACCATCGTTGCCCTTTTGTTCAACACTGACAAAGGAACGATGAACTAGTTTCTAGCTTATTAGCTGTCATCAGCACCGTATACCTGGTTGCCGAACACTGTACGGCTTAATTCGAGCTGTTTGTTTACAAACAAACCGAACATTATAATAAATGTTCGGTAAACCCATACGTACATATATATATATGTGTGCATGTATGTATGTATATACATACTACTGTACGTCTGTATACATATATGTATGTACGTATACATACTTATATTTAAGTATCAGCCGTACTAAGAGTGAGAAATGAAATTTCATTTTTTCCACAATAGGATTATAGATATTTACGAATGCAAAGTGAAGCACACATAGAATCTATATTCATAGCTATAACTTTCCTTTCGTGTATATTAAGTAAACTTTCATTAAAAATTATTTGCCTTCCAGGCCACTAAACATCTCGATGTGAAGAAAGAAAAATGACATGTGCCGTTATTCCATAGCATAGTATAAAATTGTAAGAGTTAAATCCCATAGAATCTTAAGTAAGGGACGTAACTCATGACAGCTACCTGCTTTCAATGAAAGCGTATCAGTACGTCTATGTGCGAACTAGACAAATATATGTGCTGGTGTTCTCGGAAGTAATATCGTCATTAAATTAGATCACAAATTTAACGGGGGGATGTATAGTTGATGTATATGACAAGAATCACTCCGTCGATGTTTAGATTCTGAATAAAGGAGAACACAAACAAAGCTGTGACGAATTTAGTCTCTGCTTGCACTCTGTACCAGTCTTAAGCTATACCTGTTCAGAAATATTGTTTGCAGCATCTCGTAGTATTTATTGTAATGTAAAGTATTTGAAATGCTTAGATGAGGGGAAATTACTCTTTTCGATTAAAATACATTTGCGCTTTCTTTCGAGATATATATAGTGAGTATCAGGCTTGTGTAAATGGCATTATGGGATTATTACGTGAAAGGATGAATAGGTACAGGACTGTATTTGGCGCTATGTGTATGTATGTATGTATGTATGCATGTATGTATTAAATCTGAGTTTCTACGTGTATACGAATGTAATATATGCATACACACTAATATATACACTACCCCCCCCCCCCCCCCCCATAGATATACACTCACACATACACTGATATATATATATATATATATACATCCCCTTACACACACACGTGGTCGCACGTACAGACACACACACATATACACATATATGTATATTCGTACACAGCCACAATATATGTATATATATATATACATTTATGCTTGCTTGCATACACACACACACACACACGCACACACACACACACACACACACGCGCGCGCACACACACACACACACACACACACACACACACAGACGCGCGCGCGCGCGCACACACACATACATACATACATACACATAGCGTCGAATACAGTCGTGCTGACATCAGGTCACTATTCATTCTTCCGTGTAATAAATAACCCACCCAACCTCCCTCAACATGTTGCCATTTATACAAGACTGATAATAAAAATGGTTATCTTTTTTGATAAATTCAAAGAAGTGAAATGTTTTTTTAGAGAAGCTCGGAAGCAGACCTGCCAACCTCTAAAAACCCAAACTAGGAGTATCATGAAAAAAAGGGCCCCAAAATGGGGAGAAATGAGGCAAAATGGGGAGATTTTACAGAATGAAAGCTATACCCATTTTCACAAGAGAAGACATCTTTCACCTACCCCAAAGTGGCTGGAATATCACCCCGGCGGATGTAACTCTATGCCATAAAGCATATTGTCCGACGTTCTACTGTTACTGGCAATGAAAATATATCGGATAATTAGATATTATCATCAGATGCTAAATAAATAACGAATTCATGTACCACCAGCTGAATGGATAAATAGACTGTGTTAGTTGTATGGAAACTACCGATGAGAGACACTCTCAGGCAAACTGTATGTCCTCAAATACGTACTATGAGCTCCTTACAAACAAAGATATCCTCAAGGAAGCAAAGCAGCATCACTTGGAGGTGGGAGAATGTTAATTTCATGGAGTTTAGCCAGGATGAAAGTACATATTTGGGAATGAATTAGGAAACAATGTTGACCAGATATGAAATATAGATATCTGTTATTTCTAATAACAAATACTGCAGGTATCATGCAATCGGTGACAATGGTGCATACATTGGTGGTGTAAATAAAGCTAGAGAGACAAAGGAATATTTCCACAGATTTCCAAAATTATGCAGTTCGAGCTGCCCACTTTAAATAAGACCCTATCTTATAACTCTTTTACAGTGCCAGTATTAGTACCAATATTTGGTGTGCTAGACTGTATACGTGATAAGATCTGCAACTTCGATATCAAGACTAAGAAGATGATAGCCACCACTTGTACTTTCCCCATTAAAAGTGACACCTATACGAACTTTGTTAAACGACATTTATCACACAGAAAACACTTGCTAAACAACAAACAGGTAAATTTGTACATCACATGTGTCCTTAACAGAGAAAATAACATGTGAAAATAGGCTATAATGTACTACGTCTGTTCAACTGTTCCATATATATATATATATATATATATATATATATATATATATATATATATATATATAACGAAGGAAATATGGTAAGGAACCAGGTGGACCATAACACACCAAAGTACTCAATACTTAGGGTAGTAGAGTGGGTAATAGGAACGAGTAGGACCCCGACGGCTGAGCTCAAGCCGTTTCGACGGCTAATTCTGGACAGTCCAGAATTAGCCGTCGAAACGGCTTGAGCTCAGCCGTCGGGGTCCTACTCGTTCCTATATATATATATATATATATATATATAATGAAGGAAATGTGGTAAGGAACCAGGTGGACCATAACGCACCAAAGTACTCAATACTTAGGGTAGTAGAGTGGGTAATAAGAACAAGTAAGACCCCGACGGCTGAGCTCAAGCCGTTTCGACGGCTAATTCTATGCAGAATTAGCCGTCGAAACGGCTTGAGCTCAGCCGTCGGGGTCTTACTTGTTCCTATATATATATATAAAGAGAGAGAGAGAGAGAGAGAGAGAGAGAGAGAGAGAGAGAGAGAGAGAGAAGGAGAGAGAAAGGTGGTCTGGTGGATAGTGTGTTGGACTTGCGATCATAAAGTCGTTGGTTCGATTCCTTGAACGAATTGTGCATTCTGCTCTTGAGCAGTTGTTGGAGGTTAACCTTGTGATGGATTAGCGTCCTGACCAGCGGCCAGTCCGGGATAAGCTCCAGCCTGATGATCCTCCGGGCTTAGGAAAAACACACGCACATACACACATCACCTTTATTCATTAGATTTCACATCTCCCTCTCTCTCTCTCTCTCCACACTCTCCCTCTTTATGGAATGACCTCTTAAAGTCATGAGTAAGAAACTTAACACTCCATTCATATATTTAGAACTAACACCGGTAGGTAATAATTTTAAAAGCATGAACTTTTGACTACTATTCCCTGTAATATAGCAATACCCACAGTTTGGTTCATCAGTTTTTATCTTTACGGTATTTTATTTGGTATTTTCACCTGCAGCCATTTTACATTTGGATACAAACATAAATATTTGGATACATACATAAATATTTGGATACATACTTATTAGATATATATTTATTTTCCACACAGTTTGTTCTGTAACGAACTGCTGTTAACAGCTGTTGACTGGAGAAAACAACAATTTCGTCACCTTCCAAAATGCACTGCAGCAGAGATAAGCAGCATTGATGCTACCAGTGAATTCCCGGGTTAATTTGACCCACACCGTAGCTCGCATTCCGTCTTCTATTATCTATACAACCACTACACCAAACCGGATGCTGCTTGAAGCAACTATTTTATCTTCCTACCTGCTGAAGATCTGCTTTCAGCTTTCACCTCTGTCATACTCACGGTGAAAGATTTTCGACTTCCTTCACCAATTCGTGACCATTCATATCCTTCTGAAGTTCCATTCCAGCTATGAAGGATATTGAGGAGCTAGCTACAAACCTACCACTCCCTACCTCCATCCGAAGCCCCTGGCACTATCATCATCCAACCTCATATCTTTCAGAATTTAGTCCCTTTTGTCTATACATACATACTTTATAAATACCACATTGGTAGGGTTATTAAACTGCCGGATAAAATGCAATGCAGTATTCACACTGGCTCTCCCTGAGGTCAACTTCAGGCCTTATAAATAAAATACTAGTATAGTACTATAGATCTGGTAAGGAGTTGGTGTCATCAAGTTTTAAAATGCCCAAGGCACGTCGTGTCACAAAGTCGATCTTACGACCGCATTAGTATTTGAGGGAGGACTCAACGAATGTGTCATACAACACACACACACACACACACATAAACACACACATACACACACACTCACACAAACATACGCGCACACATACACATATAAACACACATACACACACAACACACATACATATATGTGTGAGTGTGTGTATGTATACATGTATGTATTGATTATACGGATACGTATGATTCTGCGAATTTATGTATGGGTATGTGTGTGTATGTGTGTGTGTGTGTATGTGTGTGTGTGCATGTGTGTGTATGTGTTTATGTGTGTGTGTGTGTTTCTGTGTGTGTATGTGTATGTGTGTGTGTTTGTGTGTGTGTGTAAATGAAGTGAATGACAGAGAAACAGATGTAGAAAGGCAGAGAGGGTGAGATAGTGAGAGAATGTTATGTACTATTAACAACTTAAGCGAAATGAATTGGCCTCCAGTTGGAATGGATTCAAACTGGCTGTCGGATGTTTCCTGTTTCTATCACGTCTCTCTCAATACAACTAGGAGTAGATTCTAGATTTCGTCATTCTTTCTCGGTACAGTCAGAAGATTCTAGATATCGTTTGCTGCAGCATCTAACTGAAGCGTCAGTTTCCATTCCAACAAATTAATAAACCGTTTTCAGTCTATAACATACACACATGCACCTACACACACACACATACACACATATATATATATATATACATACACACATACACACATATATATATACCTACACACACACACACACACACACACATGTTATTATTATTGCATTAGCAGAAGCTACTAAGCGCCTGACATGCTTCGCAGCATCGAGTTACGGCCCTTTATTTTCTGAGTTCAGATCCTGCTGAGGTTGGTTTTGCATTTCATCCTTACGGGTCGATAAAATAAAGTACCAGTAATGCACTGGGTATTTGCTGGCCTTGTGCCAAAAGTAGAAACAATTATTACAAGCACATTATTAGGGCGGTGGATCCATTCATCCTTACGGAGTTGATAAAATAAAGTACCAGTCACGTACTGGAGTCAATTTAATCGACTTTCCTCTCCCCCAAAATTGCTGGCCTTGTGCCTATATCAGAAACCATTGTTACATGCACAGAATGGATTGGCAGTACCGGTAGAGGGTCAGACGCCATTCTTTCCAGTATAGTTATGCCCCTTTATGGTCTGAGTTCAAATCCTGCCGAGCTTAACTTTGCCTTTCATCTTTACGGAGTCGATAAAATAAAGTACCAGTAATACACTGGGATAATTGCTGGCCTTGTGCCAAAAGTAGAAACAATTATTTTGTTGGCAAGGGTGGTGGATTGGCAGTATCGGTAGAGGGTCTGACGCCATTCTTTGCAGCATAGAGTTACAGCCCTTTATGCTCTGAGTTCAGATCCTGTTGAGGTTGGCTTTGCCATTCATCCTTACGGGGTTGATAAAATAAAGTACCAGTCACGTACTGGAGTCAATTTAATCGACTTTCCCGTCCCCCAAAATTGCTGGCCTTGTGCCTGTATCAGAAACTATTGTTACATGCACAGAATATCCTCATAATAATATCTACACCTACTTTACTTAAAACGTGTATGTGCGTGTGCGCGCGCGCGGTGTGTGGGAGTACGTGTGTGTGCATGTACATGAATAAGTGTGTACGGGAATATGTGAGAGTCCGTTCAGAAATGAAGATACATGTGTGTGTGCTTGTGTAGGAATGCCTCTTGTATGTGTGAGTGACTGTACGTATTTCTATACGCATCCTGAGGGTTGTTTTTTCAGGGGGGGGGGTCTGAAGTATCATTGGCAGTGACTTTCCAATCATTGACGAAAAGAGAAAGATCGATTTTCTTCTGAAAACTCCGAAGGTATACACCAGTTTGCTATTTATTTTATACAATACTAGTCGAATTACCCGCGCCTTGCTGCGTTTCACACATTTTTTTGGTAAGAAAATGATGATTGATTTTAAATCAGTGATATAATTTATGGAGAAAAACTCTGCATTTCAATATTACTCAATGTAAAATGTAATGCATGAACAATTGGAAAACATTTTGGCGGTGGATTGGCAGTATCGGTAGAGAGTCGGACGCCATGCTTTGACGCATAGAGTTACGGCCCTTGCCATTCTGAGTTCAAATCCCGCCGAGGTTAACTTTGCCTTTCATCCTTACGG
>OZ024743.1:22755057-22775057 GCA_964016885.1 Eledone cirrhosa | reverse complement strand
AAGTCTTGGTTTAAGTGGTTTAAATATTTCAGCTCCTCCGGTGGGCAATCTTCCTTTGCATCACTCTGGTATTTATCAAACCTCTATTATATATCATTTATCGTAGTGGATTTAAGTGATTCAACATCCCCTATATAGTTGTATCCATATTGTATCCATGTGCTAATGTAAGTAATCATAATACAGGTAATATTTTAATACATAAGAAAACAAAATTAAAGATGGCAACAGAAATACTCTTGAGAGTACAACAAATACGTACGACAGACTCTATATTATTTTATTTTGAGACAAAATTTATAAACATTATCAGACAAATAGGCTCTAACTAAAATATCTTTACAAATACTGCTTACATAAGATCTTAATCTACTCACAGATTAAAATCGCAAAGAAATATGTTAAAGTGCTGGCAACATTCCTTTGAGAGTCTTCAATATCTTTGAAGGAATGGTTGTCAGTGGTCTTATGATTACTCTTCCAGATAGCATTGAATGATGAAAGAAGTTCCAAGTAATAAACATCATGCAACATAATTTCGTCAATTATCTTCTTTTTCGTTCTCCCCCCACCACCTCTCTCTCTCGGTCTTCACCTCTCTCTCCCTCTTTTCTTGATTTTTTTAAATTTACATTCGCATATGTATATATGCATAACACACACACACACACACGCACACACACACACACACACACACTTTCAACACCCATCAACAACCCACACACACACTCATATATATAAGCATACACACGCGCACACATAAAAATACCTAACATGTATATACGCACACACACACACACACACAAAAAAAAACACTAAAAAAATCCCAGACACACACGTAGACACACGTAGACACACGTAGACACACACACACACACACACACACACACACACACACACACACACACACACACACACACACATACACACACACACATACTACTTCCATCAACGATACACAAAACACGTACTCATATTCAGAAAGGAAGGAATAACATCAATGACATGCATACACACGAAATGCACTCAATCTGCACACACGTAACAGTACCAATGATACACCTGGACTCTGCACCTCAGCCTCCATCCTCGTACGCAGGACTAATTGCCTACCCTCCTCACCCATCTTAATTTGTTTCTTTTCTCTCCAGTCTTTCGCTGAACTTTTCTGTTTCCTAATGAAGGACTTACGTCTGATACATCGAAACATTTCTTTATTCATTCTTAATTTTTTCATTTTTCTGCATTTCTATGCGTAAAACCAATGAGACTTTGTCTTTTTGCTTCTGTGTTTGTCTTATTTATTCTTAAACTATATATATATAATAAATTGAAGAGAAAGCATCTGGTGCGTGTGTTTCTTATTGGCAACATGACCCTCCCAAAGTATAACAATATATATATATTGTTAAGGCGTGTGGCTGAGTGGTTAGAGAATTGGATTCACAATCTTGAGGTTGTCAGTTCGATTCCTGGACCGGGCGATGCGTTATGTCCTTGAGAAAGACACTTTATTTCACGTTGCTCCTTCTACCTGGAGTTGCGACCGATAGATAGTATTAGCAATTGGAAAAACCAACGGAAAAATTGTTTCCTCGGTCCGATTTGACGAAAGTCGATCGATCCTTTGTGTGTGTGTGTGTGTATACAGACACACGCACACCCACCCAAATACAGATATATATATATATATATATATATATATATATATATATATAATTTTAGCGATACTTACACTGATATTGGTAATATTTGCTTCAGTGAACAATCTATGGTGGCGCCAAAAGTCTTTCTAAAGACACTAATGAAATGGCAGAGCAGAACTCTAACTTGTGATAGGAATATATATTTTGTAGATACAATGAAATTTCAGTGTGCAAAATTCAAAGAAATGAAAAAGATCAGACATAGTGTTGTGCATTCTCAATCATATGGTTAGGAGATCGATTGATTACAAGGCGTGTCACTATATGCCGAAGGTTACTGCAAGTTTTGTGAGTGACATTTAGGATACGGAAGCTGTACGGAAACCCGTCGACTAGGTTGCCTGTGTTATTCAATGACAGTTTAAATTATGTTTTTAAATAATTATTAAGAGAAGTTGCTAAGGAAAGGTTTTGGTTGTGTGGGTGTCTTCACGTTCAGCTTAACTCGACTTCATGTTTTATCTGTTATGCCGTCGTTTGAATCTTCAAAACCAATCTTACTTGCTGTGAATGCTTCTAAGTTATCTCTTTCTTCTAAGTACTTGAAGATTCCTTTTTGCATTATAAGTTGACTTAGTGGTATGTTGCATTGTTTCGATCTCCACCTATAGTAAACATACCATTGTATTTTAATAATTTTCTCCTGAATGTGTCACCTATTTTTGCTGATTTTATAACAATTGAGACGTCATGCGAGTAGCTATTATGTGGATTGGCAGTATCGGTAGAGGGTCGGACGCCATGCTTTGACGCATAGAAGTTACGGCCCTTGCCATTCTGAGTTCAAATCCCGCCGAGGTTAACTTTGCCTTCATCCTTACGGGGGTCGATAAAATAAAGTACCACTGGGTAATTTTTGACCTTGTGCCAAAAGTAGAAACAATTATTTTGTTGGCAAGGATGGTGGATTGGCAGTATCGGTAGAGGGTCTGACGCCATTCTTTGCAGCAAAGAGTTACGGCTCTTTATGGTCTGAGTTCAAATCCAGCCGAGGTTAACTTTGCCTTTCATCCTTACGGAGTTGATAAAATAAAGTACCAGTAATACACTGGGATAATTGCTCGCCTTGTGCCAAAAGTAGAAACAATTATTGTTGTAGTTGTTATTATTTTAGGGGAATAAAGTACCAGTAATACACTGAGTGATTGCTCGCCTTGTGACAAAAGTACAAACAGTTATTTTGTTCGCATTTTTTTGAATCACTGGTGTTACCACGTTTAAAAACTTACATTCGCTTCAAGTTTACCAGCTTCCAATCTTGTCAACAATTTCAGCGTGAGGTGAATTGGTAGTATCGGTAGAGGGTCGGACATGCTTTCCATCATAGTTACGTCCCTCTACGATCTGAGTTCAAATCCCGCCGAGGCTAACTTTGCCTTTCATCCTTACGGGGTCGATAAAATAAAGTACCAGTAATGTACTTTTAAAAAATTTAATCAAGGAATCAGTTATAAATGAACCCGTGTTAGTTTAGTAACATTGGGTAATCAGGTATTTCACCAACATATTGCCCCCTTCAGATAAATGCGTGTGTTCCTTTTTAGGGGGGTATTATGATCGCGTACGAGAACGATGGATAAAAGAAACAGTAAAAATTGGCAGGAGTTGGTAAACCTAGTAGTTTAGATAGATTGTGAAACTGTCCAAATTTAGATACTAAGCTTTCCCTTGAGGCCAGTCAGAATAGAAACATATCGCATTCACATATACTTATAAACAGGTGTGCGTGTTTGTATACTTTAGAATACATAGACATGCATATACACACACATACAAATATCTATAGCTATATATCTATCTATCGCTCTCTCCCTCTCATATATATATATATATATATATATATATATATATATACATATATACATATATATATACATATATATATATATATACATATATATATATATATATATACATATATATATATATACATATATATATATATACATATATATATATATACATATATATATATACATATATATACATATATATACATATATATATATATACATATATATATACATATATACATATACACATATATATATACATATATATATACATACATATATATATACATATACACATATATATATACATATATATATACATACATATATATACATACATATATACATATACACATATATATATACATATATATATACATACATATATACATACATATATATACATACATATATACATATATATATACATACATATATATACATACATATATATACATACATATATATACATATATATATATATATATATATATATATATATATATATATATAAGCATGCATGTATATATTTGAGGGTGTTATATGGCTATATATATATCAATATTTATCGCTCTACGTGTGTGTTCTACACACACACACATACATGCACACGCAAATATACAATTTTAAGAAGAGCCAAGAGGAATGAATGAAGTAAACAACAATTATTCAACCAAGAAGTAGAAATGAGATTTTATCTCCTTTAAATCCTCAATAACACTATTTCGGGATTAAACACGCTTCGGATAACAAGGAATTTGCATGAATAGATTTCTTGTTTACCAACAGACATTAACGCTAAAAAGTGCTAGCAGCTGATTCTAAATGCGAGTTAGGTAAAAAAAAAAAATATATATATATATATATTAAAAAAAAACAAAACATAGATATGAAATTATATTGACTTTCAGATTTGACCTTGCCTAAATTGACTTTAGGATTTCTTTTCTATGACCGTTATAGGCGTGTAACATAGCCACATATTTTCTAATATTTGCGCGGAACATTGCTTTATATAAGACGCAAAACCGTATCCCTCTTCACTCTGACGAGATACTATATAGGAAATTCTGCAATAAAATGCCATTAGTACGTTTTATTTTGTTTGCTTTTTTTGCGTACTTTTATATATTCCATTTAAAGAGACAATAAAGGTGAGAAAATTACTGAAAATACATTACAATGTTTAAATTATATAAGCAAATATAAAGGCTGGCAGGGCTACGTTGTTACTGTTTTAGCTTCGCAACCAATTGGTTCTTGGTTCAGCTTCGCTGAATTTGGGAGACGGAAACTGCAGATGCGCTTCGTTTATACACACACACACACACACACACACACACACATATATATATATATATTGTTTTTGCAACAATAAAACTTTAAAGGAACATCACCAGTCAAGCCTCCTGTCATTTTAATCAAACCAATATTTAACTCCGTTCCTGCACCTACTACAGGATTCAACATCAACGATGAATGAGTTGCGTAACGTAGAGTGCTTTTACTCCTAATACACCATGATTAACTAAACGGAATGACCAGTTCTATCCAGTGGTGAACCACTAAACATAAATGCGTGTGTGTGTGTGTGTCCGGCTCGTTTGTGTCTATATGAGTATATTTCGTGCAAACTCGATAAAATATGTAGCAGAACAAGTGCTTGAGTTGATGTGGTTGACTAACAAAAATTAGGTTGTGTGTGAGTATAGAGGAGCGCCAAACATGCCCAGTATTTAGTTATATTGATATACGCATTTAGTTGAAATCTAACTGTATTCCATAACACTGATATCGTTTAAAATAAACGGGACAGGGATTGATTTAATCAATTATACACTGCCTTAAAATTTGAGAATTGAGAGTGACACTGTAGAGCAAAAGGTGAAGATCCTAGGGAATGAAATTCAAGTCTGGGTTTCGATTCTCAGTTAATTCAAGTTTTTATCGTTTAGTTTAAATTTTCTGTTTTTGCCTAGCTTTGTTTTCCTAGTCATTGTAATATGAAAACTGTGTGAAGAAGGTAGAATATATTTAATAAAATCTACAAAAACATTGGTGCTCATTTTATCGAAAAGTTGGGAAGAAAAATTAATCTAGACGAGGTTTGAAGACTGAATGCTAAGAGCTGCAACTAAATACCACAACGAACTTTAATTCGTAGATCAATACCCACCACCCTTTATTTGTAGTATTAACATTATAAATGTTTCTACTTTTTGGCATATAGCCAGCAAATATCCTAATGCATTACTGGTACTTTATTTTATCGACCCCCGTAAGGATGAAAGGCAAATTTAACCTCGGCAGGATTTGAACTCAGACCGCAAAGGGATGTAACTCTAGCTGCAAAGCATGGCGTCCGACCCTTAACCGATACTGCCAATCCACCTCCCTTAATATTATAATATTAATATATTAACATTGCAATTGCAGAAATATACCAAGAACTTCACAGTTTGCAATTTTTAAAGCTTCAGATAAATTTAGTGAAACCCCACAAATAAAAAAATAAAAACAAAGAGAAAAGGAATTTAACTAATAATTACAAAGGTTGATATTTTCATTTGTGTGCGTCTATATATATATATATATATATACGTTGGTTGACGGCGGAGAGAAAAGAGTACTCAACATCGAAGTAGAGTTCTTGCCTTATGACCCTGTGTTAAACAGGCGGAATTCCAGAGAAAAAAGGCTCACTATTTATCCTTAATAATTTAAATATATATATATATATATATAGGAACCAGTAAGACCCCGACAGCTGAGCTCAAGCCGTTTCGACGGCTAATTCGAATTAGCCGTCGAAACGGCTTGAGCTCAGCTGTCGGGGTCTTACTGGTTCCTATTACCCACTCTACTACCTCAAGTATTGAGTACTTTGGTGCGTTATGGTCCACCTGGTTCCTTACCACATTTCCTTCGTTATATATATATATATATATATATATATATATATATATATATATATATATATATACATACAAAGTAACCGGAAATAACAAGCAAGCAACACGGTACAATGAAAATATATATTAGTTTAAGGTAATATCGTAGGAATAGTGTCTTTACATTTCGGAGACTAGTCTTTCATCAAATGATAGAATGTTGAAAGTCAAACGAAGTAAGCATTACATCTCTAAGCAGTGGATTTGTATCAAAATTTATGAGGCTTACATATAAAGAAACACCGAAGGCAATATAAAATCACTTCAAGGCGTCGTTCCTTTTTTAAATTTCTCTTCATAGTTCAAGTAGAAGATTTCTAGAAGTAATCTTCTATTGGGTGGTTGACCTTTATGTTTTCATTCACTAAAAATAAGGCATAAAGAATATTTTAGAGAAATGTCAGAGACTTTTGGATCCCACATAGTTGAGTTACGATGTACAATAAGTTTTTGTCTTTGAATTAGCAATGTTTTTTTTGTCTTCTTCAAAGCGATAGAAGTCTACATCCGTTTTTAAACTCTAGACATGTTTTACAAATTCCTCTAAGTAGTTAGATTAATATGTATTTGCTACATTGTTTTTAAGTGGCAGATTCCACGAGAAATGCTTTATTGGCGATTCAGACAAACTGAATAACAATAATTCACGCACAAATACACAACACACACACATACACGCATACACACATACTTACATATACATACACATACCCACTCTCATACAAAGATTATTTCTTTTGGTCGGAATCTGAGGAATTACTGAATTAACACTACGTATATGAATCTGAAAACAAAACAAAGAAAAATCAATGGAAGCTAACAAAGACAGATAAACTGGAATGTATATCTATCTATCTATCTATCTATCTATCTATCTATCTCTATATATATATGCAAAAGTTCTATTTAAAATTGTTGGGATACAACAAGTAAATATTTTATAACTGATATAAAGCACTTGACAAGTTTTTGGAGTAGATATACGATATTAAATAAATGGAAACTATATTTATAAAACCATATTTATTTCATTATACATATTTCAGGGATACCAAATTAAAATATGGTATGCCTTCATCAGACAAAATACAATATATAAACAGTTTTATAAATAATTTTGACAGAAAGCTTCTAAAAATAATGGTTGCATTTAATAGGGTACGTCAAAATTATTTATAAAACTGTTTATATATTGTATTTTGTCTGATGAAGGCATACCATATTTTAATTTGATATCCCTGAAATATGTATAATGAAATAAATATGGTTTTATAAATATAGTTTCCATTTATTTAATATCGTATATATATATATATATATATATGTATATATGTATATACATATATATATATGTATATATATATATATATATATATATATATATATATATATATATATATATATATATATTTATATATATATGTGTGTGTGTGTGTGTGTATGCGTATGGGTGTGTGTGTATATGTATGTATGTGTGTGATTAACTCTCGATCAAAAATAACGAAAAGAAAAAATCTAAGAAAAATAAAATGAATGCCGTCCGAAGCTCATACGTTCATAAAATGTTTGGTTGAGAGATGTTAGAAAAAATATGCTTAGATAGTTGCACAAAATGCTTTGATGATGATTGTGTTGGAAATTTACATGTTAGAGTGAACAAATAGAAAGAGAGAAAGAAATAGACAGGGCAAAGAAAGAGAAAAGGAAAGGAGATGTGAAGAATCACATTAAAAGGAAAACATAATATATATAGATATGTACAAATGAACAAATGAACAAATGAACAAATGAACAAATGAACAAATGAAAAATAAGTGAAGGAATAAAGTAAGAACGAAATAATTAAATATCAAACAAACATCTTAAATTGAAAGAAAAAAGATTGAAAGAAGGAAAACTATTGAAATATATTATAGTGAAGAAAGATGAAAGAAACTAAGGTAAAAAAAGAAATAATGGGAAAGAAGAAAAATAAATAAATAAATAAAGAAGGAAAGAATGTTTCATAAGATAGATAAAACATAAAGGGAGTTAAAGAAAGAAAGAGAACGAAATGTAAAGAAATAATGAAGAATGAGAGAAAGTAAAAGAAAGAAAGAAAAAAGAAAGATAGATAGGGTATAAAAAGAAATAGAGAAGGAAAAAGGAAAGACGATTAAAGAAAGTAAAGAAAAATAAAAGAATGAAAAAACGAGAGACAAAAGAGCACAAGGAAAAGAGAGAGAAAGGGAGGGAGGAGGAGTAAGAGATCGAAAGATAGTGAGAGAGAGGGGGAGTAAGGGAGTGAAAGATAGTGAGATAGAGAGGGAGTAAGAGAGAGAAAGATAATGAGATAGAGGGGGAGAAAGAGGGAGAAAGATAGTGAGATAGAGGGGGGGGGAATGACAGAGAAAATAAACTTTTCTATCCAATTACATAAAGAAATGCCGAAATTGGATTTGAACTAGGTATTGAATACTGCAAGTTCGCTTCATTTAGACATTAAATGGACACACCTAAATACTACAAAGTATTCAACACATTTTCGATTCTGCAGCGCTACCGATTTTGAAAGTTACGTATTATAAATACTATTAACTAGAGGTCTGCTTTATGAGAGCAATTTGTATAATCTTTTGCTGAGACTTGTTATATGGAGAATATTCGAGAGTCATATTTCCCAGTTTACGAACAAATCTACACAGACACACACACACACGCTCGTACACATACATACATACACATATATACATGTATACGCACACACACATACACATATATACATATATACATACATACACATACGCCCGCGTACAACACATTTAAGCCATGGGAGTGAACTGAAGCAACTTGAAATTAGGTGTCTTGCTGAAGGACACAACCCGGTCTGAGAATTGAAATAACGACCTTATATACATACATACATACATACATACATACATACATACATACATACATACATACATACATACATACATGATGGCTGCCCCCTCGTTATCGAGTATAGCCATTGCACGATATACCATTTTTAATAAGTATTAATCAATTCTATCATGCAATGGCTGTGCGTGACGAATATTTTTTAAAGTGAGGAAAGACTGTGCACTGAGCCAATCCCACTCTCTGAGCGACAGTAGCTATAACCCGAAAAGAAGAAAAGATCAACATCATCGGTAACTACTGAGCCACAGGTATTATATCGGAGTTATCCCAGTTTCCTGAGTTGCCTTCTCCTAGAAGAATGCCCTGACAAAGACTAGAGGTCCTTCACTCCCAGTGGTTTACTGCGCGGTACATGTCTATATACATATTTACACACTTTCGGATGGCCGTTGACTCTTATGGGTTCTTCCGCCCTTTGTCAGGTTTTGCTTTTTGCCCTGCAGTGTCTAAAATCACCCTCCTCACCAAGTAAACTTGGTGGGGTTGCCGCTTTAGTCGCCGACGACCCGACCATGCGACATGTTGTACTGGGTTCCATGTTACCAGTAGCACTCAAGAGTGACCCGACAAACATACATACATACATATGTGAGTATCATATTGAGTTCAAAAGCATTGCCCCTTCTCTATTGATGAACATACACACACAAATACAAACATAGATTCATTTACAGATGCATACATACATACATATATATATATATATATATATATATATATATATACATACATACATGCATGCATATATACATACATACACACATACATGCATGCATACCTATCTACATACATACATACATGCCTATATACGTACATACATATATACATGCATACATACACATTCCAAAAATTCTGCATCTAATAACTGCATCTACAGATAACACATGTACAGATATAAATCATATGCAAATGCACACATATAACTCAAAACATACACATCCACCCATATATTAACATCCATACCTGCACACACACACACACACACATGCATGCATGCAGACATGCAAACATATCTACCTAGTTGATGTGTAAATTTCAATGAAAGAGTCTTGTAACTATGTTAGAAACTGACTCTCACTCTATTGGTAAAATTTTATAAAATTATAAAACCATACATACATACATACACATGGTGGCTGCCAACTCGTTTTCGAGTACGGCCACTACTTTATATCCATGTAGCAGAACCCCTACCGATGGGCTGAACGAGTGTGACTTTTTAGTCCAGCAAGCGACTTGAAAACTCTGGTACAAACACTACACTTGTGACAATTATTGATACATAATGCTGGGCCCATGGTACCATGTGACGACAAGTGCAGAGAGATCTCCAGATATAAAGCAAAGCCTGTGCCGTGAAGCTTTTATTGTGAGCAAAGGCACTGCACAAAGCCAGTCCCACTCTCTTTACCAAGATGATATTTACCAAAAAGAAGAACAAGTCAACATCATTGGATACCATCAGGGTTGCAGGTGTTATATCACTTTTCCTTCTCCTGCATATCTTTTGTATCTTTTACGAGAGGCCTTTTACACAGGGTAGGCAGACTGTGGTCAATTTGGGGGTTTCATCCTTTCTCCCCTTCCTAATTGGAGTGGATAGTATTTTTTTTGGATAGTTGTTGCTTAACAAATTGTTACTTAGCTTGATCATTTCTTCGTGGTGTGTATCAGGATCGCTACTTCTATTCTTTGCTCGATGTTTTAGGCACTGAACCATCCCTCTCTTTACACTGCATGGATGGTGGGAATTGTAGTTGAGGTATCGTCCAGGAAAAAAAACGCGGAGCTACTGTAGGTTGACCCTATCCAAAAAAATACTATCCACTCCAATTAGGAAGGGGAGAAAGGATGAAACCCCCAAATTGACCACAGTCTGCCTACCCTGTGTAAAAGGCCTCTCGGAAAAGATACAAAAGATATGCAGTCCATATGACATCAGGACAGTATTCAAGAGTAATACAACTCTTCGCAAATATCTCCTTCGAGTAGAACCGCCAATAGAAGAGAATATGACGAAAAACTGCGTGTACTCCATCCCAGGCAGTTGTGATAGGTTATACAGCGAAACAGGCTGCCCCCTCAAAATAAGGGTAGAAGAACATCGTAAAGCTGTGACACGAGGAGAGATCGATAAAACGGGTATAGCTGATCATGTATGGAAAAACGGAAACCACCTTCCTCTGTGGGATGAAGTTAAAATAATAGACAGAGAACACCACTTGAAAACACGAAAACTAAAAGTGGCAGCACATATGCTAGGACACAATAACCTCCTAAGCAGACCTAGTGCAGATATGAGTAGTATATGGGAACCGGTATTGAGGAAGGATAGAAAATGATCAGTTTATAACCCTAAAAAAAAAAAAGAAAAAAAAAGAATCACGGAAGAAAAAAAAAGTGGTTAAAATGCGGGCTACCAACCTCAAAATTCCGAGTACAATTCTAGGCAGTGACCTGAACAAACGTTAATAATAACATCACTAGGACACCTGATGAAGGCCGAGAGTACATCAGCCGAAACGTTGTGTTAACAACAAAACAAGATGAGGACACCTATCCGTCCAATATATATAATGTATATATATATATATATATATATATTAGTTTGTGTGCGTGAGAGATACCGATAGAGAAGGGAAAGAGAGAGAGAGAGTGAGAGAGAACGATAGAAGAGAGAGAGAGAGAGAACAAGAGATGGAGAGAGGAGAGAGAGAGAAAAAGTAAACGAGGAGCCATCATAAATACATAAAAATGAATTATTAAACAATATAAAAACTATCGCTGGGAGAATTAATTCATAACTTATTCAACCGCAGTTATATTATTGAAGGTATAGATTTACCTAACAGAATTATTATAGAAATACCTTAGTGTGCTTAATAATAAAAATATAACCGAAAACATATTTAAAGAGAAATAAAATAAAAGACATTAAGCCAAAACTATCATTTATACATAAAGTTTGTAATAAATTAATCTAAGCACATTCTTATTAGAAATATGCGAAAACAGGAAATACGTGATATTGGCTAACAAAATTATTATAGAATTACCTGAAAGTTTTTTTGTAAAAAAAATAATAATATTAAATTCTGTAAACTTATCTAACGAGAAAAAATACTTAGGAAGACGTTGAAGTAGATATAGGAGATGTAAGCAAGACTATCATTTATTCATAATGTATTTGATAAATAATTCTAAATAATCCTTACCAGAAATATATGTTCTACATAGAAGGATGGACTTCTTTCAGTTCCAACTGCGAGTGTTCCAGTGGATTCAATCAACAGAACTGCCTGCTAGTGAAATAAACGTGTAAATGGTTGAGCATTTACACGTTAATATAGTTCCCGGCAAGATTCAGCGTGACAAATATGTGACAAAGCTGGCTTTTAGAATACCATTTTTGCCCGCTGAGTGGATTGGGGTAACGTGAAATAAAGCGTCTTACTGAAGGACACAACGCATCACCCGGTCACGACGGTATGACTGTGAGCTGAATATATTTACCATTAAGCAGTTATTCCTTCTGAGATCACAATACACGATATGTAGGAATGGTGTTCATACAATTATACTTATTTCTGGTTTCTACATAGCCACGTAAAGCTACAAAAGTATAACAGTATTTGCAAACAAAAGTGTTTCGCCATTTTCCTGAATATGTTGAACGAAATCAGCATTTGTCTTTTTCTTCTTGCCCCACATATTCTTGTGAGGGTCTTAGAAACCAAGTCCTCAGACACGCTATCTAACGGGTCCTATTGGACACAACCAGCTCCAAATGATTTAGCAAGATCTCCAAGCAAGACTAGTTGTTATGTACATCAATTTTTCCATTGTTACGTGGGTTCGAGAGGTCCTTTCCTACACAGCTACTGCCAACCAGCTATGCCCGTTATTATCACTGTTATGCAAAGAAAATAGCCATTATGAATGTAGTTAATTCAGATATACATGAATCGCACAACTTAATATATATCTTAATTAACTACCAACACGTGCGTTAATAATATGCAAATTAATACGTCCATTTAATTTACATAAACCCCTCAATGACATATATCATTGTGGTTGTTTAAATTACATACATCTTTCTGATGAGAAACCAAAGTTAAAATTAATTATCATTTTCGCAATTTAGGAATATACATCTAGATGGAAAGTTTTCATGTCTATATACTAAATATATGTAAACTTTTACACGAATCTACACAGTCTCGGTTACCTCGATACTGTATATATACAAACATACGTTTGTCATATATATATATGTATGTTTGTATGTATGCATAAATGTATATATATATATATATATATATATAGGCTTAAAATTGGAATTAGAATAAGAAGAAAGCAAGAACGGGGGGAGGGAGGTTCCTCATCAGTTGTCTACTGGGGTCTCGGATATTTTAACGCTTTAAAGACAATATATCTACCCCCAGAGAATTCAATAACTGGGTAAGTTATTGGGAAAACGGAGAACGCTCTAGGGGTAGATATATTGTCTTTAAAGCGTTGAAATATCCGAGAACCCCAGTAAAAAACTGATGAGGAAATCCCCCCCCCCCCCACACCTCGTTCTTGCTTCCTTGTTATTCTCATTCCAATTTTAAGCCTACCTTCTCTAGCAACTACACAGCCAATCCTATTCTCCTCATATTTTATATATATATATATATTCATCTCCATCTCTCTCTCACTCTCTCTCTCTCTTCCCCCCTCTCTCTCTCTATATATATATATATCTTTATTTATCTCTCTATATATATAGTTCAAGGAAACGACAAAAGAGAGGTACAAAAAGTCTCTTTGTACCATAGCAACACATAAAGAATTTCTTTATGGCTAAAGTATTCTTAACCCAAGCATTAAATATTAACAACTCTATTGCTGTATTGTTCTCTTTATTTTTGGTAAATGGGAAATTCACCCTTGAACAACAAGTAACGATTATACGCATACTTGGATAACAAACGATATGATTGTCTAATACATTTATTAATAATCAGGTAAACAAGATTCTATCGGTAAACAATGATAGCATGGTGATCATTATAAGAGAGAAAAAAAAACATTATTAAAGCCATAATTGAAAATGATTCCAGACTATATGTATAAACAATTCAGGTGAAGGACAGTGAAATAGCGTATAGGTGTATTACCTGCATATCGTTATTAAAACGTCTTAATGATATATGTATGTTTGCATGTATGTAGGAGTCGTTAAAACGTCGGATAGAATGTTTTATGGCATTCGTTCTGACTCTCTGCTCTCTGAATTCAAATCCCGCTGAAGTTAACTTTGACTTTCATTCTTTCAAGGTCGATAGAAAGAGTACCAGTCTAATACTGGAGTCGATTCTTCCTCTCTCTGGAAGGGATGGGCTCCGCGAGGTTAAAAATGCCCAAGAAACGCCGTATGTTAATACCGGTGTCCCTACAACTCTATAAGGAGTTACGGAACCATACATACATACATGTATGTATATATGTATGGTCCGGTAACTCCTTATAGAGTTGTAGGGACACCGTATTAACATACATGAATGTATGTATGTATGTATGTATGTATGTATGTATGTATGTATGTATGTATGTATGTATGACCCCTTAGCCTTTGTCAAGGCAGAATTCTAGGAGAAGGAAAACTCTGATATAACACCTGCAACCCTGATGGTATCCAATAATGTTGACTTGTTCTTCTTTTTGGTAAATATCATCTGGCTTTGTGCAGTGCCTTTGCTCACTATAAAACGGCACAGGCATTGCTTTATATCTGGAGAGCTCTCTGCACTTGTTGTCACATGGTACCATGGGCCCAGCACTATGTGTCAATAATTGTCACAAGTGTAGTGTTTGTACCAGAGTTTTCAAGTCGCTGGCTGGACTAAAAAGCCACACTCGTTCAGCGCATCGGTAGGGGTTTTCCTACATGGATATAAAGTAGTGGCCGTACTCGAAAACGAGTTGGCAGCCACCATGTATGTATGTATAGGAGAGGGCAACTCAGGAAACTGGGATAACTCCGATATAAAACCTGGTGGCTCAGTAGTTACCGATGATGTTGATATTTTCTTCGTTTCGGGTTATAGCTACTGTCGCTCAGAGAGTGGGATTGGTTCAGTGCACAGTCTTTCCTCATTTAAAAAAATATCAGGCATTGCACGATAGAATTAATTAATAATTATTAATTGTTTCTATTTTAGGCACAAGGCCAGCAATTACCCAGTACATTACTGGTACTTTATTTTATCGACCCCGTAATAATGGTATATCGTAATTATTAATAATGGTATATCGTACAATGGCCATACTCGATAACGAGGGGGCAGCCATCATCATGTATTTATGTATGTATGTGTGTATGTATATATGCGTAACGGAGTATAGAGACCAGTGGCAACGGCTGACTTCAGAAGTGTCTAGAGTGGTTGCACCAGTTGCGGGTCTATGCTGATATATGTAAGCTAAAAACGTCTAAAGTATGTCTTAAGCCAGAAGGCTCATTTGGCCGGTGCTTATCCCGGTTTCATGGCGTGAAGCATTAACATTTCGAGACAATGTCTGCAAATATTAAAGCAGGCATGGGCAACCTTTTCGAGAAGCGGGCCACATGAGTCATCGCTCATCACCAGGCGGGCCGCAAAGGCTAATTTACATTCGTGCCCACATTAAAAAAAGGGCGGTGACTCAGGTTGTTTCAATTTGTTTCTTCACAATTCGTACACGTTGCTTTCCTCGATCGTAAAAATGATAGAAACAAATTACGACTGAAAAGTTAGGGTAAAAAAAATCAGAAAGATTTCATTTGGGTGGCATAGGCGAGCCATTGAGAAGGCTTCGCGGGCTGCAGGTTGTCCATGACTGCATTAAAGTGACAACAACCGAACATAACCGAGTTGAACGCCGAACAACGAAGCCGTCCTTTTCGCTATCGTCATGTGTTCATACATTACAGACAACAGCGGCTATCAACCAAGTCTATGGTGAAAACAGCCTTCCCTTGACTCATTCACTCGCATCATCCAATTTGTCCTTCATTTAATTTTCCTTTTCTAATTTATTTATGTTCTGGTTCAATGGAGATTTCAAGTTGTTGTTGTTAAAGTCGTTGTCGTCGTTATCGTTGTTTGTTGTCGTAGTTGTTTTTGTTGTTATCGTTGTTATTGTCGTTGTTGTTGTTGTTATCGTCGTGGTCATTGTTGCTGTCATCGTTGACTAGTTACTGTAGTCGTCGTCGTTGTTATTGCTTTTGTTGTTGTTACTGTTGTTATTGTTGCTATTGATGTGACCGTTGCTGTTGTTGTTGTCGTAGCTGTCGTCATAGTTGTTGTTGTTGTTGTTGTTATCGTTGTGGTCATTGTGGCTGTCATCGTTGATCTGTTTTACTGTAGTCGTCGACTTTGTTATTACTTTTGTTGTTGTTGTTGTTGTTGTTGTTGTTGTTGTTGTTGCTGTTGATGTTACTGCTGTTGTCAATGTTACTGTTGTTATTGTTGCTGTTGTTGCTGCTTTTGATATTACCAGTGTTGTTGTCGTAGTTGTCGTTATAGTTGTTGTTGTTGTTGTTGTTGTTATCGTTGTGGTTATTGTTGTTGTCACCATTGTCCTAGTTACTGCAGTCGTCGTTGTTGTTGTTGTTGTTGTTGTTGTTGTTGTTGTTGTTATTGCTGTCTACGTTACTTTTGTTGTCATTGTTTCTGTTGTTATTATTGCTGTTGTTGTTGTTATTGTCATTGCCATTGTTATTATCTTTGTTCTTGTAACTGTTGTCTTCGTCGTTGTTGTTGTTGTTAATGCTGTTGATGTTGCTGTTGTTGTCATTGTTACTGTTATTATTGTTGCTGCTGTTGGTGCTATTCATATTACCATTGTTGTTGTTGTTGTTGTTGTCATCGTTGTCCTCGTTACTGTAGTCGTCGTCGTTGTTGTTGCTTTTGTTGTTATTATTGTTTGTGTTACTATGGCGGCAGATTGGCAGTATCGGTAGAGGGTCGGACGCCATGCTTTGACGCATGGTGTTACGGCCCTTGTCATTCTGAGTTCAAATCCCGCCGACGTTAACTTTGCCTTTCATCCTTACGGGGTTGATAAAATAAAGTACCAGTCACGCACTGGGGTCGATTTAATCGACTTTCCCTCCCTCAAAATTGCTGGCCTTGTGCCTATATAAGAAACAATTATTGTTTGTGTTACTGCTGTTGTTATTGTTTCTGTTAAGGCGTTGGATTGGCAGTACCGGTAGAGGGTCGGACACCATACTTTGACGCACAGAGTTACAGCCCTTTACGGTTTGAGTTCAAATCCCGCCGAGGTTAATTTTGCCTTTCATCCTTACGGGGTCGATAAAATAAAAGTACCAGTAATGCACTGGAATAATTGCTGGCCTTGTGCCAAAAGTAGAAAGAATTATTACTGTTGTTCTTGGTATTGATGTTATCATTGTTGTTATCGTTGTCCTTGTTACTGTTGTCTTCATCTTTGTTACTTTTGTTGTTGTTTTTGCTGTCGACGTTGCTGCTGTTGCCATTGTTTCTGTTGTTATTATTTCTGTTGTTGCTATTGACGTTACCGTTGTTGTTATCGTTGTTATAATTTTCTGTTGATGATATGGTACTCATCATCTTGGTCTTTGTTTATCTTAACGTAGCCGTAAATCCTTCTTGTTCTTCCCCACTTCCCCACCTCTAACCCACTTCTTCCTCTTGGTATTGTCTGTCAATGATGTAGGTAAAACACACATTCATGTAGATATTGTTTGTACAAACAAAAGGAGTTTGCCAGCTTCTTTAATAACATTCCTTTTGCTAGTTTTTCTTTACTTTTTCTGCTTTTTTTCGTTAATTTTCCTTTCTGATGTATTTCTCTTTGTTTGTTATTCTTTTTTAGCTGTATGCCAACTAGACTTCTTCTTCTTCTTCTTCTTCTTCTTCTTCTTCTTCTTCTTCTTCTTCTTCTTCTTCTTCTTCTTCTTCTTCTTCTTCTTCTTCTTCTTCTTCTTCGTCTTCTTCTTCTTCTCCCTCTCTTTCTCCCTTATAACCTTTGTTCTCTTCCGATCTTTCTTTACCCATTTATGTATTTATTTATGAATTTCGTCGTATATCTAATTCATTCATTCTTTCTTCTTTCCGGTTACCGCCCTTCCTTACTTCTTTCTGTCTTTCTTGCTCTCCACATTTTCCTTTCTTTCTTTCCTTCAGCCCATCTAATATATTGTCAATAGCTCATGTCTGTATCTGCCCAAAGCACCTATACATATGTTCTATACATACGTGCATGTGAGCTGTATGTGTGTGCACGTGTACACGATAGTTATCCGATGAATCATTGTTTTCTGTAAAGATAGTAAATGGTAAAGGGCACTTCTCTCCTGGTGGAGTCGTAGGGTCACCTTTCAAGCACAGGGCGTGTCTTGGGTATCTTACACTTGGAGAAACCCACCCTCCTCCAGATCGGAACGCAGATGAACATATGGCTAATATTTCAAAGATGTTTAACGCTACTTCTTCTCTCGCATTTCTACACTCACATACATTTCGGTTATGACGACGTGTATTCCAACTGTTCGAAGAATGGAACAGCCAGATCGTGAAATTAACGATTAAACGGGGTGAGAATTCCACGAACGTACACTATTAGTGTAGTTCTTGGGGAATTTAAACGTAGAAAAGCCAACATTCTTCCAAATCGGAACGCAGCGGAATTCTCCCTATATATATATATATATATATATATATATATATATAGTAATAATAATAAATTTGAAGACTAAAATCCAAAGTTTCAAAAAATTCAAATTGTTAGTTTCAGAAGATCCCGTTAAGGGTGAAAGCAGCGATTCTTTGCTTAAACTTTAATCTGTTATTTTAATAAATATATAGATAGATATATATATATATTATCATTGTTCTTGTTATGTATATATATATATATAAAGAGAGAGGGAGAGAGAGAGATAGAGAGAGAGAGAGAGTGAGGGAAAGAGAGAGAGAGAGAGAAAGTTCGGTCATTTCCATTACCGGCACGGCTCATTTTTGGCAGTTGACTTACCAAGAATAACGTGAAATAAATTGTATTGTTCAAGGTCAAAAACCACACCCGGTCCAGTAATTGAACTCGTGGCCTTACTATCATGAGGGCAACATCCTGAACAATAAGCTATCTGTATTTACACTAGTATATATACACAATGCCGGGTTAACCTACTAGTATAAGTAGTATTTGCAACGGGCCCCGCGCTAACTGATTTATACTATAGTACTATACTACATTTAACACACACACACACACACACACACGCACACATACATACACACACACACACACACACATACATACACACGCATGTTTAATATTTATAGGGTAAGCCTGGAATAAATTTCAGGCCATGGTTTCATATACTCGGCCTTTATGTCGTAAATAATGGTTACAACAGGTTCAAGTGATCACATGAATGTCGAAGTCAATTGTAGTTTTTTCACTAAATGTATTTCATTTGTACTCTCGGGTCCCAAATAATAGGTGGGGTTGGAATAGGCCGGAGTGGTGGTGGGGGATGGACATCTGCTTAAATTCTTATAAGTTTGAGTAAACGGGTGGGAGGATCGGTAATTGTATAGTAT
>OZ024743.1:22745057-22750057 GCA_964016885.1 Eledone cirrhosa | reverse complement strand
CTGACTACTACTACTACTACTACTACTACTACTACTACTACTACTACTACGACGACGACGACGACGACGACGACGACGACGACTACTACTACGACGACGACGACGACTGCTGCTGCTGTTACTACTTACTACAACAAACTAATACTAATCCTACTGCTGCTACTGCTAATGCTACTACTACAGCAGTTGCATTTGTTATCGTTTTTGTTGAAATTGCTCCTGTAGAAGTTATAGTTAGCAGTAGTAGTAGTAGCAGCAGCAGCAGCAGCAGTCGTAGTAGTAGTAGTAGTAGTAGTAGTAGTAGTAGTAGTAGTAGTAGTAGTAGTAGTAGTAGTGTGAAGAGGAGGGGTGTTGGAGCCGGTTACTTCAGGTGAGATGAAAGTCAACATTGACATAGACAGAATTCAAAATTTTAACGCAAAGAGCAGGGAAAAATACCGCAGGAAATTTCGTTCGATGCTTTAATGTTTCTACTAATTTGCCGCGTAGCATCGTTTGATTATTTGGTTTGTGACTCATTACTCTCTTAATGACAATAACATTAAAGAAATAATAATACAGATCCCACACACATATCTCAAACAAATAAGTTACAATATAGCATCTCACAATATCACAGTTTTAAATCTCAAACCAAGCGGTATAACCTGCTCAGTCTACTTACATAATTTGTAAGCCATTTTGGTATTTCTGCTCTCTGTTATTGTTCAGTCACAAAAAGAAGTAAAATTGAGTCGTGTTTATTTAACGTAGGCTAATTGTGCTACGTCCCTAATTAATTGAATTATCAGTTATCGGCCAGAGCAAATGTTGCTCTATTTGACACTTGCATTCGAGGTGACCTCCCCTTGCTGGCCTTCATTTTTAACGCTTTTGGACCTCAATCTTTCTACAATTGGCATCTAAATATAGTATCTATACGCAGCCGATCTCTCGGTCTTTTACGAAGCGTTGACAAGATAAATTGAATATAAAGAATGATAAGCTTATGTATGGAGATGCCATAAAATAGCATATAGTATCTCCGCGCATGAGCACATCATACTTTATATTTTCTATTTCGTGCTAACGTCTGAAATTCAATCATAGATAACGTATTGGTTTATGTAGGCAAATATAATCTATTTTTGAAAAGAAAAAAAAATACAAGAAAAAGGATCGTCACAGCTAGAAAGATCTGCTCGAACAGGGCTTATATAAGGATTAAACAACAAGAACTCACCACTGCCATATTATTACAACGTTGGGAATACATTATTTAGGCTTAGTAAATCACATTATTAGGAGACATTCTGGCGGTGGATTGGCAATGCCGGTGGATTGGCAGTATCGTTATAGGGTCGGACGTAATGCTTTGACGCATAGAGTTACGGCCCTTTCCATTCTGAGTTCAAGTCCCGCCAAAGTTAACTTTGCTTTTCATCCTTATGGGGTCGATAAAATAAAGTACCAGTAATACACTGGTTAATTGCTGGCATTGTACCATAAGTAGAAATAATTATTAGGAGACATTCTATGTGACACAGATTACGTTTCTGGTTGCCTGGCGTATAGACATGAGTGACCCTTAGTATATTCCAGTTAAGTGAGTACTCAATAGTAGAATTATTTTACACCGTATAGGTTTTTAATTTATCCTTCTTAAAGGAATGAAGATTCGTGTAGTAACCAGACTTAAAGCTATTTAATATATGCTTTGGTCCAACTAGGTATTCCTTCTGAATTGTTCATTTATGCCCTCTGGCTTCCATCGTCTTCATCTACTAGTGACCTGATAACGCATTGAGTTTAACGCACCTTGCTAAAATAGATTCTTCCACTTTCATTTACTCTCAATCTCTCTCTATATATATATATTTCCCATATGTTTAAGTTATTTGTGTAATGTTTGATGTGTTTATACATTTTAATACATAAATAGGTTAACGTGGGCTTATCTAATGATGTATCTTAAATTCTGCACTGTCTTTATCTTCACAATATTGGTGGAATCTCTGCTACCTCACAATTTTTGGGTAACATTATCAATTTTATATAATTCACTAGATCTAACAGGTGTGCATTTAGAATAAACTAAAGTTGTTCTAACTGTTGATTTATTATCGTTTTTTTTTATATGCTAATGCTACTCCTACACACTGAATTCTGAACAAAACAGATTGTGTAGGCAGCTGAGCTTATCGGAATTACACTCTTGTTGCCTCCTCCACATCTCATAAACGATGTTTAAAAAAGCTTAGAAATATAAAACAAAATTCTTCCCTGTAATAGTAGTGGCGGTAGTGGTGGTGGTGGTGGTAGGATTAGTAGTAGTAGTAGTAGTAGTAGTAGTAGTAGTAGTAGTAGTAGTAGTAGTAGTAGTAGTAGTAGTAGTAGTGGTAGTGGTGGTGGCTGTTGTAGTAGTAGTAGTACTAGTAGTATTAATACTAGTAGTGGTGGTGGTGATAGTAGTAGTGGTGGCGGTGGTGGTGGTGGTAGTAGTAGTAGTGGTGGTGGTGGTGATAGTAGTAGTGGTGGTAGTAGTAGTAGTAGTAGTAGTAGTAGTAGTAGTAGTAGTAGTAGTAGTAGTGGTGGTGGTGGTGGTAGTAGTAGTAGTAGTAGTAGTAGTAGTAGTAGTAGTAGTAGTAGTAGTAGTAGTAGTAGTAGTAGTAGTAGTAGTAGTAGTAGTAGTGGTGGTGGTGGTGGTGGTGGTAGTAGTAGTAGTAGTAGTAGTAGTAGTAGTAGTAGTAGTAGTAGTAGTAGTAGTAGTTTATATAATTCCAGCCATACTCTAATTTCATACTTCAGAAATTGAAGATTTGTTTGTCTCTTTGTTTATATATTTTATTTAATATAATGTTCTTGTCATCGGCTTAAAACTCAGCATTCTTGTTAGGCAGATTATTCTAAAAGATTGTTATTCTAAGACATTATCCAAACAGATACAATTTTTAAAATATCAGAATATATTTGTGATAATGGAAAAAGATAACACTTTCAAGAAAATAGTTTTCAGCGCTATAATAACTCTTGACGTTTTGTTTACTTGAAATTTTAGATTAAGTCAATAGAATGAATATTAATAAGACAAAAAGAAAATATAGCCACGATTATAAAAATATCTCATATTAAACTTAATTCAAAATGCTCTCTTCTTACTGTTGTTTAGCTTCAGGTCGCTCACGACTAAATAAACCTATGATTGAAAGAGTTCAAGCACAGACAATTACGTTCTTTTCTTGTGCATTACACATTTAGAATTTTGTTATTGAATGTGTCGCTCTTGTTCATGATGGTACGGTGTAATTTGACAAAAGAGTTATTTTTAGAAGGTCAATCAACCTTTTACAGACTTTCAAGTTGGCTCTTATGGTTTGATTTTCTAGTCTATGTTTTACAACCTTTGTCGATAAACAACGACGAAAGATATTCATTAAATATATACACGTTCATTTTCTATAAACTATATGACGGTGTATATATTTGAAATAGTCACAAAATATAACATTCTTTTCTTTCCTATTTTCTAATAAATTCACAAATATTTATCATTATGTCATCCCAACAAACATTCAAACACACACACATACACATACATACGTACACGCATACACAATCGTTTCATTTATACGTACATCAAAGCATTTAAACAAATACCAAGACGCAGAAGTGTCCATAACTCTAACGTTGAATGGAAACAAACAGACAATAACAAATAGTTTACTGCACTGATGTTTTATAATCAGTATAAGAACGTAATAAAATGCATTGTTTCACATTATTTGAAAAGTCATTTTGTGGTGAAGCTAATAGTTGTATTGTAAAAACAGAATGCCAAAGTATTAATAATATGTATATATTACATAACGGAAGAACAGAGAATATTGTGTTGTCGAAATTAGGTTTAATATAGAATTAACATGGCGGCGAATTGGGAGGCTCATTAAGACGTCGGGTAACATGCTTGCACTATTGTATTCATTCCGGCTCTCTGGCCGTAAGCTCAAAACCTCCCTTTCATTCTTTTAAGGTCCATAAAAAGGTAGCAGTCTAGTGCTTGTGTCGATTTTGCCTCTCTCTCTCTCAATCTCTCTCGCGCTCTCTCTCTCAATCTCTCTCACTATCTATCTCTATCTATCCCTCGCTATTTGGAAGAAATCAGCTGAATTCAGACCTGAGAGGGAATGGGCTCCACCAGGTTTTAAAAGCTCAAGACGTGGTGCTATTCTCTACGGCTTCTCTACGACTCCGACTCACTCTAAGTAAGGCTCATCAACTAAAGAAGGAGTTGCGTTGATGATGAAAATCGGGATCATAATCACCATGATCATCGTTGTCATTGCTGTTGGCATTGTTTTTGTTGTAACGTGGTGGTAACATAATGACGGTCGAGTTGTTTAACTCTTAGATAAGCTCTGTTCAGACCTGGAGAGGTGATGGTCTTCGCCAGGTTTAAAATGCTCAAGCCAAATTGTATGTCGCCATGTTGTCCCTACACCTCAGCAAAGAGGCATAGGGACTTAATACATAAAATGTGTAAAGAATAGAAACGTATACACGATCAAATAACAAGTAATAAATATAATTGTTTCTACTTTGGGCACAAGGCCAGCAATTAACCAGTGCATTACATGTACTTTATTTTATCGATCCTGTAAGGATGAAAGGCAAAGTTAACCTCGACGGGATTTGAACTCAGACCGTAAAAGGACGTAACTATGCTAGAAAGCATGGCGTCCAACCCTCTACCGATACTGCCAATAAATATATTACCAGTATTAATGAGCTGTAGTACATCAATCGTTGGGCACTGCATTTTAATTTTCAAATAAACATAATTTACTTGCTTTTATCCTCCACAAATTCCACTTACTATTCGGATATATATCAAATGTTAGGATGAGAAAGAGTAAATAGATTCTTAGAGTCTTGTTATTGTTTAGCGTAATTGGGGCTCTGTCAGAGTATCAGGCCTATGATGAATGGTATTCCAGCTGTCACCATCCGGACCATTTCTGACA
>OZ024743.1:22727557-22737557 GCA_964016885.1 Eledone cirrhosa | reverse complement strand
TATATATATATATATATATATATATATATATATATCACCGTACAGAGGCACATGCAAGGAACATACATGCCTACATCTATCCGAAGATATAGGCTGCGTAATGATATTATTTCTCATTCGTTGCATTTAGATAACATTAGCCAGGACTGCTAACTACCAAAAAATATCTCCACAGAGATCTTGTTGATATGTTTATCTAAGAACATGCATGAAACCTTTTTACAAGAATTACTGCCTTTAGCTACATAATCTTATTTTATATATTTATTCATGTTTTATTCGTAATCCGCGTTATAAAACGAGCAAAAGCCATAAATAAGAAACAATTTCACTTAACATTTAATAAAATGGGGAAATGAAAAAAAACATCTTATAACAAGCGTACCATAAAGAATTCACTTTCTCTAAATATAAATGTTTATATTTTCTAATGTTGTACTTCAATAATTGCTTTTATTTATACATAAACGCTAGAAATTGCAAAGCTTCAAATTTAGTGGGGATGAAAATAAGCTTTTTTTTTTACCGAGTTCTGATAAAGAAAAAATATCAGAATATATAAAAAACATTAAAGTTGTTTTGAAAAAGAAAATAAATAATTAAAAATATAATGGCCTTCCAGTCATTTTCAAGAAATTGTGTTCAGATAAGAATGTGCAGGACGGAGTGTCGGCAATGGAATGCCGAACAAATTTAACGCTGTCGAGAACGAATCCTTTTACAACAAAACCTTTGAAGGCATGGGCGCAGTCCTAAACGAATGAAGGTGGGAATAGAACCATGATTTAAATCTATTTGATGTTGCACCGATGGAAGCTTTAGTAATAGTAATTGTAGAAACAGTGCCTTGGTATACTATGTTAGATACAAGGCAATTACCATTAATAGGGCAACAGTGTTGTTGTCTGTAATTGCAGTTATGGTTAGCTATTGGGTTACCTTGAGTATTATATACAGTATTACGGTTATTTAAATAGTTTGCACTAAAGGAACGTCTTATTTCTAGTTTTTCGTGCAGTTGTTTTGATAGGGTTAGCTATATTGTCTGATATTAAATGATACTTTCTCAGTGTTGTACAGTTGCTGGAAGTTAAATAGTTTGATAGTATTTTTATTTAATACTTTATGGTACTTATGTGATCGGGGACGTTTTTTTTTTATCAATTATTGTAAAGAACCGTTTAGGTTTATTTGTAGCAATTTGTTTACTATAGGTCTATTAAAACACTTGGTTGGCAATCTCTGGTTTGTCTTACTACTTATGGTTGAGACTTCTTTATCAAATGGAAGTTGAGAGTTCGGTACATCATTGTTGAAATGAGAATTATTATTACTAGATTTAAGGATATAAAGAAGCTTACTAGTGACTATCTCATGAACTTGCCTGTTGATATGATTAACGAAGTAATTAAACTGCAAATTGTTATTGATGCTTAAAATTACATTTTGATAAATCAAAGCATGGCATCCGGCACTACCAATACTGCCAATCCACCGCCTATTACTGGTTGTAATAAGAAAATAATGATGGAGTTTTGAATACCAAAAGGTGGTGGAACTAACATACATAATTAGAGAACACGCAAGAAATTAGATTTTAATCATCTTAAACTTATATACATTCTATAATGTTTGTATCAAATGAGGCACTAGATTATATTAAGTACATTTTACCACCTGAAAAAGAAAAAGAGTGAAAGGTACTCGAACGCAGAAAATTACGTTTTGTCCACTGTCAGAGAAAACAAACTTGTTTAATTCTAGATCCACTTTGATCAGGCAGATGTATGTTTAAAAGCATTTTATCTATTACCATCCGGTCTTTTGTAAGACATACAATAGCTTGTATTACCTTCTCAAATGTGTCCAGCGTTTTATAAGGCAGTGGTGTATGATATGCGGAAATGTTGGCTACTATTATATACTGGTTAATCGACAACGCAGATGCTCTTTCGTCGACTTTTTCATCTAAATCTTGTCCACGTGTATGTCGTGAGTAACTATATCAAATATCACCCTCAACTACCAGAATATTGTGTCCGCTTTTGGCTTAAGATACATAGAGTATATTTTGCTAATGCCTGTATATCTCACCACAATAGCAATAGCGTATATTCAATCACTGATAATGTTTTGCTTGTGGCTTAAGCCTGTTCCAAATATGTACTTATAATTTAATATGAAACAGCAAAATAATACCACTTCATATTAGAAGACAGCGCAGGGATCTTTGTTTAAAGGATGTTTGTTCGTATCCTATATATAATTATATGTGTTGTTCTTGAATCAGGACGGATGAGAGCAGAAGTTAGAAGCAAATCCTATGCACAATATAATTAGACAAAGCTGTATCAAAACAACTATAAGAATGTAATGTAGCATAACAATACATAGGTACGTATATAACGTATCAGATATAATATGAAATATATTATTAATGTGATTCCATTCTCTCACCTTCTTTCTAACACTCCTCTCTCTCACTGACATTTTATCTTACTAGATATGAATATTTTAGTATGTTTGGGGAGAGCTTGTAAGCCTATAAAAGCAGTGAGACTAGAATATAATAAATGCATACCTCGTGGTATGCATGAACCTAGCCAATACACTTTTAGTTCATTTCACTGATATATTAATTCACTGTGAGTGCACAAGGACTCAACTGGAAATTAGGGGTATGATTTTATGTCTAGATCAATTAAAACAACAGGGCGAATGGGTCTCAATTTCGCCAAAAAAAAAAGAGAATATAGAATACCTCACAGGGGCTAGAGATATTTTCGCGACTATTCCCTTTGTCATGTATTGTTGAACTAAAGACAATTACTCATGTATTTATACAATATATAGTACATTTATTTATACTGTATATATATATCTAGAGTGTTTTCTTAGAAAATATATGTTGGGACTCATTAGATTAGCGCCAAGGGTAGAAAGACGCTCATAAGCTGATATTTAATCAGTGAGAGCGCGCAATGACTCCGGATGGAGTCATTCATTTGGTGCATACATATTAACTTGCACACATACTTAAATACATATATAAATCCATACTTACTTATATATATGTAAAGCATACATACATGTACACTCATATATAAGTAAACATATATACATGCATACATATATACATACATAATACATACATTTCGGCACAAAACATATGGGTGGAAACAATTCCTTGTAACCTAGAGTCTTCTTATAGAGTCGCTACACGACACCCATCCAATGTTGCGCCCAGAGCCTTGCCTGGTGTATTAAGGTTTCAAGGCCGTTAAGTGTACATAAATCTTCATGATTGGGACAAACTAGAATGTACTCCATACTTTGCAGTTGCCCGCATTGGTAGTTGGAATCATCATCAGTGGCATATACCCATTTCTGAGGTTTGGCTGTACAACGCCCAACAGCTGTTCCCAGGCGATTCAGGCAGGACCAGAAGAGCTATGCTTCACTGGAGCCAGGGGGGAGAATTCTGTTGGGCTGAGAGAGAGATAGAGAGAGCCTGTGTTCCACGTTGTTAAGGTTGTTTCACCACAGGTATAGGTGCTGATTAAAAGCACTTTTGTTCAGTGGTTCGATTGAGTGTAGAAAGCTGACTTAAGCCTCTTTGTCATTGGTTCACAGCCATGGAGTGGATGACGAGGATCAGTTTCCTGCTTCAACTTCTCAAGTAGGGAGTGGACTGTCCTTTTGATGTGAGGGGGAGCAATGCCACTAAGTAAGTGGAGGTCAGCAACTTAGTTTAACATGAGACAGTGATTGACCTGCAAGAGGCGTTTATGGCAGGATCGATTTTCTTTGCATATGATGATCTGTTCTACATTGGTGAAGCATATTCTGCTGTGGAGTAGCAAAGGCCCTGGGCTGTGGTGCAGATTGTTTATCCCATACTATGCTGTCAACCACCTTCAAGCCAACGTTGACAAGATCCAATTAAGTGCCTTCCACCTACGGAACAGAGAGGTTAACCACCATCTCTAGATCAACTTTTATGCAAAACGGTTAAAGTACACTTCCACGCCAATCTACCTTGGGGTCACTCTGGACCGGTCTATTACATACAAGGACCATATTGCAAATACTAAAACCAAGGTCGGATCAAGAAATGCTAACAGTGTGTCCGGTATAATTATGAAGTACTGTTATAGAGATCAGAACCTACACATATCAACATTTATTTTTAAATTAGCGAGAAAAGGAATATTTATGGACAGCTGCTTTGAAACATATGGCTTATCTACACATAATACATCGTTACATTTGTTTTTATAATCATTAATGCACGTGGCTGTGTTACTATAAGCTATGTTTTTCAATCAAAAGTGACAAGCTTACACGTACTTTGCAAATGCAGTTAATAAACGGAAGAGTAAAAATATGCATTACTTTTGTAACATTAGAAA
Organism: Eledone cirrhosa; assembly: GCA_964016885.1. Lineage (NCBI taxonomy): Eukaryota > Metazoa > Mollusca > Cephalopoda > Octopoda > Eledonidae > Eledone > Eledone cirrhosa. Next base: position 22,733,145 of record OZ024743.1, on the reverse strand, counting down.
ACTACTCCTTTACGAAACAAATTGAATCGAACCATTAGAAAATATAGCATAATCACACACATACATATGCACACATACGTGCATGTATAAACATATATAAATGTGCATGAGTCTAACATAGTGTGTTAAACATTTCGTGTAACGGAAATTAGCCTTGCAATTAGAATATAAAAACTGTCTAACTGTTTTAAATCTAATAAAAACAAACAATGGCGATAACTCTGAAAATAACAACTAATCCAAATTTTTGGAAAATAAAAGCACCGTAGCTAAGAGTAGTTCTTCCTTAAAATCCAACTGCTAGAAGCCACGGGCATGTTTCGGTCTGGTTAGATCTCATAAGTAACGTTTATTCAAAGCGTAGAGATGACGTATGTATATAGAAATAGATGGAATGAAGGGACACTAATTGCGTATACTAACAAGATGAATAAGGGGAAATATCTCTAAAGAGCACTTTGTCTACAACATACACATACACTAGACTTTCACAATGTATTGAGCTCTTAAATGTGGATTAGCTGCAATTATTCAGAATACGTTTTTTATGTAACATGAATATTTTGTTTTTATATGTTCTGTAGGTTCAGGTGAACTTTGATCGAATGGAACTATGATCAAAGACGTTCCAAATATGATCATCCCACATAGGACTACATTATTTAATGTACCCTTCCTTTCTTTAAAAACAGCAGGGTGTAATCTGAGGGCGATTTGGCTGCTATTACTAGCATGTTGAATAACAACTTAGAAACTCCCTAGTATCTATGAGGTGCGGAGGTGTATATATTCTATCTGATAAACGTGAGAGTATTTTTGCTGACGTCAAATGCTGCCTACTACTAAGCTGTAAATGAAAGGAATTCGCGGTTAAAAATAAATAGGAATTGGTTAGTTACTTTTATTTCTAGAAGACGCTTCATCAATGTTCAGTTTCTTGTTTTCTTCCTTCCATATCTCCTCTCACTTTTTATGTGATTAGCGTCTTAAGGATATTTTGCCGTATACAATAACCACGGTTGGCAAATTACATCATGTGATGGGGAACGAAATATTTCATTGAGGAAAAAATAAATGAAAAAATAAATCAGTAAAGAAAAAAAAATATCAGCAGACATTTTATTATAGTAGTTTTTGTTTATGTATTTGCTACATAATTTTGGTGTTGTTGTTGATAATGCTGTTAACATTAGTCTGTTTTTATCTTTACATTTTTATTATGTTTTTTTTCTTTTATGACAGAAGCAAATCCGTACTAAATTTCGTAACACCATTTATATTATCATTTATAATATCATATTACATGCTGACACAGTTTCTATCTATGTTTTAATCAATACAAACATACAAACATACAAACACAGACACACACATGCATGTATAGACACATACACACACAAATACACACGCACACACACATACACACACGAACACACGCACACACACACAGACACACACACACACACATATATATATATATATATATATATAAGTGAAGGCGTGTGGCTGAGTGGTTAGAGAATTGGATTCGCAATCGTAAGGTTGTGAGTTCGATTCCTGGACCACGTGATGCGTTATGTCCTTGAGCAAGACACTTTATTTCACGTTGCTCCTTCTACCTGTAGTTGCGACCGATAGATAGTATTAGCAATTGGAAAGACCAACGAAAACATTGTTCCCTCGGTCCGATTTGACGAAAGTCGATCGTTCCTATGTATATATATATATATATATATATATATATATATATATATATATATATATATATATATATATATATATATATATATAGAGAGAGAGAGAGAGAGAGAGAGAGATAGACACACACACACACATATATATATATATATATATATATATATATATATATATATATTCATGTACACACACATGCAAACCCTCTCACTGCCGAGTGTGATCTCTTTCCTACTATATGTGAAGTTTCTCCGTTTTGAGCTAAAGAAATTCTGCTTAAAGCCTGCCACAGTTGAGCATATGGCTTTATTACAGATCTCACAGGTGCATGGCATCCCCATCCGCATTCCTTGATTGCTATTGTTATGTAACATGCTAAATTACCTTGTCAAATCTGAGTTTGGTCCGCACCTTTTATTACATGTTGAGCATTCGGAAGTCCTTATCTACCGCTCATTATGCTTCTAGTGGTTAACCAATCCAGCCTTTCATGGAAATGTCAGTAACATGCCCTTTTAAGTGCCAGCTGCAACACGCTAATGATGTTGTATACATCTTCATTCACCATCCCAAGGATGCTGTGTAGTTGATGTAATTCTACTTAAGCTTGCCTTCTCTCCAATACCAATAGATGGAAGTTCAGTGATCCTACTACTAATGTTAATGATTAGGTTTTTAAAAAATTATGGATGAATGGCGACGTTTATGATAGCTTTTGTAATAGTTTTACTCTAGATTCTGTATTTTTAAGTGCTTAAATTTCAGGTTTTACTGGATTAATTGATCTTCACTTTGTATTAGAGCCAAAATTCACTTCGTGGTCTTTACTCAACATTTACGTCTTATGTTTAAATAAAGAGTCTACCCTTTTATCTATTTAAATGTTTTTACTAGAGTTTGTGTTTCAATTTTAGTCAATTGGAATTTTTGATATCATTATTAAATAATTGTTTATTAGTGGTATTTTCTACTTCATAAAGGGTTTTAGTTTTGTCTGTAAATATAAATATTTATTTTGCATTCTTAATAGTCCTACGTTAGAACTAAGTATATTTTGGAAAGGAACTAAGGGAGTATTAGTTATCATGTCTAAAATGTGGAATTTAGAAGATTAAACTTTTTTTAATTATTGGTATACTGATCGTTTTAATACTATAGTGGGCAGTGGTTGTTAATGTATATTTTGATTGTGGTATATTGTAAAACATGCATCTCTTATCCTTGCGTTTGACTTCAAGGAAAACATTTAACAAAAAGGTAATTTTATACTTGGAGTAAAAATAAATAGAAATTCCAAATTATTTTTTTAAAAAAATGTTTTGTTCGTAAGCTCTCTTGTAAACAGGTTGCTGGCGTATTTTCTTCATTTACTTTGAAATTTCTCTCGGAAGTTAAGAATATTCGCTTATCTTGAAAACGTAATTTTATAAGTGATGAAGGCATGCAAACAACCTTCAGTAATGCATATCTATTTTTTCAGTAATGGTAATAATTGTGAATACATATAAAAGAGTAAATTTGTTTAGCAGAAATATACATTGTTCCATGTGTAGCGTTTTTATGGTTAATTAATTACATTAAAACCGAGCGCAATAGAATAGGAAATAAGCATCACACGAAGGAATGTTTCGTTGCAACTATTTCTCATGCCTCCCACAATGTTTATGAATGTGCATCTAAGAGCCACGAACATCGTTGCAGCGTATAATTCTTCATTTACACATTACTGAAAAAAGTCAGTAACTACTCTTTTATGAATGACCGTGTTCATTTAAAGTACTAGTGCGTTAAAACAACAGATATTTACTTTTGCTTTTACTTGTTTTAATCATTAGACTGCGGTCATGCTGAGGCACCAAGTTGATTTTGTCGATCATATCCACCTCATTCCTAATTTTGTCAAGTCCTGTAGCTATGTTATCTAGTTCTTTTTGTCGAACCGCTAGGTTACTCGACATAAATAGATGCAAGCACAAATGTAAACACAGACACTGGAACACACACATGCATACATTCATTTTATATATGATAGACCTCTGAAGCATCTGCCTATCAAATTCCACTAACATGGTATTTATCAACCCGAGCCTATAGAAGAAGACACTTCTACAGCAGGAGCTAGATCCAATTGTACTCTTTAACAATGACTGAGAACTTTTGAAAAAATAAATGTTTCTCCACATATGTATGTTTGCGTGTGTATGTCTTTAGGTTGACGCCCATTAAACATTGTCGTTGGTTATTTATGGGCCGTAACCTAGCAGTTTGACAAAGTGATCGATAAAATATGTCTCAGACATAAAATTGGATACGAGGGTCTGAAGACTTGAAGTTGGTGCCCCAGTATGGGTGCAGTCAAACCAACAAAAAAATATACATGCATGTGTATGTGTATGTGTATATATATATATATATATATATGTTTGTGTGTGTGTGTGTGCGTTTGTGTGTACAAATATATATGTGTGTATGCGAAAAGTAAACGGATAAACAACAGAGCAGAATGGTACAGTACAATGGAAATATGTGTAATTTAACGCTTGATATAGTAAGAAGAGTTTTACACACACACACACACACACACACACACACACACACACACACACACACACACACACACACACACACACACACACACACACACACACACACACATACACTCACACACATATATAATTTCAAATCTTACTCTGTACACAGAAACACGGAGGATAATCTTATACACTCACCTCACATACATTTAAAGACATATATATCTATGTGCCTATGGATCGGCAACTGGTGTGTGGAATTTCATGATAAATAATGGTCTCTTTATATTGAAGAATACTTCCCTGATGAATTCATGAATTCTTCAAATATTGGTCTTTTCCAATAGTTGCTGAAACCATGGTAGCGAGATAGAAATATAAGTAAGATAGATTAAAGTTATTTTGGTCTGTCTGGTTTATACTCCTATAACTAGAGGTTTTTTCCACTTAAATTCAATATATATATATATATATATATATATATATATATATATATATATATATATATATATATATATATATATATATATATATATTATAGATAACGAGGAATCAGTAATTCAAAACACAATTTATTAACATATTACATATGTTTCTCCGTCGATCAGCTCAAGGCAAGATCTGTTACAGATCGAACCCGACTCTGCATTCGCAAGTTCCTCAGATATGTCTTGCGTTTTCAAAGCATTCCATTCGATTTTGAAAACGCAACACATATCTGAGGATCTGTAACAGATCCTACCTTGAGCTGATCGACGAACAAACATATATAATATGTTCATAAATTGTGCTTTGATGAATTACTGATTCCTTGTTAACTATTATATATAGGGAGGAAGAGAAGGTGTTCGAGTCAGATCCAGGGAACGGGGCCCGAGGATAGGAAGAGGAAATGGCTAGACCATTTTAGGACCCTACTAGGAGAGCCACCCTCCACAGCCCAGAGCACTGGGGAGATCAGGCGGATGTTATGGGAACTGGATGTTGAGACAGAGCCCTTCACCAGAGAGGAGCTTCAGAGAGCTTCAGAGGATCAAGGAGGGCAAGGCTCATGGAGAAGATGGAGTGGCATCAGAGGTGATGAAGAGGTGTGATTTTGATGATATCATCCTGGGGTTCTGTAACGGGGCACTGGAGAAAGGAGTTGCTCCGAATCAGTGGAGGATCAGTAACATCGTCCCAGTGCCAAAGAAAGGAGATCTCTCTAACACCAACAACTACAGGGGGATCTCACTGACGTCACTTGTGGCAAAGACCCTCAACAGGATGATTCTTAACAGGATCCAGCCTGAGATGGAGAAGAAGCTCAGGGACAACCAGAACGGCTTCAGAGAGGGTAGATCAACCACCAGTCACATCCTG
>OZ024743.1:22705057-22717557 GCA_964016885.1 Eledone cirrhosa | reverse complement strand
TATGTTATACATACATGTTACCAGTAGCATGTTACCAGTATCACCATGGTCGGGTCGTTGGCGACTAAACTGGCAACCCCACCAAGGTTTCTTGGTGAGGAGGGTGACTTTGGACATCCTGCAGGACTAAAAACAAAATCTGTCAAAGGGCAAAGGAGCTCTTAAGAGTCAATGGCCATCCAAAATCACCGGGAGAGATGACCCCTTAGCCTTTGTCAAGGCAGAATTCTAGGAGAAGGAAAACTCTGATATAACACCTTCAACCCTGATGGTATCCAATGATGTTGACTTGTTCTTCTTTTTGGTAAATATCATCTTGATTAAGAGAGTGGGACTGGCTTTGTGCAGTGCCTTTGCTCACTGTAAAAGCTTCACGGCACAGGCATTGCTTTATATCTGGAGATCTCTCTGCACTTGTGATCACATGGTACCATGGGCCCAGCACTATGTGTCAATAATTGTCACAAGTGTAGTGTTTGTACCAGAGTTTTCAAGTCGCTGGACTAAAATGTCGGTAGGGGTTCTCCTACATGGATATAAAGTAGTGGCCGTACTCGAAAACGAGTTGGCAGCCACCATGTTTATATGTATGTATATATGTATGTATATATGTACGTATGTATATATGTATGTATGCATTATTTTTTTTTTACGACTGAAACAGTTCTAGACCTGTAGCTGTCATTTCTACAATAAAATGAATATGTCCATGATCTACCTACGTATTGAGTACCTCCCGATAACAGTGGTCGCCTTCCGATTTACTTCTCTCTCTCTCTCTATATATATATATAAATATATATACATATATATATGTAAAAAGTAAACAGGCATAAACAATAAATGACACAGTACAATGAAGAAATATATTAGTTTAACGCTTGAAATATATATATATATATATATATATACATATATATATATATATCTTCGCAACCAGATTGTTCTAGGCAAATATATTCTACTGTACGCCTCAGGTGGACCAGTGCCAGTGTCCGTGTATGTTTATTCACGTGTTTTTCTGTTCGTGTTCATGTTTATGTTTAGGTCTGATTCTGTCTGTAATTATATATCGTATTGTAGTAGTTCGACAAAACGAGATCAATAAAATAAGTATCAGACTTGAGATAATATGAGTACTAGGGTTGAATGAATCGATTTAAATCAAGATGGTGTGTCAGAATGGGCCCATGTAACTGACTGATACATGTAAGTAAATAAATAAAAGAATATAGAAATACACACACGCTCACACCCATATATATATATATATATATATATATATATATATATATATATATATATATATATATATATACATAAATTTATATATTATGTGTTATGTATTTCCATAGAAAAAGTAAAGGAAAGAAGAGTACTCTATGTATATTACAGAGCTATTTAATTATATATACACACACATATATATATATATATATATATATATATATATATATATATATATATATATATATATATATAGGAAAATGTATGACCCCCGACGGCAGAGCTCACGCCGTTTGGACGGCTATTTCTGGACGTCGAAACGGCTTGAGCTCTGCCGTCGGGGTCATACATTTTCCTATTACCCACTCTACTACCTTAAGTATTGAGTAGTCTGGTGCGTTATGGTCCATCTGGTTCCTTACCACAATTCCTTTGTTATATATATATATATATATATATATATATATATATATATATATATATATATATATATATATATATATACAATATACAATATATTAACAAATGGAAACTATATTTATAAAACCATATTTATTTCATTATACATATTTCAAGGGCCATTTGTTAATATATTGTAGATTTACTCCAATAATTTGTTGAGTGCTTTATATCAGTTATAAAAATATTTTGCTTGTTGTATCCCAACAAATTAAATATAACCTCTACACACACACACACACATATATATATATATATATATATATATATATATATATATATATATATATATATATATATATATATATTCTCATACCTACACTTGCTGTCTCTTTATCTCTTTAAGAGATGGTATCATGAATGGACTTAATATTTTTCTCCGCCCTGCCCGTCCCCTCAAACTTTCTATTTCTTCTTTAATTTCTCATTCTTTCTTCTGGTGAAGGACTGGTGTCGGAAATGTTAAGACACTCTTCCTGCTATTTCAAGTGCTAAACTAATATATTCCTTCCATGTACTGTGCCATTTGTTTTGTTATATCTGTTTACCTATTACACACACCCACATACACACATACAAACACACACACACATACACACACACACACACACACACACACACACACACACACACACACACACACACACACACACACACACACACACACACACACACGCACACATACATACACACATACACACACACACATATATATGCTGCCATCCAAAATCACCGGGAGAGATGACCCCTTAGCCTTTGTCAAGGCAGAATTCTAGGAGAAGGAAAACTCTGATATAACACCTGCAACTCTGATGGTATCCAATGATGTTGACTTGTTCTTCTTTTTGGTAAATATCATCTTGGTTAAGAGAGTGGGACTGGCTTTGTGCAGTGCCTTTGCTCACTATAAAAGCTTCACAGCACAGGCATTGCTTTATATCTGGAGATCTCTCTGCACTTGTCATCACATGGTACCATGGGCCCTGCACTATGTGTCAATAATGGTCACAAGTGTAGTCTTTGTACCAGAGTTTTCAAGTCGCTGGCTGGACTAAAAAGTCACATTCTTTCAGCGCATCGGTAGGGGTTCTCCTACATGGATATAAAGTAGTGGCCGTACTCGAAAACGAGTTGGCAGCCACCATGTATGTATGTATGTATGGTTGTGAATGGAATAATACAGAACTGAAAACATATATAACATACATACGTACAGTATACAAGTTTTAATAATTTGAAGTTGTATATAGTTAAAGAGTTTCACATAGACGTAGAGTTTCTTCCAAGCGAAGCTTTGGGTTCCTGGGGAATCCCCAGCTTTAAGAAATATGTGCTATATAATATGAATTTATGTTCTAGACATTTTGCAAAAGCCATTTGCTTCGTTATGAGGAGTACTGTAGACAATTGAAACATCAGTGAGCATGAACTACATGATTTGGGGAGATATAATAAGGCTGTTAAGCGAAATAAAATTAGGTATTACAGGTAATACTCATCTTACTTTACATAAACATTTAGACGTGAGTTTGAATCTTTAGATAATTTTAGCCTTTAATATAAGCCCATTAGACAATTATTCTACATAAATATGCGTCCAAGCGCCTCTAACTGCTGTTAATATGCGTCCAAGCGCCTCTAACGGCTGTTTAACGGAATTTAATAATAGGTGTATATAATTATTATCTTCGTAGGAAACCCTATTTATTTATGCCTTCCATTATTATAATGCAGTTCTCTGGATCAGTGGATTCTCAGAGAAGATACAATATCAACTCGTATCTAATAATCCAAAGTGTAAAATTAGGAAGCGGTAAATTACGTGGCACTCACTCTTGTATATTGTAAGTGTACCAACAAAGATCTCTTCAGAGTTCCTTAATTCAATTAACATTCTCTTTCACACAATCAGAAATACCGCAGATACTTTAACAGAAATGTGATAAACTAAGAAACTTGATAAGAAACTTGTACAATCTTTGTAAGTTCTAGTAGATACTCACTGATAAACGACATTCTAATTCAATTTATTCAAATTGTGCATCTACTTGTACTGTGACAGATATCATAATTACTCACTTGATGATAAATATTTGACAACGTCATTAGTGTTCTATGATAACATACACCTAGACAAAAGTCATATAATGGATTGATTAGACCGATTTTAGAGGCCATCATTATGAGCACAATCATTATTTTATTAACTGGAAGAGGAAATTTACTACAGAATTATCGAAACATATTTGGTTTCTGAGAAATAAATCCATATGGCCAGTGCTAGAATTTACGATATCATACAAAAACTTGCGTTTTCAGTGAAAACTGCTAAGTGAGAAACTGCTTATCTTGTCCCAATTCTGGAGATCTGAATTTTTATCTAGGTATATACTATCCTATAAAAAGCCCCCAAACGTATAATAGTACAAGCATTTTAAAATTGTCGAAAACAGTTGAATCTTACCGCCATTATTACATTTTTATTCATTCCTAACAAATTCCCCCTCTATTTTTCTTCTTTTTACCTTATCCCCATTGCTTTCTTCACACATTATATAATTTGATTTCTTTGTCTGTCAGCATATTTTAAATGTTTACCCATATACATGAAATCTCATACATGGATTATTTTACACTCATTAATTATATATATTTTTATGCATATATTCATTTTTATTTTCAATATGCATATTGTTTCCCCAAACCACTTTCTCAATCCCTCCTGTGTTATGTTAATGATTGGTATCCGAGGGCTTTTCAGCAACCAATATATGCTTTACAGCATAGTTACGTCCCTTTACGATCTGAGTTCAAATCCCGCCGAGGTTGACTTTGCCTTTCATCCTTACGGGGTCGTTAAAATAAAGTACCAGTAATGAACTGGGTAATTGCTGGCCTTGTGCCTAAAGTAGAAACAAATATATCTTTTCAGCAACCAATAAAATCTGCTGTGACATTCAAGATTCTTTTACAAATTCTGTTACTCACAGCAAACCTCCGAAGATCATTAAATGTAAGAATCTGAGCAAAGATTAATGAAGTTGTCAGGCATATGTATGTATGTATGCATGCTATATATATATATATATATATATATATATAAAAGAATAGAGGTGTAACACACGAGTTATGATATATTGGTAAAAGGAAGAGAAAATGCTGACAAATTGTTCCCAGTGAAAAATAGTTTAATTAGGAATAAGTAAAAATTAGTAATAGTATTGGTTAGTATTCAGTTTTGGTTTTAAGTTTTACCGGTTGCGCATTTCTAATGCTTTTCAAAAATAATTTTGAGATAGAGCGCCCGTGATGTTTGCTCTAATCTCAGTTTTCTCTTGCTCAGATTAGAGCAAACATCACGGGCGCTCTATCTCAAAATTATTTTTGAAAAGCATTAGAAATGCGCAACCGGTAAAACTTAAAACCAAAACTGAATACTAACCAATACTATTACTAATTTTTACTTATTCCTAATTAAACTATTTTTCACTGGGAACAATTTGTCAGCATTTTCTTTTCCTTTTACCAATATATATACACATATATATATATATATATATATATATATATATATATATATATATATATATATATATATATATATATATATATAAGTAACATATGTAGGTAACATATCAATATACATCTCGTTTGTATGTTTGTCTGAAGAGAACGTATAAGGGAGTTAATTATATAACTACATTACATCTTCGAAATATATATATATATATTTCGAAGATGTAATGTAGTTATATAATTAACTCCCTTATACGTTCTCTTCAGACAAACATACAAACGAGATGTATATTGGTATGTTACCGACTGTCTGAAAAGAACGTGTAAAGGAGATATTACATAACTACCTTACATCTTCGAACTACGTATGACGAATAAAATAGGGATGTACGAATAAAACCGTTTCTCTTATTTATTGTAATAAAACTACGGATGAACAAAAACCGTGGAGTGCTTCACGTCTATTAAAGAATAAGTCTGCATATTTTTAATCAACCAAATTTCTTCAATCGAATAATATATATATATATATATATATATATATATATATATATATATCACATAAGAAACGGAGAAGCAGTGTTGCGACGAATAACATTTATTAGACATATTACAATCGTTTCTCTGGCGACACTGATTCTCCGTTTCTTATGTGATATCATACTCTGCTCTGTAAGAGCATCGAGTGCTCAAACGGCGTACCGCCTATGGACGCTTTAAGCATCCCACACCAATTATATATATATATATATATATACACATAATTGTTTCTACTTTAGGCACAAGGCCAGCAAATACCCAGTACATTACTGGTACTTTATTTTATCGATCCCGTAAGGATGAAAGGCAAGGTTAACTTCAGCGGGATTTGAACTCAGACTGTAAAGGGACGTAACTATGCTAGAAAACATGGCGTCCAACCCTCTACTGATACTGCCAATTCACCAATGTACCAATCACTTACTAGGATTGACATAGTCGACTTTCCCTTTCTCCTAAAATTTTGGTCTTTACTTGTATATAAACTAGAGGGTCAAAAAATATATTATCTGTCAAGAACTCGGCCGATTTTAAATGCTTAAACGCTACAAATTATACCACTATTTAATGTTTGCCTTATAAACTGTTTTGTTTCGTCCATATTACACAAATTCATACTTAGGTACGTGAGTGACAGTTGTTCTTGAGGATGCTTTCCTTTCTGTTGTTATTGTTACTAAACAATTAATGAGATGGTTCTGGGGCAATCCTGAATGTATGATGTTTTTATGCATGCTCTGTATGCAAGTGTGGTGTGTGTGTGTGTGAGTGTGTACATATTTGTGTGTGTGTGTGTGTGTGTGTGTGTGTTTGTGTGTGTGTGTGTGTGTGTGTGTGTGTGTGTGTGTGTGTGTGTGTGTGTGTGTGTGTGTGTGTGTGTGTGTGTGTGTGTGTGTGTGTGTGTGTGTGTGTGTGTGTGTGTGTGTGTGTGTGTGCGGGCATATATTATTTGTCTTATTGTAGTTTAGGTAAATCTAAGATGTATTTCTTAGATTTAAAATGCATGCAATGATTTTATTTGCTATTGTCTAATTATGATATATATATATATGTGTGTGTGTGTGTGTGTGTGTGTGTGTGTGTGTGTGTGTGTGTGTGTGTGTGTGTGTGTGTGTGTGTGTGTGTGTGCGTGCGTGCGTGTTTGTGTGCGTGTGTGCGCGCGCGTGCGTGTGTGCGTATGTGCGTGTGCGTGTGTTCACATATGTATATATATATATATAACGACAAAGAAACAGAGAGATAGAGAGACCTATAAGTGTGTTGGTAGCCGTGCATATATGCTGTTTCACCTCTGTATTTCACAATTTTCTTTGTATCTCTTGACATTTATAGTTATTCAAAGAACTTTTACGAAGCATTTCAGAAGACTGCTTGTGACAACGTTTATATTAAGCTGTTACATTGTACCCTTCGCTTCTACATATTAGCGTGTTACATGTATGTTCTAGTTTCTTACAACGAAAACACCCATAACTTGTTTAAACATTTCGCTTAAAGCTGTATTGTTTACAAGAGCCTTGAGGCGAGGATATTATATCTAGACATACCAATATAACATATTTTTTTTAGCAGTTATATGTTACATATATTCTGTTTGGATCAACAATAATGTATATATTTTAGCTAACATTTCATGTTTAACCTTTCCAACATATACTGAGTTGTTTCGTAAACCATACACAGGGTGGAATAAATGTTTTTGTTACCCATGTTGCTTCAACACAGGTCAGTGTTAATTGAGATGGCCTATGACCAAATTCGTTCCAGCAGTGATCACCCCATGCTTTTCTTAGCACAGTCTACCCTGGACCATGTCTCTATCCAACAATGTCTCTCTTGTGTAAAAGAGGATGGTGGGATTTGAGGGAGGTTTAACTGTTATACCTCGCTTGCTGGCTCTATATTAATTCTTTCTCTTTAGGCAATAGAATTCAATAGTTTTCACACATTCTTCATTGGTATAGTTTTATTCATAATTGAAAAAACACAAACTATTAAAATATTATGAATGAAAATTATAAAATTATATAAACTTTAAATGATATATTAGTCGACAGTATAGTTGTTATTTGAATCATTGCTAACTATTCTAAGCCACCATGGTGTCAATGTTGTTTAAAAGGCTGCACAAAGCCTAGAGATATAAACTTTCGCTTGAAAATGAATATGTTACAATAATCGAAAACAACGTGGGGATGATTGCCAAATAGATCGATATGTTGTTGTTACAAATACTTTTTATCTCTTGAGCCTGATCCAGCACAGTCATTCTAGCTATGACCACCACACTTTCTTTCGGTCATTGTGAATGAAGAGTTACATTTTACAATACATGCTTTCCAATTTAAAGCAGTGGTGAGATTTCACTGCTATTTCTGTCAGGTTAAGTAATTAGAGATTTGTTTGATGATACAGTGAGTACATAGGTGGAACTACAGAGTAACAAGACTCATCACTTGGCTATAATAACTAATATTATTAGACTCTACTTTGGTTTTGAGTACTCATTCTCGCACTCGTCAACATCACACGGATACATCACGCACATATGCACACATACGCACACGCACACACATATACACATACATATATATATAAGCATGTATGTACATATGACGGATATTTGTATAAGGTATAAGGTAAAGTGCTTCAGTTTACGTGGTTCACTTGGTATTTGATCTCAACAGAGCTCATGTAGATATCGGCACCACTTGTTTACATCGCTTCACCTCAATAACCTCCTGACAAGTATTTTATTTTTTCGATCCTACACAGACGAGAATGTTCTAAGTGAAGCTCATCGGTTTTAACTAGCACTAAATGTTGGCTTCGCAGCTATTTTCGATTGTTATCTAAAAATAGAATGAAATATACGCAGGACGAAAGAGCTTTGGAGGAAATGCCATGTGGAATTTATGGCGGCTCTTTTCATCCGAGACCAAAACTTGCTGCGGCTGAACAATTAAAGGATGAATCAAGGATTGGCGTCAAAGTTTTATTTCTTTAGACCTGTAACTCCTGATGGAATGGTCGGAACTCCACCGGAGCCTGTCGCTTTTCAGGTCTAGAAGGGACAAAGTGATAGAGAGGATCTGAGAAAGTGATATAGAGGTAAAATCGTTTTCAGTACTGGACTGATACTTTTTTGTCCATCTCGAAAAGACTCAAGGCAATGTTAACCTCAGAGGGTTTTGAACTGAGAGCGCAGAGACCTGGAACGAATATCACAAATCATTCTATCTTTCCTCCTTCAGGAGTTGATATTATCAACTAAACTGACACATCTTATATTTGTAGCGTTAAATCTGTTAGATACAATTATTGTTGTTCTCGTTATTGTTCGTTAGTAAGCCGTTTTATAAGACTTAGATTGCAATAACTAACTAACTAAAACATTCCACTGTAAATGTAGATATGTTAGTCAAGTTATTCCTGTTCAGTGCTATAGTTTTGTTACTTCTTTTTACTTCAATCTCACATAAAGGTGAGAGTTGAACAAAACTAATTGAGAACCAGAAAGAATGCATATATCTGAGGGAGAAAGAGAATTATATATATATATATATATATATATATAGAGAGAGAGAGAGAGGGAGAGAGAGAGAGAGAGAGAGAGGGGGGATAGAGAGAAAGAAAGAGACAGTTTGGGAGAGAGAACTCCAGTGTGTATCTGAGAGAGAGAGAGAGTGGGAGACATAATGGGAAGTCGGCTCCTACAATAATATATTGGGATAGGCTGGAATTCGAATTCCAGATGCTTGACTTGTACTCGGCATTGCTATATATATATAATGTATGCCCTTAGAGACTGGAGAATAACTAATAGATTTATTTCGACTGCATAGCCAAATATGAATAGTAAATATGGACAGTATTCTTAGTACAATAAATCTATCGTTTAATAATATTTCCGGTGGTTATTTGAGAGAATAAATTTGATTCAACTATAATATACTTCAACACATTTCGAGATTGCATTTAGAATTCGATTATATGGATTGTTCGGGTAACTGATATATGGCTGTATACAAAGGAAACCATACTGAAATAATTACGCAATGAAGATTGTATACAGAGTGGTTATGCTTTGTACGATGTTGTATATGTGTATGGAAATGAAACTGCTGATGGAGTCGTAGAGGCGCCATCGGGACATACGACGGGTCTTGGACAGTTTACAATTAGGGGAAGAAGGCATTCTAATTCCAGGTCTGAATACAGCCGATTTCTTCTAGAGAAAGGTGGGGAAAGATAGATAGATAGGGAGAGAGAGAGAGAATCGACTCCATTACGGGATGGTACTTTTTCTTTACCAAACTCGAAAAGATAAGAAACAAACTTGACCTCGGCGGGATTTGAACTAAGAGAAGGCAGAGAACCAGAACAAATACCGCAAATCATTTTATCCGATGTTTTAACGAATCTGCCTTTTTATTATACTCCCAATGTTTTACTGGTGGGCAATATTTGAATTTTAATCCGGAACCAGACGCTGTAAAACCTTGCGTTCTGTTCGTGTTCGATTTTTGGTAATAGCCAATGTTCGGGTTTTCCTTTCAAACATGTTGGTATTGGTAATAAACACTTTTAAAGGCTCGATACATACTCGCAACATACACAGAACATACACAGAATATATATAGGAAATAAAGTGGAAGAGAAAATTACGTCACCACTGGTGTTCTCATGCTTTTAGATCCGTCAACATTTCAGTCATATTTATGTGTTAAACACATTTTCAGTGAACGACTGAAATCAAAATAGTTGATCAACCACCATGAGCTACTTTTGATAACTAATGAGACAATATAGAATTTTGCGTTATAGCTGGTAGTGCTAAGGTGAAACATATGTACTGAACTTGGGAAGATTAACGTTGGACTTAAATAATGATAAACAATTTCATTAATGTTGTATAGTTTCTTGCTGTATAACAAAGGAAGGATTGGCAACACCTATGTCACTTAATTTTTCATGTCCCACCCCACCGAGATTGAAGGGACATGGGGAAGAAGTAATCCTCGAACATAAGACCTGGTCTGAATACTTACAAAAGAGGGTACGACGTTGAAGGAAAATAAGAAACAGATGGTGGTATTAAACCAGTCGACATTAAATCTATCACATAAAAACTCAGAATGAAAAGAGTTAGAACAAACACAGCAAGGGGTCTACTCCAACGCTCTAACAGTTCCAAGCAAATACATCGCCTTCGGCTGGTACTTTATGTTATTGAGCTCAAAAAGATGAAAACTAAAGTTAACCTTGGTAGAAAGTGAACTTAGTGTACAGAGAGCCAGAACAAATACTGTAAGTTATTCACCACCTAAAATAAGCTATATTGATGTAATATGAGGATAAAGGAAATTAAATTAATATCCACAGTTTCAGGCAAATTCTTTCAACATAAACTGAGTTAATCTATAAAGCTTGAAAGTGAAAATTAACTTAAGAACTTACTATAAAAAGGATTGACGTAACGTATTTGAAAAATATACGTTTTATCCAATTTGGCTTGGAATGTAATTCATTACAGGTATTCAGGTGTCAAGTACGTATGTATGTATGCATGGATGGATGGAGCCATAGGGGTGTCGTTGTGGTATGCCGCTTGTCTCCGGCAATTTAAACCTGGCAGTGCCAATCTCCTCTCCATGTCTGAAAACAGTTGATTTTTTTTGACAGGGAAAGAGAGGAAGTGATTAAGTGATATACAGAAATATTGAATCGCAATACATGACTGGTATATTTTTTATCGACGTCGAAAAGATGAATGTCAAAGTTAACTTTGGCGGGATTTAAATCCACAGAGCGTAAAGAACCGTTACAAACACCCCAAAACTATCTGACTTCTAACAACTCTGCTAATTCACCGTCATTTTTTAGCTGATTTTATTTGTAATGTTATATATTACATGCATTCAATCATCAACTTTAAAATGAGTTCTATATAATATTCATTACTACACATACATTACTCACGTTAATTATTCACAGTATTGGGAGAGAGCTTGACATAATGTTTACGGTTCAAATTGCGTGGAGGTCAACTCTGCCTTTTATGCCACCGTGTCAATAAGATCAAGTACCAGTTAAGTACATGGGTCGATATATTTGAATTCCCTTACCTCAAATTTCCTGGCCTTCTTTCTAAATTAGGAAGCATTATTACCACAAAAGTCTTATCTGACAAATACACATACACACACACACACATATATATATATATATATATATATACATATATATACGGTGTTCCTATATATATATATATATATACATTACATATATATTTTTGGATCGATCGACTTTCGTCAAATCAGACCTAGGAAACAATGTTTCCGTTGGTCTTTCCAACTAGCACAACTGCTATTACTATCTATCGGTCACAACTCCAGGTAGTAGGAGCAACGTGAAATAAAGTGTCTTGCTCAAGGACATAACGCATCGCCCGGTCCAGGAATCGAACTCACAACCTCAAGATTGTGAATCCAATTCTCTAACCACTCTGCCACACGCCTTCACTACATATATATATACATATACATATATATAGGAACACCGTTTACTTTTAAGTAGTATACTTCCGGAAAAATGACAGTATTCTAATTTTATCTTTTTTTCTAGAGTTTGTTCTTTTCCTTTTTGTCGTATGTGTTCCTTTCAGTTCGTTTCCAACTTTTCATACTCTGGATGATATATGCCCAACATAAGAATTCTACTTGTAAACTTTACGACTTTCATTCTTCTTCTCTAAT